>CM038230.1:76032566-76632566 GCA_021442155.1 Cymbidium sinense
ATCCCGGGCTGACACATGCTACTGCTGCTGAGCTCCCCCTTTCCTAGAGTTGGCACTGGCAACTTGCAAACCTTCCTTGATGTTGGAGGTTTGAGCTGACTCAAGCACCTGCAAGGAAAGCTTCTTGATCTTTTGGACTATCTTCTTAGAGGTTTTGGATAAAGAAATATTCCAACCTTCTTTAGTTCTGGTAGGATCACATGTATCCCTAAGGATTACCCAAATGGAACTGGATGGTTGTTCCACAAGGTATTCCTTTAGTATAACTATAGCAACAGTCTTGAAACTGTGTTCAAGTCAATCCTTAAATATGAAGCAATCCTCCAAAACATGGTTTAGCATACAGTGGTAAGGGCAAAAGTTTGGATCATGAATTTTGCCTACTTCCTTCGATCTCCTAGGCTTAGGTAGCTAAAAATCAGGTTTCTTTAAGAGATTCTTAAAGATTTTCCTGATTACCTCCCTCTTAAAAGAATAAGGTTTGTTTAACTTATTTAAAAGAGTAGGTGGACCATAGAACCGGCAGAGGTATGCATGTCGCTCACTGGTGTGGTGTGTGAGAAGGTGGGGCCATGGAGGCTACCGTGGAGGCCAAGAGGGCTATCTCGTGGTGGTAAAGGAGGAGGTGAAGGCTATGGTCGCGGTCTCTCAGATCTCTTCTACCCACTTTGACTACTCCTGGCTTCTTCTCAAAGACCTTCTGTGGGTTCTACTTAGGCAATTGGTCTTGAAAAGGTAACTGTTTGGCCTCTCCTTGTAGACTAATTGCCTTGTTGATTAGCTTCTCAAATATTTTGGTAGTGAAGCCCTTAAACGTGAGGCGACTGGACCATGGATATTCTTCAAAAGAATCTCAATGGTACACTGCTTAGATAGCTGCGGTTCACTTTTCATACTCAGCTTATGCCATCGAAGAATATAATCAATAAGGGACTCTCTTAGGTGTTGTTGTGCTACAATGAGATCACCTATAGTAACCCTTTGCTAAGCTCCAACAAACCTCTTGATAAAGAGTTGCTCTAACTCAGCAAATGTCTTTACTGAACCATTGGGCAGTTCCGCATACCAATCGAAAGTAATCCCTACTAGGCTACTAACGAAGAGGCAGAATAGCAACGCATCGTTGCCATTGGCATTGCAACAATTGGCCCTGAAATGTGCTATGTGTTGCCTTGGGTTTCCTCTGTCATCAAAGCTTTTGAAGGAAGGAGGCACGAAACCCTTGTGATACTGAATAGCATCAAATTCACCTGGGTAGGGTCTACCCTTTAGAACTGATGATCCACCTCGGCTTGAGCCAATGCTTCCTTCACTTCCCGCACAACCATGGATTTGATATCTTTTTCTTGTATGGAGGTACTTTCCACTACCTTCCTATACATGCTAGTGCTACCTTCCTCAATGGGAGGTAAGGTCTTGGGTCCAAGACATGCACCAACTCAGCCGATTGATGCTATAGTATAGGATGAACTGGGCTTATTTTGGAGCTAAATTGCCGCTAAAAAGTCCTCTAATTATCGTTCCATCCTATCTATCTACTCATCTTTTTTATTTCAACTGATGTTAGAGGTGCTGGGCTAATGCTGCAATGTCTTCTTGTTCAACTCTTCACTTTCCATGGCTTATTATTCTCTGAGAAGAGATCCTCTAGTGTCAACCATACAGACACCAGCTGAGTCTCTCAACAAGTCATCTTCGTTGGGATCAAAGCTGAATCTCTCCTCATTTGATAAATTGTACCCTAGAATTTCCTTCTTTTTCATAAAATAATGAGCCAATATCTCATCTAAAGAATGATCAAACTGGGGTACAAAATCTATCAATCGGTGATCACTATCATGTAATGAGAGGCACCGGATCTTGCTTGCTACTGGAGAGTCAATCCTATGTGGACTGTACTTACTGGATGAGTGACACTCCTGAATGCTATTATCTATGAGAGGGGTAACAATCCTAGGATGTTCCACTATCACCGGTGCAGCTGGACTATCATCTAGAATATCTGAAATGACTGTCACCATCTGCACATCCTGTTATACAGGCGGGGTTGGTGAAGGGACGACCACGATGCTTTAGGGTCGCCACTCCTCCCGCACCACTACTGGGGCAGAAGGTCGAACAAGAGAGCTCAGCCTTGCCACAATAGGCAGTGTAGGAGGAGTAAGATCCCTCAGCCGTAGCCATATCACCAACGGGGTGCGCTTCTCCCCAGATATGGCCTTCATGGCCTTTGCTGGTATAGAAGATACTATAACCCGGACTGGTGAAGGCGAGTGAGAATTAGAGCGGTAGGGTGGAGACACCACCGACTCTCTCAGCACAGGAGTTGTCCTCCTATGGTGAATAGTCCAAGTAAGAAGGATGCTATCAGGATGGTCGGCGCGGGTAGTGCGCCAAGCTGGAAAATCAATAAGCGCTGATGCTACCGACTGACGGCTGAACCTCTACCTCTCCCTGCTAGTAATATGAGTTGTATGGGCCTCACGAGCCCTCTCCTAGAGTATATGCTTCCCCACACTATGGAGGATGATGGATCAAAGATCAAATTGAGTTCTAGACTCTGAGCATCTGGATGCTCGCCACTTGGTAAGACTGACGGGGCATATGCATCACCGCCTAGAAACTGTTAATAATGCACCACTAGAGGAGGTGATGAGCAAATCCTCCTAGCAACCTCTCTATCTAATCTAGAGAGAGGATGGAACTGTCAAACTGGTGAAGTAACAATAGAACTCATCCACTCTAACGGGTCGCCTCAGCTCCCTAACGATGGGTGGTACTTGATCATGCAATTCTATTGTATGGGTAGGATGGGAGGAGTGTGAGCTAGAGTCATACTCAAATGTAGGGGAGGCAATCCCTGAGACCAGGGAAGCCTTACCCTTAGAGGGTACAGATGAGATGGTGCTACCCCTCACCGAAAAGATGAGAGAAACCCTGGGTGCACCAAGCTAACACCGGCTGGTAATGCTATAACTGGCTCGTGGAACTACTTTCACCGCTTTAGGAGGCATTAGAATCAGAGGGTAAGTCAATCCTGATGACCAGCTTTTGCCCAGTCACCATGGTCCTGGTCCTACTAACTGTAGTGAAGGGAGTGCCCCCACAAGCAATCATGCCTCCCTCGAATCCCCTACCAAAGTGAATCAGATGTGTGTGGTCCAGTCGGGGAATTCGGCTTAATCTAAAGCCAGATCCATAGCATGGGGGAAGGTAAAAATGAACTTCTGTGAACCGGCCATTTCAGACTAATTATAGAAGACTGAAAACTTAACTGCATATCACTATAAGAATGCAATGAATGAAATGAGTTTGTATCATTTTTGTCTTTATAGATTTTTGAATTTTGAATTTGAAAATTTGAACCACATCCAACAACTTGGAAGTGTTAAGTGAGGTTCAAATAGATTTAAGAAGATTGATTGAAAGAGGAATTTTGAATA
Source organism: Cymbidium sinense (assembly GCA_021442155.1). Lineage (NCBI taxonomy): Eukaryota > Viridiplantae > Streptophyta > Magnoliopsida > Asparagales > Orchidaceae > Cymbidium > Cymbidium sinense. The sequence goes on from CM038230.1 coordinate 76,036,010, forward strand.
TGAATCCAACTTCAACAAATTTGGGTATGTTGAAATATGGATTCAAAATTTTTTTATAAGTATGCTTCCATAGGTTCATGTTTGTTTGAATTTGAATTTTTGATTTGAGGACCCCTTCCTTTAACAAATTTGGGTATGCCAAAGTAAGGGTCAATTGATTTTATTTTTGTTTGATGATTTTGGAATTTTACTTAGCAACTTTAGGTATGCTAAGTGAAGTATTTTGAAAGTGATTGCTTCTTTTTATGGATTTTATTTTATTTTGGAAATTTGGAATACCAACTTAGCAAATTTAGGTATGCTAAGTGGAGAATCCAAGTGTGTTTTATTTTATTTTTTGAAAATAGGATTCTTAGAAAATTTAAGTATGCTAAGGAAATCCTAAGTGTTTCATTTTTGGTTTGATATTTTGATTTTTGAAAAGGGTAGGATCCTTAGCAAATTTAGGTTAAGGAAATCCTAAGTGTTTCATTTTGTTTTGATTTGTTTGAAAGTGGAGACTTTTACTTTAGCAAATATGGTATGCTAGAGTTGAAGTCTCACTTAGTTTTGTGAAATGTAAATTTCACTTAGCAAATTTGAGTATGCTAAATGAAATTCCAAAAGATGTGTTCAAACTTTTTGATTTATTTTGGTTTTGAAAATGAAAACTTCTCCTTAGCAAATTTGGTATGCTAAGGAAAGAAGTTCCAAAGGTGCTTGAAAACTTTTTGTTTTGAAATTGGAAACTTCACTTAGCAAATTTGATTATTCTAAATTAAGTTCCAAATATGTTTGAAATTTTTTTGATTTTGAGTTTGGAGACTTCACTTAGCAAATTTGAGTATGCTAAATGAAGTTCCAAATGTGTTTGGAAAATTTTTGGTTTTGGACTTGGAGACTTCAGTTAGAAAATTTAAGTATGCTAAATGAAGTTCCAAATTTGTTTTTGAAAATTTTTGGTGAATTTGGAGACTTCACTTAACAAATTTTGGTATGTTAAATGAAGTTCCAAATGTGTTTGAAATTTTTTTGATTTTGGAATTTGGAGACTTCACTTAGCAAATTTGAGTAAGCTAGATGAAGTTCCAAAAAATGTTTGAAAAATTTTTGATTTTGAATTTGGAGACTTCACTTAGCAAATTTGAGCATGCTAAATGAAGTTCCAAAATGTGTTTGAAAATTTTTAGTTTTGGATTTGGAGACTTCACTTAGCAAATTTGATTATGCTAAATAAGGTTCCAAATATGTTTGAAAAATTTTTGATATTGAATTTGGAACTTCACTTAGTAAATTTGAGTATGCTAAATGAAGTTCCAAGATGTGTTTGAAATTTTTTTTAGTTTTGGATTTGGAAACTTGACTTATCAAATTTGAGTATGTTTAATGAAGTTCCAAATGTGTTTGAAAATTTGAAAGTATGATTGTTAAGTTTTAATTTTTTGAAAAGAGGGCTTCCATTCAACAAATTTGGATATGTAAGAATGGAAGTCAATCTTATTTTTGAATTATGAAGATTTTTATTTTGTGTGTGATTATTGCTTTTGAAAGAGGGAATGTCAACTTAATCATATGTGGGATATATTAAGTGGAATTTCCAAATGATTTTATTTTTATTTGGGAATGAAATCTTCATTCAATAAATTTAGGTATATTGAATGGAGATATTCATATGTGCTTTTGAAAAATTTCGTTTTGTTTGAAATTGAAACTTCAATTCAATAGGTGTGGGTGAATTGAATGGAAAGATTCGTATGTGCTTTTTTTGAAAATTTTAATTTTATTTTTAGAAAGATGATTGTTCTCTTTATTTTGAAAATGAAATCTCCATCAAAGTGATTTGAGGGAAGATGTTCATTTGTGCTTTTGGAAAGTTTAATTTTGATTTTGATTTTAATTTTTGGTAAGATGATTGTTCATTTTATTTTTGAAAAAGAAATCTTCATCAAAATGAACTGAAGGAAGAAGTTCATTTGTACTTTTTTTGGAAAATTTAATTTTATTCAAAAATGAAACTTCCATTCAATAGGTGTGAGAGTATTAAATGCAAAGGTTCATGTGTGCTTTTTTAAAACTTTATCTTTTATATTGATTTTAATTTTTGGAAAGATGATTATTCATTTTATTTTGAAAATAAAATCTTCATCAAAATGAATTGAAGGAAGATATTCATTTATGTTTATGGAAAAGTTTAATTTTGTTTGAAAATGAAACTTCCATTCAATAGGTGTGAGTGTATTGAATGGAGAGATTCATGTGTGCTTTTTGAAAGCTTTGAATTTAATTTTGATTTTTTTTTATTTTTAGAAAGATGATTATTCATTTTATTTTGACAATAAAATCTTCATCCATGTGAATTGAAGGAAGATGTTCATTTATGCTTTTGGAAAATATTATTATATTTATTTTGAAAATTCCTACATGTAATAATTATGAGAATTGTTAGATGAGGGTGATAAAATTTTTGTGAAAAATATTTTATTAAGTGAAATTTTTGAAAGAGTGCTTTGAAAAGAAAATTTTTTATGAAAAATTGATTTTATTTTCGTTATTTTAGAATGAACCTTTCCTTATAATAAAGATGATAAAGAGGAAGTCTTTGAATGTTTTGTTTGTTTAGATTTTTATTTTTACCCATTGGAGAACCTGGGTTTTAAGGCCAAAGACGATAAAACCTCCTAAAACTTAGCTTAAGGATGAAATAAGCTAAGTGCCAATAGAAAGAAAGATAGTCTTGGGTTCATACAAAAGTATAAACCCACTATCGATACTTAGAGACAACGATCATTTACCAAAGATGGAGAAAGGAACCATCCCCACCGGAGTCACCAAAAAAATTTGTTGGTTGAAAAATTTCTATAGAGTTTTCTTTCAAATCTGTGGTGAGAAAAGAAAGACCAGACTTTAAAAATTCATCTTTTTAGGATGCCATGCAGATCTGCAGATGTGCTTATTGAGGTGATTGGGTACAACATTGAGAAGAGATGTACTATCTCGAAAGATAGAAGTCATCATCCTACAATGGACCTGATCACCAAAATAACGACTACTAAGGACATTGGGTCTTCAAAGTGTACCAGAGATTCTTCCCCTACTTTACATAGAAAAGTAAAGCAGGGTTTATTTTAAATCGGGCTCGTTATGTTCCCTACAGGGGCAAGCCCCCATAGTTAATTACATCCTAAGGAATGGGGATTCCTTAGGAAAACTCTCGATTAAGATAAATAATCATTGTCTCTAAAGATTTCAATAGAAAAGGACTATCAATCAATTGGTTCATTTCTGAAGATCAAATGGGATTGATCAAAGAGAGATTTATTATCGAAGCTAAATGGAGATAAGTAGGAGATGCTCATGACGTTAGGAAACCTAGGGAAGCCAGCACAAGCATTTAGAACTCTTCCCTAAGTTGGATTTTCACTTGAGCTCTCTTATTTTAAGTTTAAAGAAATCGAAATTGGAGAAGTTCAAGTTGCTTGAGAGAGCTTGAACTGATTATCGCTTAATTTTGTAGATGTTTGGAATGATGATTTTGGCATATAGTATATTGTGTATATCTAAAGAATATGTTCAATTAAGTTTAAATATAAATTTGAATCTTGCTCGAATCATATTTAAATTTTATTTAAATTTTATTAAAATCTATTCAAATTATGTTGAAATATTATTAGAATAATGAAAATTATATTTAAATTTTTTTTTAACTCTATTCAAAATTTTATTCAAATATGAATTTTATTAGTGTTTGAATAAAATTAGAATGTGGTTTTAGCATGATTTTAATATTTTTAGAGTAATAATATGCAAACGATATTTGAATATGGTTTAAATAAACAGGCACAAGAATTTAGAACTTAGGGAAGCCAGCACAAGCATTTAGAACTTAGGGAAGCTAGCATAAGCATTTAGAACTCTCACACTCGATTGAACTTAGGGAAGCCAGCAAAAGCAATTAGAACTCTTCCCAAGCTCTCTCAAGCAACTTGAACTTCTCCAATTTCAATTTCTTTAAACTGAAAATAACAGAGCTCAAGTGAAAATCCCACTTACTCCACACTTCAAATCAAGCCTATTCCTCCTCTGAGCTTCATCAAAGGATCAAATCAAATTCACCCAAGATCTTTTCCAAGCTATGAAAGTATATAAATATGAAAGTATGCATAGTGTAGTTTTCCTTATCTTTTCTTTTAGCATAGTTTTGAATAGGATTTGGCAAAGTGTATAGTTCATTTGAAAAGAACACGACACTTGCCTAACCCCATTCCTATCCATTCCTATGCCATTTCCTAAGAAGGACATCCACACATATACATATAAATTGCATAAAAAATAAACAAACAAATACAAACCTTTTGCATCTTTCTTTCTCCATTCATATCTTTTATACATGTGTTTGTATTTAAGGAAAGCATATTAGTCTGGATAACCCTGGGCTTGTGAGGCTTTAAGTAGCCTTAAGTAGGTCTTGTACCTTACACCCGTGGTGCTAACAATGGTATTGTGCTCACTTATGCATTTCATACATACACATGCGCATGTGAATAATGGATAAAAGAAACCCCTCTTTTCTACTTAATGAAAATCATGCATCATAAAGCATCCCAATTTTCTTAAGTGGTATTTCTTTGCATTCATCATAAATTGTGCTAAACATTTCCATTTGTATTCTTAGGATTTATTCATATGCATGTTGTACATGTTGGGAAAGAAATGAAGTGATGTGTGTTTGGTGATATTAATTTACTTTACTTAATCTTAAAACGTCTTTCTTTTTGAGTAGGTCTGTTCAGGGAGAATCTAAACTTAGGATTAATAAAAACACATAATAAAATATTCAATAAATAAAATCAAATATGAATCCACTTTATAAATTACTTAAGGTAGGGACAGAAAGAGAAGTTCTCTTCTCTTTTCCCTCTCTTTACAACACTTAGTAATTAATTGTAGGATTCATTCCAAGCAAGACAAAGCATCAAATAAAATCAACCCAAATCAAATAAACACTTAAATGAAACCACCTATCTAAGTTGAACATCTCCACACTTAGAAAATCCAAACTTTAAAGCCTAGCTAAATATACCACACAAACCTTTTTTTTAAAGCACACACCTTAAGTTAAGTCACCATTTCTAGCTTTAGGTTAGGGCGGTGTATGGCTTGATGTTTGCTTTTATTTTATGATGTATTATTTTTAGCCTGGATGTTAGGATGAATGTGTGTAGAATGAATGGTAGGATGATTTAGCCTAATCATTATCTTCTGTAATGGATTATGCTTAAGGGGCGCTATAATAAAAATATAAATGCTTTTTCTGTGCAGGTGCTTATACCCCTTAGCATAATCCAATAGGCCAGGTGGACTTGGTTACCTATGTGCAAGGTGCTAAGTCCAATATACATGCTTGGGATTTGTATGGTCTGTTTAGCTAATCTCTGTTTTGCAAGTGTTAGTTAGATTTACTTTTCCTTTTCATGTAATATTTATAATTTAGATTTTGGAATGAATGTTATGGGGGATTAGGATGAGCATTGGTCATAAGATTATATCTTATGTACCATGTGAAGCCTTTGGAGCAACCACCTTCCAACCATCCAAAAAAAGAAAGAAGGAAGAAGGAAGAAGAAAGAAGAAAGAAGATAAAAAGAAATGAAGACCCCCATAACATGAATTTTCTTACTTTGTTGTAAATTAAATCTTTGTAATCTGGGTTATATAAAGGTAGAGCTCAGCTACCCAATTTATTTTTTGGTTTGTGCAGTGGTGCCCAGCCATAAATAGCCTTTTATTCTTTTGCGCTAGCTTTATAAGATGTTTGATGTCTTGTTTAGCTTATGCATTAGAATGACATGTTTTCCTAGTTTCTTCCTTACTTTGATGTATGGCCTGGATGATGATTAGGCTCTTAAGAAAAAATAAATCTTTTACTAAATTTAACAATTCAAAATTAAAAGTAAACAACTCATAACCTCATTTAAAGCCTAAGTTAAAATCAAGAAAAAAGAATTAGCAACCCCTTAGCTGGATGAGTATTTCTTTTCTAACATCATGCATAAAAGCATATTGTTTCACTCTTGATTGGAGGACTTCCACCTTTGCTAGAAAACTTGGCTTGACCTTTGAGAGCCATGGTGGAAACACACCTCCCCCTTCTTGTTGATTTTGGTCCATAATCTTATTCCTCATGAATTAGGCATATAAATCCTACAAGCTTGAGTCAAATGATTGTCCAAAAATGAAAGGAAAAAATATAATATATTTTGCATTAAATCTAGGTCATTTTTTTCATGCCCATACATGATCTAGCCTCTTAGAGAGTGAGTTTATGGATTTAGTCTATTTCTAAAATAAATAACAGCCTAGCTATCTTGCATAAAGCATATGCTTTTCTACATGAATTTAAAATCATAGGAGGAGTTAGTTGGCGGCCACCCCCAAGCGATTGTAAGTCCAAGCAGTCGGGAGGTTTGTCCTCTCTTATGGAGGTGAACCAAATATTCATTTTCACCTTAGATTTAGGTCATGCTCTTAGCTCTTGCCAAAGCTCCCTAGATTTAGTTTCTGAGGTTACTTCTCCCTCCTATGGGCCATAAGCATAAATCCTCACCCCTTAGGCCTTTTGATAACCTTGTACTATGGAATTATAAGCCCTAAACTTCTAATAAAAATTCAACTCAAATAAAAAATTCAATTTCAAAAACATAAAGCCCAACCATAGGATAGTTTGAGATGCTCGCTAAGTTTCCTAGCATCATGATCATTTTCTACTTATCTTCCTTTGGCTTCAGTAATAACTCTCCCTCTCTTTGATCAATCTCATTTGATCTTTCAAAATAAACTAATCGATTGATAGTCCTACCTATTGAAATCTTTGGATACAATGATCATTTACCTTAATCGAGAGTATTCCTAAGGAATTCCCTTCCTTAGGATGCAATTAACTATGGAGGCTTGCCCCTGAAGGGAATTTAATGAACCCATTTTAAAATAAACCATACTTTACTTTTTCATGTAAAGTAAGGGAAGAATCTCTGGTACATATGCAGACCCATTATCCTTAGGAGTCCTTATTGATGTTATTGGGTCCATTGTAGGGTGGTGACTTCTATCTTTTGAGACAATACACCTCTCGTCAATATTGTACCCGATCACTCTCAATAAGAACATCTGCGGATCTACGTGGTATAAAAAATGCATAAAAAGAAGTGCATTTCTATCTTCATTTTATTCCGCATAGAGTGAAGGTGGAACTATACATTCCTTAAAAAATTTCTAATATAAAATTTCACCATAAGGATAAGTCCCCCAACGACTCCTTTCCTTTTGACTACTTTAAGCTTGGGTCTAGTCCTTACAGAGGACTCCGCATTTAGTAGTCACCCTAGGTCAGATAACCCCTGTTGAGCCAAAGATAGACTACCCCGATGATCAGTTCCACTTTAGAGAGATGTAAGCCTACACGCCTTCTTTCTAGACTAATTGTCGCAACTGACGGGCACCTTAGGTTGGTTGGTTATCACCATGGTGACGGTGACCCACCCGGTGGATACACCATTCTTGGCAGATGTGAGTCTCCATGCTTTCTCCTTAAGTTGGCCATCGAATACCTACAGGCTTTCTTTTACAGGATTTTGGATAAAGCCCCTAGCGGCATCCCCCCTGTGGGCACTCTATTTAGGTCAGGTCCTTAGCAACCCCATTTAGACACTACCTTAGTTATTTTTGGATTAGACAATCCCCCTTTCCTAGTAACCATTCCTGTGATTGGAGAATTTGTTCAGTAGATGTGCACATTCTCCTTTGATCTAATAAATCTGAGATAGGACTAGGCTGATATAAGCTTCTTCTTAGTGTGGTCCCTCACAAACCAATAGAGGTCATGCAAATATAAAATAAATAAAATATATCTTCACTTGTGGATTAGGAATTCAAGCCCCCAGTGGCCCCTTTCCCAAGCAAGCATCCTATCTTTAGGGAAGTGTCAGGAAAACTCCCTATAAGAATCGCTTAACTACTTTTAAGCTAAGATAAGGCCCCGAGTCGACACTCTCTCAGTAGTCTCCCTTAGGTCAAGTTCAACTTGTTGTGCCACCAACAAGTTACCCCAGTGGTCATCTTTGCTTTGAAAGATATAAATCTATTACGCATTCTTTTCAGCACGACCAATGCAAACTGATGGGCAGCCCTAGGTCGGGTTTGATTTGTTGCATAAGAGATCGATCATCCCATTGGTTCCTTATTTATCAAGATGTTAGTCCCCACAATTTCTTCCTAACTTGACCATTACAAACTAAAAGGCACCCCTTAGGTTGGTTAGTTCTACCTAATGGCTAGTAGACTATCCCTTTGGATTTATAAACCTAAAATAGGTCTAGGCTAATATTAGCTCCTTCTTAGTAGATCCATCGCACACTGACAGGGTCCATCTAAAATTAAATTAATTCTTATTATTCTTGAGTCGATATGAGTCCATAGTGGAATTCGCTCAAATAGTCTCCCTAGGACGGGTTTGATTTGTTGCATCATCTACAGATCACCCCAATGGTTGATCCCTACTTTAGAAGATGCAAGTCCGTTATACTTTCTTCTTAGTACAATCGTTATGCACTGAAAGGCAACCCTTAGGCCGGATAGTCCTACCTTGTGGCTGGTAGACTACCCCTTTAGATTTGTAAATCTAAGATAGGTCAAGGCCGACATATCCCATTCTCTGTGGGTCCATCGCACGTCAACAGGGTCCACAACATAACACATGAAATTAAATCAAATCAAATCAAATTAAATGAAATATAAATAAAATTAATCATCAGGACTACTCTTGAGTTGAGGTAAAATCCCTAGCGGCGCTCACTCATTAGTCGCCTTAGGTAGGGTTCGATGTGTTACTCATCCAATAGATCACCCTAGTGGCTTTTCGCTACTTTGGAAGATGTAAGTCTGCTACTCCTTCTTCTTAGCATAGTCATTGCATGCTGAAAGGCAACCCCTCAGGTTAGATAGTTCTACCTTATGGCAGGTAGACTACCCCTTTGGAATCATAAATCTAAGATAGGCCAAGGCCCTGTGGCTCCTTCTTAGTGTGGTCCATCACACACTGACAGAGTCCATAACAAAATAAATTCAAAATCAACCTCCCCAGTGGAGTCAAATTAAACATATCGAAGAAACCAAATTTCTCTCTAGTGAGGCGCAACTCAAATTATCCTCCATAGTGGAACCTAGATCTAAATCAAATAAATTCAATCGAGTGTACATCCCCAGCAGATATGCCCTCATTCTAGAACCCTTCTCCCCAATGGAGCCATAACAAATTAAACCAAACTCCCTAGTGGAGTCTAATCAAATAAATCAAAGAAATCCAACCAAATCCTTATCCCTAGTAGATAGTTCAAACTTGCTTCACTAGTGAAAGATTCACATACCTAATCCCTAGCGAATTCAAGCACATATCCCAAGTGGATATGCCTTCACATTAATTAAAATAAAAATAATTTAAAATTAATTCGATCTTGATCCCCATCAGATTATAGATTCTTATCCCAAGTGGATACACACCTAGACAAATCATGTTCATAATCAAACTTAGATTCATATCCATAGTGGATAACTTGAACCTGCTTCTCTAGTGGGAGGTTCATATACTCAATCCCCACGGATTCCTCCTTCTGGCTCTCTTATGCCCTTAACATAAAGATAATTGTATTGCACTAAGATCTCGATTCTATCTACCTTTCGGGTCTAGGTTTATATCACTTCCGTTATTTATTATAATCTTCTGGAATTTTGTTGATCATTTCGATCAACGCCAATACGTGTGGTGTACCTTGTCAATTACACTGCACCTATTAGGGGTCCTTTTGTTCACCTCACTTTTGGAGTCAGCTCTCAACATCCTATTCTTAGACCTAGGACTCTTCTAGACACTAAGAGTTCTTTAGTCATAAGACACTTCTAGTGATTAGGTGAACACTTAACCTAAGCCTAAAGACTTAGAAGGGTTAATCATAAAATTAGGCCATGCCTTAGGACTTAAGCAAATCATCTACCCTATAGCCTAAACTCAATCCATAAGCACATTCTCAAATCAAACCTAGATTCAAATCTCGAAGTAAACCACAAATTCAAATTCAAATTTCAAATCTAATTCCAAATTTGACTCCAAATGATTGAAACCCAAAATCAAGTCAAATCAAAATCCTTCCTAACCCCTATGACTTATCTTATGGATTTAGCCTTAGCCAAATCCAAATCAATCATAATTCAATTGATTTTCTCAAAGATCAATTCAACCCCTCAATCAATTTATCAAATTCAAACTCAAAGTCAACTTCAAACCATGATCCAAACCTAAATCCAAACCCTTAAGCCAATTTCACGGACTTAGCCAAATCCTATCCAAATCAACTACAAACTAATAGATTTTCTCTTGAATCAATCATTCATTCAATTATCTACCCAAATATAAATGAAATCTACAATGATCAAATCAAATTGAAGCCAACCCAAGTCAAATCTAACTTAACCCATTTGACTTGAAAATTTCAAATGAGCCAAAATCCCTTAGAATTCAAATTGATTACCGTTGAATTTATATTTCAATTCATGGCTCATATATAAGTTCAATTAAACTTGAATCAAACCAAAACCAAACTAATTGACCCACGTAGGTCCACTTGACCCAAAGTGACCTAAAGGACCCATTTGAGCCAACTTCTAATCCAACCCAATTAGATTGAACCAAGCTCACCAAAACCTTCCACCATGATTTTTTATCACCCTAGGATGATCAATTGCAATCAATTAGGTCAAACCAAGTCAACTGAGTCATTTGACCAAGTGAACCCTTAGCCCAAATAAACCAAAACAAGCCAAAAGTCATCCTACACCAAATTGATTGAAACCAATGATTTGAATCAACCCAAAATCAATATTTAAATATGACTTGACCACCAATTAAACCAAACCAAGCCCAATTGGCCATTCGATCCAAGTTGACCCAAATTGGCCTAAAGGACCAATTTGGATCAAATCATGATATAATCCAAATTGATTGCAACCAATGGCTCAAGTTCATTCCAAATTGATTATTGAACTTATCCAAAGCTATAATTGAGCCTAATTTGACCAATTGGTCAACTTGACCCAACCTAACCCAAATTGGCCTAAAGGGCCGAATTAGCCAAAATTCAAATTAAATCCAAATTGATTCAAACCAAAGACCACATTCATCTTCCATTAGCTAATTAAACATGAATCAACCCATAACCCAAACAAATTTGGCTAATTTTGGTCAAATTGGTCAACTTGACCCATTTGATTCCAAATGAGCCAAAATAAATTCTAAGCCAAATTAAATCAAATCGATCATACCAAAACTCTTCAAAATATTTGAACCCACAACTCAAGCCTTGGTTTGACCAATTTTTGACCAATTGTCAACCTACGATATGTTAATATGTTATATGACCCAAATTGAGCCAAATCCCTTGAAACCAAGCCATGACCCATTGGAGGCCGATCAAACCTGGCCCAAACTCATTTGAATCAGCTCAAAATTAACTCAACCTAATTAAATCTCTCATGGATCCTTCCTCACATAGGATTGTACCCAACTTGATTTAATTCCCATCACATGCATTCAACTCCCCCAATCCATGGCATTCAATGAAGTTGATCATATGACAGTAAAAGAGGACTTTAGAGCAAAATTCAAAGTCCTAAATCAATCTATCATCTCACCCAACCACCCGAAGAAAAATGACAATACTTTTGAGCCAAAAATTCAAAAAAGGGAGGATTCTTTGCCACTATTAAAGCAAAGGCAAATGAGGCTTCATTCCTCTTTTCCTGCTACTATTCAGCCCCCAAGAGCTCCCCAAAACAACTAACAACCATTTTCTCATCTATCTTATGCTAAAAACACCAAAATTAGGTTGATTTCTGTGAGAAAATGGCAAACACCAAAATATACATCATTCCGAAGTGAAGGCGACAACTACACTCATTCCAAAGCTTTCTCTTGCACCTAGGAGCTCACTCAGATCTTCACCGACACCGAAAATCATCCCCGGTGAGGTAATTTTATCAAACTTTAGTCAACCTTAGGAACTTCTATTTATGTCGATCATTGCACGATTTTTAGGAATTTTCTTAGGAAGCCTTGCATTTATCCTTATATTTAGTCCTAATACGAATCGAGAGATTTTCTAGTGAAAATGAGCCCATTTGGATGAGATTTTATTTAAATTTAGTAAAAAAAAGGCTTAATTTTACTATTCACCAAAATCCCGTGAAGCAGCAACCATCCGATCTCCTATTTAGGAGATCGGCTCGTCAGATCGCCGATCTGATCCGTCTCACAACGATGCATGATCTCACCCATTGACAATAGATCGGTCGGACCGTCCGTCGTCCGATCCATGCATCGTGATCTCGCGTAGCACATTTTCTTGCTCGTTTGTCTGACATGACACTGCGTGGGCTAATTACGTGGTGCCTAGTCACACAGTGCCACGTGGCATCGCATTGCACTATCAATTCTCGCACGATGCTGACTGGGTGAAGTGGGAAAATGCTTATTTTCTTGTTTTAAAATTATTTAAGTGTCTCAAAACTTCGAAAATCCATAAAAAATAAAATACTTAGAGAAAAATTACAAATAAGCTCATTGGATTCATCTTTCCGAGAGGAATCGAAAGAACAAAAAATTTCTAAATTCCACTTAATGGTTCAAGCTTAATTTAGGTTTTAGTGAAAATATAGTTTTATTAATTACTCTAAAAATATAAGTCAGATTTAGTTGAAGTTTTCAAAGATTGAAATTAAAGTTAAAGACTTCTAGATTGGGAGAAATTAAAATTTGAAGTTCTGAATGTCTATTTTAATAAAATAAATCAAATAAAAATCTAAAAATTTACAAACATTCTTTAAAATGGCTTAAATCACTTCAGTTAACATCTAACATCCTAATAATAATAATAATAATAATATAATAATAATAATAATAATAATAATAATAATAATAATAATAATATGATCTTAATAAACCTACAATAAATATTTAGGGTTAAAATTTAACAAATTAATGAATTAATTAAAATGTAATTCATAATAATATAAATAATAAATTAAAATAAAAAATGAAATAACACTTAAGCAATCATTAATCAAACCTCAAATCAGAAAAATATCAGATAATCCTTAGAGGAAATTAAATTAAATATGATTAAACCTATTTAAGTTTATAAAACTTCATTAAATGATTAAATCTTAAATCAAACTTAAAATTAAACAAATATAGGAAACTTTAATATGGGTCAAACTAGTATAACTAAACCTTCACTAAGCATGAAATCTTAATCATATGAAACTCCTTAATGAATATAAATAAACTGAAACTAATTAATCATTAAGTAAACTAAAAAGTTAAATTAATTATAAATTCAATACATCATAATCACTTAATATTAATCAAACCAAACCAAACTAAATGAAGCTAAAGTGAACTAAATTAATTTAATATCTAAATCAATCCATTTGGAATAAGAGAGGTACTCAACCATTATATATTTCAACCTAATAACTAAATGAAACATGTTAATGAAATTAAACAAACATAATAAATGAATCAAATAAAACAAAACTCTAATCATAAATAATCAAACTTAGTTGAAATAAAATAAACAGTTAATTCACTTAATAACACTCATGGTAATAACAATAATTCTTTAATCAAATCAAACTTAAGTAAAACACTTAACTAAATCAAATCACTCACATGTGAGAAATTAAGTCATTAATTAAATAAATCTTTGATTAATCCAATAATTCAAAATTTAATTATTTTTAATCAAATTAATCAAACATCTAATTAATGCAAACTTAATGAATTAATCCATTATCTTAATGAATCAAATTAATTTAAATAAATTACTTTAAAGCTAACTCTTAAATTAAGCTTAAATCAAACCCCTAATTAAATTTAATAATTAATCACACCCCTCAAGTAAACTAATTAGGTTAATTAAATTAATCATATTAAACCTAAGCTTAATCAAACAAAAATGCAATTAAATACCAATCAAATTCTAAATTAAACATAAATCATTAAGTAATTAATTACATCATTAACTTAATTAAATATAAAACCAAATTAAATATTAAATAAATCTTTATTTAATTTAATAATTAACTTAAACACACTTCCTAATTAAACTAATTACCCTTAAGCTAATCCAATTGAATAAATATGTAATTAATGCAAACGTAATGAATTAATCCATCATCATAATGAACCAAATTAACTTTTGAAATCAAATTCAACACTTAATTAATCTACTAATTAATTTGATCACACATCTTAAATAAGCTAATGAAGTCAATCAAATTAATCATATTAAACTTAAACTTAATCAAACATAAATGCAATTAAATACTAATCAAAACCTAAATTAAACTTAAATCATTAAGTCATTAATTACATCAATATTCTAAACAAATATGAAATCAAATTGAAAATTAAACAAATCTTTATAATTAACATAATTACACTTCTTAATAAAACTAATTACATAATCACATTGAACCTAAGCAAGCCCATAGACTAATAAAGCTGATCAAATCAAATTAAATTAAGCAAAACTCTCGTCAATTTAATATGTAATCAAATCAAATCTCATTCAACCTACTTAAATAAGATAAACTAATTAACTATCCAATGTATGAAATCAAAATACAAACCAAACTTTGATAAACATGACAATTGGATGAGATTAAAAATAAAATCCTAATTACAAAGAATCAAACTCAATTAAAATCAAAATAAAAATCTCAATTAATGTAATCCGATCAAACTACAAATAAATGAACCATAATCAAATCAAATTAACATAAAATTAAGTCACATAACCATAAACAAAGAAAAGAATTAGATAATAATTTAAAAGGATATTGAATTATCAAGATTTAATTAAACCAAAACATCAAATCTAAAATTAGTCAATTAAAAAATACATGAATTTAAACAAACTTAAACTTCATTAGAGATTAAGGATATTGAATTATCAAGATTTAATTAAATCGACACATTTAATCTAAAATTAATCAATAAAAAAACACATGGATTTAAAAAAACTTAAACTTCATTAGATATTAAGGATATTGAACTATCATTCTTTAATTAAATCAACAAATTTAATCCAAAATTAATCAATCAAATACATGAAGATTAAATAAACTCAAATTCTAAAATCTAAATCAAATCAAATAAATTACACAAATTCAAATGGACTAATTAAGATACTTAAGGACCTTAATTAGACTCTTTGGGAGTTAGGATGAAGAATAGAGTGAATTTTGTCTACAAATGGAATTCAATTTACTCTTCATTCTTGAAAACCTAAACATCACTTGAACCAAATAAAAGTGAAATAAAAATAAAAAAATAAATCATTAAATCATTTAAATTAAATTCACCCAAAGGTAAAATTTAAACATATTCAAACTCCAAATTGAAACTTAAACTAAAGAAGCCTAGTAAAGACTTACTACACAAGCCTTCTTTTCACACACTAGAGTACTAGGTCACCGACCCTAGAATTAGGCTAGGTCGATATATTGATTGTATGTGTGATGGATGTTTTATTTTGTGATGTAATATTTTAGACTGGATGTTAGGGTGTATGCCTCGTAGATTGGATGTTAGGTCGTTATTTGCATAATCATGTTTTCCATAGGGGTTGTGCTTAAGGGGCCACTGTAATAAAAATATAAATGCTTTTTACACCAAGCGGGTGCCGGCTTCGCTAGACCATTTCTGTGCAGGTTGCTTAGCCCTTAAGCATAACCCACATTATGACAGGTGGACATGGTTACTCTTGTGTGGGGTGCTAAGTCTAAATTATTCATATAACTTCTTGGGTTGTATGGTGTGTTTAGCTAACATTTATTTTGCAGGTGTAGCTAGATTTTTTCTTTCCTATTTTTAATATAATTTTGTATTAGGAATGAGGATTAGTGTTATGGGGGATTAGAATGAACAGTGGCCAGAAAGCTTAGTCCCTATGGTGACCTATAATGCCTTTGGATCAAATCAAATCAAAAGGAAGAGAATGAAGAAATGAAGAAAAGAAGACCCCAATAGCATGTATTATTTTTGTAATCCTAGTTGTATAAGGGCAGAGCTAGCTACTCATCATTTTTTTCTTTTTTCAGGGTATACAACGGAACCCGACCGCACTGGCCTTTTATTTTTTTATGATAGTTTATAAAATTATTTGATATTGTGTTTAGATTGTGCACTAGAATTGCATACTTTTTCTAGTTCTTCATGTTTGATGTTTAAATGTGTGCCTTGGATGCGGTAGGCTCTTAGAATGAAATTAATTTTTCTATCGTAATTAACATATCATAGTTAAAATTTTAAAATAACTCATAACCTCACCATAAAGCCTAGGACTTAAATCAAGAAAATAAAAACATTTAGTAACCCATTAGCTGGATGATTGAATATATAATATCATGCATGTCATATTCTTCCACTATTGTTAAGAGGGGGCTTCCATCTATGCTAGAGAATAAATGCTTAACATGTCAGAGCCTTTGATGGAAGAACATCCAATTCTCTTTTGATTTGGCCCACAATCAAGTTCTCATGCATTTAGGCATACAAAATCCCGTAGCCTATGTCAAAATAAAGAGTCCAAAAAAATAAAATAAATTTGATAAAATTTGCATTAAATTAAGTCATGAATTCATACCACTCTGCTCTAATCGCTTAAGGAGTGAGTTTAAGGAATTAGACTCCTTTCTAAATAAATAACAGCCTAGCCATCTTGCAAAAGCATATGACTTTCCTATTTGGATTTAAAGCGTAGCAGGAGTTAGCTAGCTGCCACTCCAGGTGATAATAAGTCTAATAGTCGAGTGGTTTATTCTCTTTTATGGAAATAAATCATATACCCATTTTTGCCTTAGATTTAGGTTATGCTTTAGCCCTCGCCAAACCTCCCTAGCTTAAGATTTGAGGTAGTTATTTCCTTCAGGCTATAAGCATAAATTCTTGCCTCTTAGGTATTTCTACAATCTTATGTTGTGGGATTATAAGTCCTACTATTCTAATAAAATGTCAACTCAAATAATCAACTCTCTTTAATTTTAAAAATATAAAGTCCAACCATAAGATAGATTGGAATGCTCACTAGGCTTTCTAGTATCATGAGCATTCCCTACCCATCTCCCTTTGACTTCCAATAATAAGTCTTCTCCTTGATCTATCCAATTTGATTTTCTAAAACAACCAATCCTTTGATAGTCTTAACCTTGAAATCTTTGGAGACCCTAATTATTTACTTTAATCTAGAGTATTCTTAACAAATTTCTATTCCTTGGGATGTAATTAACTATGGGGGCTTGCCTCCATAGGAAACTTAACAAACCTGACTTAAAAGAAACCCTACTTTACTTTTTCATGTAAAGTAAGGGAAAGATCTCTAGTATATTCGAAGACCTAGCATGCCTTAGGAGTCCTTATTAGGTGATTAGGTCTATTATAGGATGGTGATTTCTATCTTTCGAGATAGTACATCATTCTTTAATGTCATATCTGATCACTTCAATAAGTACCCCCTAAGATCTGCGTGGTGTCCCACATCTCAAAAACAAACACCACAATTCTTTTTATATACTTAAATTGCTAATTATGATTTAATTAATACTTATTTTAAAAATTTCCCTTAAAAAGCAAAGGGACAACAACAAAAAAATAAAACAAAGAAAAGAATATGGCCCAAGTTGGGCTACCCAAAGAATATAGATGATTGACGATAAACAAAAATAATGAAAGGATGCAGAAAAAGAATTAAAGAAGACAGTTGATGGAAGTACGAAAGCACCTATTGCTTATAGCTATGTGCGATTTTGTGAGATGAGAAAAATTTTAATAGGAACTCTAGCTAAAGCAAGTAAAGTTATAAAAATTATTTTTTGTAAAAAAATAATTTATTTAGTGGTTCGAGCCAGTGGAGGCATGGCTTCTAGTGCCCCCACTATAGCTTTAGCCATTTGCTCAAGGCCAACTCCACCACAGGCTCTAGCACTTGTCCATTATTGATTAATTTCAATTGTAAGCTATTTGATTTTGATTTTGTATGGGTATCACTATAATAGCTGTTGTATCCTTGTATTTTCCCATGCTTAGATCTACACATTTAATTTTTTTATTATTAATTTGTAAAAATGTTTGATATCAAGGCTAGTTTTATCCAAAGTTTGAATGTAGATTATCTCTCTCTCTCTCTCTCTCTCTCTCTCTCTCACTCACTCTCTTTATTTACATTATCTAAACTTTTTTATTGACAAAAAATTATTGTAGCAAACGCTACCCTATCTTTGTATTTTTAATTTACTCTTTATATATATATATATATATTCAATAATCAAAGCTATAACATAATATGTAATTTTTATTTAAGAGTTATTTAATCTCTTAATTGTTAAAATACTTTGAATTATTATTTTTTATAATCTTTTGATTTGAACCAAATCTTCTAGGATATAACATTATAATGCTTATGTAGTCAGGAAGTCTTCTGAGATAGTTGGATAGACAAAGCCTCTTAGTAAGATAGGATGCAAACTAGCCTTTTGATAAAGTAAATCTATTTAAATTTATCATATGATATTTATTGGTAATTAACTTACATGAATCCTTATTGAAGATAAACTTTTATCTAATTCTATAGTGATAGTATGCTTGATAAATTTTTTAGGTAATAATTGAATGTATGAAGTAATTATTTTATGGAGAGATATTTCAAAAGAAAAGTTGAAACTAATGAATTATATGCTTTGAGCACAATCAACACAATTGAGTGTGATACATTGTTCAAATGAAGACATTTAAAACTAACCTAGATGACTTACAGGAAGATCCAAAACTATGAAGAAAAATTTTAGATTATCATCCAAATGATCACAATACATGTTGATAAAAGGAGTTGATGAGCAATTACAATTCATTTTGTTGATAGAAGGAATTATGTTATTGAGCATTTTATTAGAATAATAGATATTGATGAGACTTATGATCCAACACCTAAAATGGCAATAGACCCTTTTCATAAAGCATAGATTAACCATTGAACCATAATATAATCATAAATATGGCGGGGCATGTAATATGCATGGTGAGCTCAATGGATTGAAGACAATTAACATAAAAGATAATTATTTAGCTCATAATATACATTATTTTCACAAAATGGATAATTGAAAATTAGTAAAGGGTTAAATTATAAACTTTCTCTTCAATGAGCAGGTGATACACATTGGGGTTCTCATTATGGGTCACTCATTAATTTAATTATGTTGTTTGAATATACTATTGAGATTTTTGAGGTAATAATGAAAGATGACTCAAGCGAAGAGCAAAAAAGTAAAGCATATGTGCTACTAGATTCTATATTGTATTTTAATATTAATATATATATATATATATATATATATATATATATATATATATATATATTTGCATATGATGAAGTTTATATTGGGCATCACAAATGAGCTTTCTCAAGCATTACAAAAGAAGAACCAAGATGTAATAAATGTCATGACTTTGGTTAAAATTTTTAAGCAAAGGCTTCAAAATATGAGAGATAATGGATGCATAATTTTAATTGAAGATGTTAACTCTTTCTATGTAAAAATGATATAGTTGTTCTAAATATGACTGTGATATTCATAATGTGTGGCAGATCAGGATAATATGCTCAAAGAATGTCAATTTTACATCATTATCATATGGAGTTATTTTATTCCATGAATGATATATTTGTTTAAGAACTTAATGATAGATTTAATAAGATAAATACTGAGTTGCTTTTATGTGTATCATGTTTAAATCAATCTGATGCATTTTCATTTTTCATAAGAAACATTTGAAATGTCTCATTCAATTTTATCATTATGATTCTTAAATGTTGATCTCATGGTGCTAAATAGTCAGCTTGAAATTATTATAACTAACATGAGATTTTGTGTTGCATTTTTTAACTTGAAAGGGATTGGAGAACTTACACAAAAGATGGTAGTGACTAAAGATGATATTACCCCATTGGTATACTTACTTTAATTTTTTCTTTGATATTACTAATTACTACAACAATAGTTCAACGAGCTTTCTCTGTTATAAAGATTATAAAGAATCGCTTGCGCAATCATATGAGAGATGTTTAGATGAATGCTTGCCTAATTACATATATTAAAAAAGATATGTTTAGCAGTGTTAATAATTAAATGATTTCAACATAAGAAGACTCAAAGTGAGAAATTCTAGGTAATGTTAAATTTGTCTTTTTATTAATGTATCTTTATCATTTTTACATATCATTTTTTACATTAAAATTCTAACTGAAAATGTTTTGAAACTATTAATGTTAGCCTCAATCCTGGTGGAAATAGGTTGAGAGATTTTTTGAAATCATTAGTTTGTGCCCCTACTAAAATAAATTTATGGCTCTAGCTCTACACATCATTACTATCAGACATTGCAATTGGTGTTAACCATCAATGTTGTTATTACTATCATAAAAATAATTATATCATATTTTAAGGCACTATTTATATTTAAATTAAAATTAAAATATAAAAATAATTAAAAAGAAGAATAAAAATAATTTTGAATGAAATCTATTATTCTTTACCAACTTGAGATGTTAACATAGACATTGAAAAATATCTAATTTATGTAGATGCGAATGACCAAGAATCGTTCAAGGAAAAAGTCATAAATCTATAAATCTATACAAATATAATATTAGCTTATCATTTTTCCAAAAATTCAATCTCCACTTGCACCAGCCATTATTACTATTAGAGTCTTCTCTTTGATAGCATTAAATCCTCATCTGTTGTTGCTTTGCGTATAACCAAAATCAACCCCACAACTTCTTTAGTACACATCCCACATCGAATGAAACACCTCTTCATCTTCAATGGTAGCATTCATGTCTATAAGAGAAAATATTATATGTGAAGTCCATAAGTAAAACTATGTTCAGACTTCAATCTTAACATGCCACATTTAATATTGTATTTGACTTTAATTGACAAATAAACATATTTTTAATTGTACTTGACTTTAATTAACAAATTAAACATATTTTGAATAATGTTTATTGTACAACATGAGGATACTGTAAGTTTTATAGAGTATAACATTAGTGTAGTATGTATATTTTATATATAATTTATTATTAAGGTGTGAGTGCTTAGAGTTATTAGGGTGATGCTTAGTATATATTTGACCTATGATTTAGTCATTTTTTTAGAGTGCACTAAGTACATCGATGTTGCACTCCATAAAATATACCATACACCCTTGTTGTACTCCATAATATATAATAAACATTATTCATAGTAAGTTAATTTGTTAATTAAAGTTAAGTATAAAATGTGCAAAAGAGTAGAGTCTGAACTTAGCTTTACATGGGGACTCTACATGTAATATTTTCTCCATCTTCAAACACATCTTATCACCATCACCCCCATGAAGAATTAGGAGCTTTTATGGGAGATTGAGAAGAACAACATGAATCTTCCGTAGATCTCAACCTTCCCATCTGATCAAAGCCGTTGGTAACCTAAAACGCAAAACATTTTCATTTCCTTTTTTCAATTAATCTCTTATTCTTCTTTGTCCATTTATTTTCTCACCTAACTTATTTATTTATAGATGTGTTTGAGATGCATTTGAGTTTTTAATATGGGTTTCAAGAATTACAGATTTTCTCTACTTGACTCATGGTCAATGCTAGTGTTAATCTAAATAAATCTTTTTAATCAAATTTAAAATACTAATTAAGTTCTTTTATTGTGACATGATAATAGATAGCCCATGAAATATATGTCTTCAACAATGAGTTTTTTCCCTCTTTAAAGAATGGATTTTTAGATTATTTAAAATGAATATAAAAATCAATAGATATTGTACATTCAATTGCATTACACTTGTTTCAATCAAAATCTTTAAGATTGTTAACTTTCCCACATCATGTGTTGGCATAGTGTTTTTGACCTACGTAAATGTATTGCCCTCTATTTTTTTAAATTAATTGGTAGGTTCTCTCTCATGGGGATTTTTATTAGGACATTGATAATATTACAAATAATTTATGCATTTTTCTATACATTAGCTTAGCTTAATAGTGTGTTAACTATGAATTAGTTAATAAGACTCCATTAAGTGTTTTTTTAGTTGATGAACTAGCACTATTGACCATTCAAGCTACTTCTATTCAACTTTTAGAGGTAAACAAACACAAAACCTTTATATCTATTCCACTCTATTATAAATTATGAAAATTGGAAGCATAGCTAATTTTGAGATGACCTAAATTAATTCCATGTTGTCTTGTTGCAAGTTGATTTTACAAATTTTTTGATGGGATGGATGCATATAGAAGTGTTTATGCTTATTTTTGTTGCATGAACATCTTAGTTTTTTTCCCTATGTATTGAGCTATACCTTAAAGTCTAAAGGCTTTCATTTGAGTAGATAAAAACAAAATACATGTAGTATAATTTTAGTTGTAGAGTATCTAATAGTGGGGTTGTGACAATGGGTGATCAAGTCATTAAAAGGAGTGTATGTTTTAGATTTCTCGTGTCTCTTATTCAAAGTGATAGTAAAATACATAGGGATTTTATTACTAGAATTCAAGTTGTATGGTTGAAGTGGAGGAATGCATCAGACCTATTGCATGATAGAAAAGCACCCCTTAAACTTTAAGGAAAAATATTATAAGATGGTGATGAGACCTACAATGCTTTTTGACTAAGAATGTTGGCCATAAAAAGAAGCTTAAATTTAAGTTAAGTGTTGCAAAGGTGTGGATGCTTAGGTGGATGAGTTGCATTACATTGAGAGAAAAAATCTGAAACAAATATATACGTGAGAAGGTTGGAGTAGTTCTAGTGGTTGATAAGACTGGATAGAGTTTTTTTAGATTATTTGGACACATAAAATGTCAGTCATTTTATGACTCAGTTAGGAGACTAGATGTATTTGATTCAACTTATATTAAGAAAGGTAGAGGTAAACCTAAAAAATACTTGGTTAGGAAGTATAAAAAATTGTTGTATTTTATTAGAATTAAGTGAGAATTTGACACTTAATAAGACACAATGGAAAAGAAAGATTCATGTCGATGAACTCACATAGTGGGATAAAGGCTTGTTGTTGTTGTTGTTGTTGTTGTTGTTGTATTGAGTTATACATTATAAAATTTTCTATAGATTTTAAGACATTTAGGAACTTAAACAAGGACAAATAAAAAAGAGGAATAGTATCTAAAAAGTATAGAATAGTTGAGAAGAAAGATTCTCTTAAACAACTAGCTATTCTAGAAGAGAAAACACAAATGAGGAGGCAAGAGGTTGTTGTTTGGAAAAAAAGGCCCATGAGATTCTAGCATGAACCATCCATAGTTGATTCTATATCTAGAAAAACATCAAAATAATGTTATAAAAAAACTATGCAATCCATTAATAAAAAATATATAATAAGAATTAACTTGCAAAAAAATTATATCTTAGATACTTTATGTGTTACATATGTATATGGTAAATTTGTTGAATGAAGAATGATAGATTGAGATTATTTTAGTAGGTGAATAATATGTGTTGTGAATTAGTTTTAAATTTATGTAAATACTCATCTTTCAATAGGGTTTATGCATCAAGTGAGAAGTAAAATCTTTTAAGAGGAAAGAAAAGGAGAAGGAAAAAACTTTTAAAGAGAATTTGTGTGAGTTGAGTGTTGTACTTTGCATGAAATTGTGATTTTGAGCTTCTATAAATTTAGTTTTGTGAAATAAATTCTCAACAAAGTGGTACCAAAGAGATAATGAATGGAGGAATTATTCATTTTCAAGTTTTAATGCTCACTCAGAGCAATTATGACATTGGAGTATTGAGGTGAAGGTGGTGTAAGAAAACAAATATTAATATGATGCTATGAGCTTTATGTAAAATAATCCCTAAGAAGTGATGAGACGAAAATTGCAATAAGATTTCTATCTGTCATCAAAAGTTGTGAGATAGGTAGTCGATAGCCAGCATAAAACTTGTCAAAATAATCATGACATGAATCCTTTAAATCATTGTGTTAATGCTAGGGTGTCCCCTAGAAGCGACGCGTATGGCTTGAATACAGTGAAAAATGTGCAAGGGCTGCTGCATCGGCACCCAGGTGCAGTGTCAAATAAGTAATGGTTCCCACATTACGGACGGATGCGGGCAAAGAAGTTAGTCCATGAAACTAGAATTAGGTTAGGATCTTGGAATATAGGAACTCTTACAGGTAAATTAATGAAATTAATAGATATTATGATTCATAGAAAAATAAATATTTTATGTGTTCAAGAAACTAAATGGGTTGGGGAGAAGGCCAAGGAGATTGATAGTTTAGGTTTTAAACTTTGGTATTTAGGTACAAGTCAAACTAGAAATGGTGTAGGTGTGATTATAGATAAACATTTAAAGGATAACGTTATAAATATTAATAGATGTAGAGATAGAATTATAGCTTTAAAGATTATTGTTGATACTAAGATTATCAATGTTATAAGTGTTTATGCTCCTCAAGTAGGTTTGGATGTAAGCTTAAAAGAAAATTTTTGGAATGAATTAGAGGGATTAATACAAAAGATACCTCTTGAAGAAAAGTATTTATTGGAGGAGATTTAAATGGACATGTTGGTAGAGTGGTAGAAGATTTTAAAAGTGTTCATGGTGGTTATAGATTAGGAGTGACTAATGAAGAAGGTAGGATTATATTAGATTTTCCCTTAGCATATGATTTTGTAGTTGCTAATACTTTATTTAAGAAAATAGATGAACATATTATTACTTATAAAAATGGATCTAGTAAAACACAGATTGATTATTTTCTAATGAGAAAAATAGATCATTTAGATTGTAAAGAATGTAAGGTCATTCCAAGTGAAAGTTTAAGAACCCAACATCGATTGTTAGTTTTAGATTTTAAGATGAAAGATTATAAGAGGAAAAATAAATTAAATTATTGTCCTAGGATTAGATGGGGACACTTAAATAACACAAATAAAAATATTTTTAAGAGCAAGCTACAAGAGCTTAGAATTTGGGATGTTCATAAAGAAGCTAACATTATGTGAGAAAAAGTAGCAAGTGAAATTAAGCAAGTTGCTAAAAATATGTTTGGAGAATTAAAAGGAAAAGCTTCTTTTAATAAAAATAGTTGGTGGTGAAGTCAGATTGTGCAAGAAAAGATAAGAAATAATAAGCATTGTTATAAAATTTAGTTTAGATGTAAAAACTTGGAGAATTGGGATAGATATAAAGTGGCCTGTAGAGATTCTAAGAAAGCAATATATGATGCAAAAAATTTAGCTTTTAGTGATTTATATAATAGATTAGATACTAAAGAAGGTAAAAGATGTATGTATAAGTTAGCCAACCAAAGAGACAGGAGCGGTAAAGACCTAGTTCAAGTGAGGTGTATTAAGAATGAAGATAATAAAGTGCTTTTCTTAGAAAAGGATATTGAAAATAGGTGGATGAGATATTTTGATAAACTTTTCATTGAAGGATCTGAATGTACGATTGATTTTAGCAACTTTAATACCCTAAACAAAAATAGAGAATTTTATTTTTATCATCGTCTTAGTAAATTTGAAGTTAGAGAAGCTTTAAAGAAAATGAAATGTGGAAAACCAGTAGGACCTAATGATATTCCAATAGAGGTGTGGAAATGTCTAGGAGATCAAGGAATTTCTTAGCTTACAAATATTTTTAATGTTATTTTAAAGACTAAAGAGATGTCAGATGAGTGGAGAAAGAGTTTATTGGTTCTTATATTTAAGAATAAAGGTGATGCATAAGAGTGCAAATTATAGAGGAATTAAGTTAATGTGTCATACATTAAAATTATGGGAGAGAGTAATTGAGCATAGGTTACGATGTGATACAAAAGTTTCTCACAATCAGTTTGGTTTCATGCCAGGTAGATCTACTATGGATGCTATACATTTGTTAAGAGGTTTGATGGAGAAGTATAGAGAAAGTAAGGAGGATTTACATATGATATTTATTGATTTAGAGAAAGCTTATGATAAAGTTTCAAGAGATGTTCTTTGGAGAGTTCTAGAACATAAAGGAGTTAATATTAGTTATATTCAAGTCATTAAGGATATCTATACTAGAGCTGTTACTTTTGTCTAAACACAAGGAGGATTGACAAAATATTTTCCCATTTCAATTGGATTACATCAAGGATCAGCTTTAAGCCCTTATCTTTTTGCTTTAGTTATGGATGTTCTTACTAGGAATTTACAGGAAGATGTACCTTGGTGTATGCTTTTTGCTGATGACATTCTTCTTGTTGATAAGACTAAAGAGAGTCCAAGAGAAACTTGAATTATGGAGGTCAACATTAGAGTCTAAAGGTTTTTGTTTAAGTAGATCTAAAACTGAATATATGGAGTGTAATTTTAGTTGTAGAAGTTCTAGTGGTAGTGTTGTGACATTAGGTGAACAAGTCATTAATAAGAGTGAGTGATTCAGATATTTAGGCTCTATTGTTCAAAATGATGGTGAAATAGATGGAAATGTTATTAGTATAATTCAAGTTGGATGGCTGAAGTGGAGGAATGCATCCGGCCTGTTGTGTGATAGAAGAGTTCCACTTAAACTTAACAGAAAATTTTATAAGATGGTGGTAAGACCTGCAATGACTTATGGTGTAGAATGTTGGCCAATAAAAGAGAAGCATAAGACTATGTTAAGTGTTACAGAGATGAGGATGCTCAAGTGGATGAGTGGCTTTACTCTTAGAGATAAAATGCGAAATGAGTATGTTCGAGAAAAAGTTGGAGTAGCTCCGGTGGTAGATAAGATTAGAGAGAGTCTCCTTAGATGGTTTGGCCACATAAAGCGTCGGCCGTTCGATGACACGGTTAGGAGAGTAGATGCATTAGATTTGTCTAATGTTAAGAAAGGTAGAGGTAGACCTAAAAAGACTTGGTTAAGATGTATAAAAAATGACCTTAGTATACTTGAATTAAATGAGAATTTGACACATAATAGAACACAATGGAGATGAAGGATTCATATAGCCGACCCCACTTAGTGGGAAAAAGGCTTGTTGTTGTTGTTGTTGTTGTTGTCAAAAGTTGTGAGAAATATTTTACTAGAAGACATATCATCAAATTATTTACACTTGAGGATATATCGAAGAGAAACTCTCAAAAAGTGAAAATATGTCTTTTATTTATTTCTGATTGAGTTTATCACATAACTCATGATTCATTAATTATTATCTCAATAGAGCACTTCATATAATTAGTGTTAATTTGCAAAGTAGAGGGCCAGTCTTCATAACCAAGCAATAGGATATCTTATTATATAAAAAAACCTATGTGATAATAATAATCAAGTTACTAAAGACTTAGTAAGGAGTATGATAGGCTTAAAATGATAAGCGGTTAAGAGAAAGAAGTGAAAAAGAAAAAGAAAAAATTAAAAATTAAAAATAACTTTAATTTGAATTTCATGGATCTATTATTTTAGGTTATAAAGCTAGTAGTCATTTAGCTAAGAAATATAGTTGACCTAACCTAACTCAGAGATGCTTTTTTAGTAACTATGGACTGCATCTTTCAAAGTTGATTTCATGATCTTAAACCAATGAAGGAAAACTAAGGATTTCCTTGAGAGACGATTTATATGAAAAGATGTAAGGCCTGTTATTCCTACATAGGTAGAGAGAGGCCTAAAAAAAGAAGAAAAATGGGATCACTTGGTTATATACAACTAGAGCTGCTCAACTGAACTTAAACTCTTATTTGTATTAGATTTCCACTTCCTTGCGTACTAAGGCTCTCTTAACAAAATAAAAATATGTCAAACAAATACTCTATATTAAGAAATATGATAAGCAATACGTGTCATTTATTATTAATAAAGAAATGCATCTAATGCATGCTTGACTTCATCATGTTGAAAAAAATGTAACAATGTTTGGAGATTTTGATCATTGGCTATCTCCAAGTTATACCTCCTTGACAGATATGAGAGGGCAGAAGTAATTTAAAGCATTTGACTGGTTTGAGAGATCCTTACTTTAATTTTTAAATATTTTCCACTTATTTTTAAGATTACTTATTATTATATTAAAGTTAGTAGAAAATATTTTATTTTATATGCCTAATATAAAAGTTCCCATAGTCCATACAATCACATTATGATAAGAAAGCAAAAATATTAAGCTAATATAATAAATATAAACAATCACTATACTGTGATGGATATTAAGTAATCAGTAATAAGCAAATTGCTTAAATATACCTGAAAAAATACCAGTCAAGTTCTTCTCAACAAATTCAAATAATTTAAAAAATAAAGTTTAAGTATTAATTTTACTCTATTTTTGATTTTTTTTCTCCTATTCAAATTATATAACTACTTGTTGAAAATCTTATATTTTGTCAAGAAATCATGCTTTTATGTTATTATATATAAAAAATTATGAAATTCAATAAAAAAATATCCTTAAATTAATTGGAGACATCATAACACATCAAAAATATAACTTGTAGATAAAATAACATATAAAAATATAACATTTATATATTAACAGACAACCCTTGTAAAGGTAAAAGAAGAAGTAATGATTGTATGTCAAGTACTAGAAAAATATATCTCCATTATAATGCAATAAAACAAATAGCATAACAATCAATGTCAAGTTCTAACCACACTCAAAGTAATTTCATCCTTAACATAAAAAAAAAAACTTTACATTGAAACAACCTAATCATATTGCATGCCAAGTGGTTAAAGAGTTGTGAAATATCAAAAAATTTGTGGGTGTGTAAGAACCAATGTATCCTAGGACTAATTCATATGATTTTGATAACTTATTGAACTAAGTTATGTATAATAGTATGATTATCATAAAACTTGGCACTTTATTATCAGTGGAAGTGATAGGTTTTAGGCTTGTTATATTTGCTAAATGATCATATGAGGTATGATTATAATTAAAATATTTTTACTATCAAATAAATTATTACTAGATAATAATAATCAATTAATCATAATTATAGTTAAATCTTAGCTCTAATAGGATATACCCTAATTTAAAGTGTCAACAACACTTTTGCAAATATAACAATATGATGGAGATAGATGAAACTACCAACTATCAGATATAAAATTCTAGTGTTAAAGCGATGTGTGAACATGTGAGGATAGAAATACTTTATGTATATCGACAAATATTTAAGATATCCATAGTATAACTGGAGTTCTGAATAGAAACCATCTATTTATATGAGAAAATAATAGACCAAGTATAGGTGTATGATTCTATCATGGTATTCAATCGTAAGGTGCTATGGAACCATAAAATAACTTTATTAAAGCATGAGTTAGGGAAGAATTTGACTAATGGTTGTATTGGTCAAACTCAAATTACACTCGACTCAAGGGCAACTAAATTCTTAAAAACACAACAATATAGTCATATAAATGTAACAATATTATAAATAAATTATGTTATATAAGTTTGTGCAACCTATAAGATTTTTTAAGTAAAGCAAATAAGAATAAAAGAATATATGAAATACTAACTAAGAGAAATAGATCACTATATGTAAAGATACTTAAGCAAAAAAGTTAAATAAGTACTAGAAAACCTCATAAAGAATATAATACCAAGCTATAAAATTAATTCAAAGGAATGGGGCAACATGAATGGTATTGACAATGCAATTTATTAAAATGGCTCAAAAGGTAATCAAAATCTTAGGTTGTTGTGTAGGATGACCTCAAAAAGTGTGTTCTCTATTAGGTTGATTTACTTGCTTAAGAAATCAAACTTTATATACACATATATGTGTGAATATGATCAATTGATATAATTACCCTCATTAAAGGGAATAAGGTTGAAATCAAATAGATCAAACCAAAAAACTATTGTAATTATATACCTAGGGTATACTTAGGTAGAGAACACTTTCCCAAAGAGGACCAAAACTTGGATCAAAGTATGCCACATACAAGATGGACTCACCTAAAGAGGATAGCCAAACCAAAGAAGGACATGCAAACTATGAGATTGACCGCTCAGCTCACTATTAACTTGATGATCGAGTGACATATAATAAGACAAGTTCCATTGGGAGAATCATTGTCCACTCAATGAATCACTCAACTCACTCAATAGACTCCCAATAATATTAGTCTAGTGACCTCCATATGACCACTTGCACTCATCACTGAATAAGTACCTTGATCATAGACATTGCCCATATATGGACTCAAGCAAGCAAACCCTTCAAGGAGCCATGTCATCTAAAGGACACACCTCAGTTACACCACCCTTAGTGTACACATGTTTGTGTCTTGTTAATCCATAGAGTCTATACTCTTTCCTTTTTTTATTATTTTATGATTTTTCTATAGATTTTTAACCTTATAAATAAAGGGTCTATAAACATCCTAGGAACCTTTTTCAACCTTCCTTGGATTCTCTATTGTTAGTGATATTTTAGGGGATCTTTGTGATTGATTTCAATCAACAATGCTTGTACTTAGACATATAGTGTACTTGATTCTTTGACATAGTATATTTTCAAATGCACCCTATTTTTATTCCCCATACTTTTACTAGTACAATTCACCAGTAAGTTTTAGTTTCATTCTATAAACATATTTGGATTTAACATTGTCTTTGGTATAGTGAGCATACATGGATGTTATAGACTAAAAGTTGAGTTCTTCAAGAAGTAGGATTACCCTCCATAGATAATGCAATTGGCATGGATCAAGCTGCTCAGTACTTTGTCACATAACAAAACTAGAAAGAGATGGAAGAGTGCATAACTCTCATAATTTAAGATAAGATGGAGAGAATAAAAAGGGAGATCCAATGTGGCACTAGTTGGAAGTCTTCTTTGAATCAATTATTTTGTGAGTTAGGCACTCTCGATGAGCACTAACCTCTAACCCAAACTTTGATGGCACAACTGACGTGGAGACTTCACCCTTAAGGCGATAAGTAAATAGGGCTTAGACAAGGCTTTTTCTTGGGATATTATTAAAGCTTGCTCACCACCGAAGATTAGAATCACTCACTTAGAGTTCTACAAAGGAAGGATCAACTCAGCAGATCATGTCGGCTACTTTGAATCTACCACTTCACAACTCAACCTCAATGATGTGCTGAAGTGTTGAATTTTTTTATTTTTTACAACTTTTATAGACCCACCTTTGAGATGATTTTTACACCTATCTATAGATGTCATTACTTTTATTTAAAGTTTAGGAAGATGTTTCTAACTCAATTTATGAAAACCTAGATGCCTCTAAAGAGCTAGCAAGCTCTATTGTAGATGAGCCAAGAGCTAGGAGAGTTATTGAAAAAGTTCATTACACACTTCCAAAAAAAGATGATTGAAGTTAAGGACCCTGAGCTTATAGTTATACAACTTGTACTTACTTAAGGTTTGAGAGAGTTACCATTTAGATATGCCCTTGGCCTTCAATAGCTATGGAAATTGGTGGAGTTATTAGAACTTGCCAATAGCCATCTGAATTTGGAAGAGTATAATGAAGTCACCTAATTCTCTTGGGTGATATATAAGAAGATCATACTAAAGCAATCACCACTTACCCATTATTCCTAGGAAAGGTTGCGAGTGAGAAGAATGGAGAAGAGACTGAGTGCAGTTCACACTCACTAGCCACTAAAGAGATATACTCTTGAGAGGTCCACCCTCAGGGCCATACTAGTAGTTTGCCAAGAGATGTTTTAACCTACTTGTCTATGCCATCCTTCTGCAGTTATCTCATGATGAGTGTTAGTGGCTGAATTAGTAGAGGCCATTCAAAATAAGGATTATTTTAAATATCCATTGCTAATGAGAACCAAAAGGTTATTGTGTTACCCTTCAATGTATTATGCTAACCACCTGTTGACCTCACTTTTGGAGTGAGCTTTCAACTTCTTCATCCTAGGCATAAGGACTCCTCTAGACATTAAGAGTTCCTTAGTCTTAAGATATTTCTATTGATTAGGTGAACACTTAACCTAATCATAGAGAATTAGAAGAGTTAGCCATAATGAATAGGTCATGCCTTAGAGGTATTAGGAAAGCTTTCCTGCCCTATAGCTTAAATCCAATCCTTACAACCTTCTTTCAAGTCAAACTTCAAATCCAAACCAACTTCAAATCCAAAGCAACTTCAAATCCATTCCAACTTCAAATCCAAACCAACTTCAAATTCAAACCAACTTCAAATTCAAACAAACTTCAAATTCCAACTTAAATGATTTTTCTCAAATCAATTCCAACTTAAGTTATTTTTCTCAAATCAAACTCAAATCAATTCCAAATCAAAATTCAAATCAATTCCAAAAATCCAAACGATGAATCAATTCCAAATGATTGAAATCCATTATCAATTCTAAATCCAAAATATTTCCTAAGTTACTTTGATTTCACATTATGGACTTAGCTCAAATCAAATCCAAATCATTCCAAATTTAAAAGATTTTCTCATAACTCATTTATATTCTCATTTATATTCACAAATATAACATAAATGAAATATAAATTCCAACTAAAACCAGTAAAACTCAAGTCCAAATCTAAAATTCTTTCCTAAGTCACTTTGATTTCATCTTATGGACTTAGCTCAAATAAAATCCAAATCGCTTCAAACTCAAGAGATTTTCTCATAATTCATTTATATTATCATTTAAATTCATAAATAGAAATGAAATATAAATTCAAAAAACCAAATAAAATTCAAAACTCAAACCCAAATCTACCCTGAATTCAACCTTACACTTTCAAGTCAAATTCTTGAACTTAGCCAAATCAAACTCACATCAATCCAAGCCTTTGGATTTTCT
Source organism: Cymbidium sinense (assembly GCA_021442155.1). Classification (NCBI taxonomy): domain Eukaryota; kingdom Viridiplantae; phylum Streptophyta; class Magnoliopsida; order Asparagales; family Orchidaceae; genus Cymbidium; species Cymbidium sinense. The sequence goes on from CM038230.1 coordinate 76,068,948, forward strand.
CTTCAAATAATCAATCCTATAATCACAAACTAAATATAAACACAAACTTCAATCATCAAATCAAAACCAAACTAACCCAAATCAAAACCATGTTCATCCCTTTGAACTTGAAATTGTCAAATGAATCAAAACCCATTTGACTCCAAATCACTTTCAAATGGATTTATATTTCAATCATAAGTCTATATGTGAGTTCAACCAAACTTGAATCAATCCTTGATCAAGCCAATTGACTCACTTAGGCTCACTTGAGCCAAAGTAACCTAAAGCACCCTTTTGAGCCAAATTCTAATCCAACCCAAATTAGATTGAACTAAGCCCATCCAAACCTCACATTGTGAGCAAAAATCATCTTAGGATGATCAATCACTCAAGTTGGGTCAAACCAAGTCGAGCCTATCCTTTGACCAAGTTAAAACTTGGCCCAAATCAAACCTAAACTAGCCAAACTCCATCATAAGCCAAATTGATTGAAACCATTGATCTAAACCAATCCATTATCAATGATTGAACATGATCAAGCCATCAATTGAGCCAAACGTAGTCAAATTGGCCACTTGACCCAAGTTGACCAAAAAAGTCAAAATGTGTCAAATCTTGATTTAAGCCAAATTGATTGCAACCAATGGGTCAAATTCATTCTAAATCACTTTTTGAACTTGACCAAAGCTCCAATTGGTCAACTAGACCCAACCTGGCCCAATTAACCATGAACCCAACTTGACCTAAAAGGTCATATCAAGCCAAAATCAAATCAATCTAAAATTGATTAAAACCAAAGCTTGCAATACATTTTAAATGTTCAACCAAACCTAAATCAACCCATAAAATAGGTCAAATTGGTCAACTTGACCAATTTGACCTAAGTGAACTCAAATGCATCAAAACCAAATATGAATCAATTGAACCAAACCAATGATACCAAAATACTTCAAATGGTCATATGAACTTAACCCAACCCTTAATTTGACCCAATTTGACCAATTGGTCAACTTGACCGAAGTTGACCCATTTTGACCTAAATGGGTCAACATGAGCCAAATCATATCAAATAAACTCTAAATTTATTGAAAATTGGCCCAACCCATTTTTCAATCATTCTAAATATGCCAAAATCAAAATCAAAGCCAAATGACCATTTTACCCTTAGGTCAAAGGGTAACCTATGATCAAATTCACTTGGAATTTGATCATATTCTAACTCAAGACCACTTGGCACCCTGCTAGTGGACCATTTGGACATTAAGGAGGGTGGTGCACATGACCTAATGAGTTTGGGTCAGCCAAACCCAACCCAAAGCCAAAACTAACCCCTCCACTCAAAATTCTCCATTTGGAATCTCCCATATCCTCATTTAACACATACTCACTTCCACACCACCACTCCTCTCACGAAATCGAACCACATGGAGCTCATAACACCAAAACAACCCACTCCATGAGGGAAAATTAAACAAAATGGCAAAGAGGCTCTCGGCCATCCGATCCAAGTAGGGGGAGATATACTACCCCTCATTCCATTCCAATCCAACTTACTTGCACTCGATTAAGCTCAGAGGATCAAAGGCAAGCTTCCCAAGCTCCTCCAAGGATTCCTAAGCTCAATTGAATTCTCTCTTTGTGGCTTTGTCTAAGACAAAAATAGGGGAGGTGTAAGGATTTTCCAATATACTCAATATCAAACCAAAGTTCAATTCCCTTTGCAAGCACCATCAGGGAGGCAAGTCGAGCTCACCCAAGGTGTTTTCTAAGCAACCAAGCCATGAAAAGTGGGAGTTAGACCAAAGTCGCAAGCTATTGAAGCAAGCTTTGGTCAATAGGAAGATGCACATCATCTCAAGCCTTCAAACCTTCAACAAGGTTTCATCTCCACTAGACAAAGCTACCTCAATAGTTGGAAGCACCGTTGATAGCCTCTAGCGAGGTATACTTCAAAACTGAGCTTAGGAAGAAAATTATTTGGTCCTTTGTGAAGGGAATTATCATCCCAATCAAATTTGAACATTGGATGTTCTTCCCCACACCTCTTGATGGTGTGGGTTGAATTCTAGCCCAATTCAAGCTCAAGTGAGCTTGGATCAAGCCTTGGAGGACGGACGATCTCCGTCTTCCGTAGGTGAGGGCAGAGATGAATCATGGATCATCCATCCCGCGTGTTTTAGATGGACGGTCCTAATTAATCCACATTGATCCCATGATTTATTTCCTTTAGTGATGTGGGTTTTATCCTGACCATCTGATCTTTGATCGGATGGCCCAGGAGAAAGGGCGTAGCACCGCCAGCTGACGCAGTATAGGATTTGAGAACTTAAATAACTAATCCTATCACACCACATGGAAAGCGCGTCGCGTCAACAACCCATGTGGCATCGACGGGATTAATTATATAATTAAGGCTATTTAATTATCCCTTAATCACTGAAACTTCCTAAATTCATAATTAAATTTAGAAAAATCATAAAAATATAAATGAGGGTGCATTTAAAGATAATTTAGAGGGGAGTCTAATAAAATTATTTCTAATTAATTTTAATCTATGAATTTTCCTTAATTATAATTTAATTGGAAACTTAATAAGCCTAATTACTCCCTAATGATTTCATTAATTAATTTCAAACTTCTCAGGCATGTTTAGTATGATGACTTCTGCCTCCCTAAATGTTCTTAGAATTTATTAATGAGTTAATTAGGAAAATCAATTAATGAATTCCTAATCACCCTCTTAGTGTAATTAAGGATAATTAAGCACATGAATAGTGAATTAATCCCTTAATTGAGATAATTAAATATTGTTTTAAGTAAATAGGAGGTTTATGGAATGGTTTTGGGGTATTTTCCCTACGTTATTCCCTCAACCCCCTTCTTCTTTAATCCAAACCTAATTAAGGATTAATCCACTAATTATTTTTCTAATTAGCTTAATCAAACTTTTAAAATCAATTTAAATTTAACCAATCTCTTTCTGGGTAGATCCTTAGGTGTTCAAAAGCCTAAGGTAAGCTTAAGGAAATCAAATCCAACCCATATGTATAGGAAGGGTTATGAAAGTACTTAATTAAACCCTTTAGCTTAAGTAATCAATAATTGTGAGCCAATTGCATCAGGCCCCTTTTTTTTCTAGGTGCATTGCAGATTTAAATTTAATGTGGTTGCATATCATATGTTGTCTCATAATTAATTGGTTAATTATGTTAAAGTGGTGTAGGTAAGGGGTAATTAATGGACTTAATTTACACCTTAACCTAAACAAAATATAAAATAAATCTAATGGTTCTAAAATTAAACTAAACTAATTCACACATGTGGGAAATGGGTTAGGACCAGCAAACTCTTCTCACTTTTCCTAAATCAAATTCAATTCTAAAACTAAAACAAAAATCTCTTTAAGCAATTTTGATTCACTTTGAATAATATTATCTTATATGATTGTCCATAGGAATTAATTAGGATGAATGAAATCACATGCTTGCATCACTTTATCTTTTTCCAAGTATGTTAAATATTTTTTGCCATATGAACTCATGCATTCATACCTTTTTGAAAAATCAAATAAATGAAATGTTTCCTTTATTCAAATTGCATGTTTTGGCTAAAGTAAGAATATGAGTGGATATTATCACTATTAAATCAAAATTTATTTTCAAAACTTACAAATCAAACATTACAAATGAAGGTATTCTACTTATAAGTATTTATAAGCTTGCATGTGATTATAGCATAAGATGTGTATGTTGTGTTATTTTCTTCTCTTTTCATAACATGGACTTGGATACGATTTTACAAGTGTATAGTTCATTTAAAAAGAACACAACACTTGCTTACATCTATTCCTATACATCCCCATGTTATGATTTAAGAAGGATCTTTACATTTACACATGTAAATTTCATAACTAAATCAAACAAAAATCAAAATCCTTTGCATGATTCTTCTTCCATTAATTTACTTTTGTACATGCACATGTATTTAAGAAAAGTGGTATATTAATTTAGACATCCTGGGGTTGCGAGGCTTTAAGTAGCCCCAAGTAGGTCTTGTACCTTACACCCCTGGTGTAGAAAATAATGATGTCATACTCATTTATGTATTTTATACATGTAAATGTGCATTTGATTAATGGATAAAAGAGTCACTCTTTTCTATTTAAACAAAATCATGCACTCATGAAATATCCAAAATTTTGTTAGACAACATTCCTTAGCATTCATCATCAAAGTGTGCTAAAATATTTGCATTACATGCATAGCTATGCTTAGGGTTATGCATATGCATGATACACATGTTGGAAAGAAATAAAGGGTTGTGTGTTATGTGATAGTAATTCACCTTAATTAATCCTAAGATGCATTTCTTATTGAATAAGTTTATTTAGAGTAAATCTAAACTTAGGAATAATTAAAACACATAATAAAATATTCACTAAAAAAAAATCATTAATGAATTTACCTTAGAAATTACTTAAGGTAGGGATGAAAGAGAAGTTCTCTTCTCTTTTCTTCTCTTTACAACATTTAGCAATTAAGTGTAGGTTCATTCAAACTAAATCAAATCATCAATAAAAATGATAAATCAACTAAAAATTGAAACCACCCTCTAAGTTGAACCCTCTCACACTTAGAAAACTTCAACCTTAAAGCCTGGTTAAGACATTCTACACAAGCCTTAAATGGCACACACATTAGGCTAAGTCACCATTTCTAGCTCTATGTTAGGGAAGTGCATGGTTTGATGCCTAATTTTATTTTTTGATGTAATATTTTAGACTGAATGTTAGGGTGCATGTACGTAGACTGAATGGTAGGGCAATCTTAGTCAAATCATTGTCTTCTGTGCGGGATAGTGCTTAAGGGGTGTTGTAATAAAAATATATAAATACTTTTGTTCTGCACGTTTCTTATACCCCTAAGCATAAGCCAAAATAGGCCAAGTGGACTTGGTTACCCATGTGTGGGGTGCTAAGCCCAAATTATTTGTATACATGCTTGGGATTGTGTGGTATGTTTAGCTAATCTCTATTTTGCAGGTTTTAGTTAGATTTACTTTTTCAATTTTCATGTATTTTTTCAATTAAGATTTTGAATGAATGTTATGGGAGATTAGGATGAACATTGGTCATAAGACTATGTCTTATGTACCATGTGAAGCCTTGGAGCCAACTACATCCCAACCAACCAAAAGAAGGAAAGAAAGAAGAAAAGAAGAAATGAAGAAAAGAAGAAAGAAGAATGAAGAATGAAGACCCCCCATAACATGAATTCTTTCTAAATTGTAATTATTCATTTATAATCTGGGTTGTATAAGGGTAGAGCTCGGCTGCCCACATTTCTTTTCGGGTTTGTGCAGTGGAGTCAGACCATAAAGGCCTCTTATTATTTTGTGCTAGCTTTATAAATTGTTTGATGTTTGTTTAGCTTGTGCATTAAGATGGCATATTTTTCCTAGTTTCTTCCTTGCTTAGCTGAATGGCCTGGATGTGATTAGGCTCCTAGGGAAAAAATAAATTTTATATCCAATTAATCAACTCAAAATTAAAATTAAATAACTTATAACTTCACCTAAATCCTAGGACATAAATCAAGATAAAAGATTTAGCAATTCCTTAACTGGATGTTGTATGTCTCACATCATGCATAAAAAGCATCTTGCTTCACTCTTGCTTATGGAGGGCTTCCACCTTTGCCAAAGAATATGGCTTGACCTATGAGAGACATGGTGGAAACACACCTCCTTCTTGCTGATTTTGGCCCATAACTAATTTCTCATGCATTAGGCATATGAATCCCATATCCTATGTCAAATAAATTTCCCAAAAATCTAAATAAAACTTAACAAAATTTGTGTTAGATTAAGTCATTACTCATGCCATACATGACCTAGACTCTTAAGGAGTGTTCTTAAGGACTTATTCTCCTTTCTAAATAAACAACAGCTTAGCTATATTATAAAAGCATATGACTTGCCTACATGTATTTAAAATCGTAGGAGGAGTTAGTTGGCGGCCACCCCCAAGCGGTTGTAAGTCCAACAGTCGGGTGATTTATCCTCTCTTGTGGAGGTAAACCATATACCCATTTTTGCCTTAGATTTAGGTTGTACTTTGGCCCTCGCCAAAGCTCCCTAGATTTAGGATCTGAGGTTATTGTTTCCCTTTACAGGCAACAAGAATAAATCCTCACCTCTTAGGAATTTTCATGATCTTGTATCATGGAATTGTAAGTCCTAGATTTCTAATAAAAATTTAACTCAAATAAATAATTCTCTTCAACTTCAAAAATATAAAGCCCAACCATAGGATAGTTTGGGATGTTCACTAGGTTTCTTAGCATGGTGAGCATCTCCTACTTATCTTCCTTTTGTTTCGATAATAACTCCCTCCTTTTGATCAATCCCATTTGATCTTCCAAAAATAACCAATTGATTGATAGTCCTATCTTTGAGATCTTTGGAGACAACAATTATTTACCTTAATCAAGAGTATTCTTAATGAATCTCATTCCTTAAGATGTAATTAACTATGGGGGCTTGCCTCCATAGGAAACTTAACGAACCCGATTTAAATAAAACCCTGCTTTACTTTTCCATGTAAAGTAGGGGAAGAATCTCTGGTACATTCAAAGACTCATCATCCTTAGGAGTCCTTATTTAGGTGATTAGGTCCATTGTAAGGTGGTGACTTCTATTTCTTGAGATAGTACATCATTCCTCAATATTGCACCCGATCACCCTAATAAGAACATCTGTAGATCTACGTGGTATCCAAATAAAAGAAAGTTATTTTATTTTTGTCTTCATTTAATTCATTTTAGATGAAGATAAAGATAAAGAATAAAAAATTTCACCACACCACCAAAACTATAATCATAACAAAGAGTTTTGATGCTTAAAGAGCCTGGTTGAAGAGCTTATTAAAATTATAAAGTTGAAAAAAATTAATGTGGAGACTAAACAAGGAGTTTTGGATAATCAAGGGAATGATTCTATGTTGGTTAGGGCAATCCACATTAGAAAGGTGTTATCTACAATCTTGGAAGAACATAGAATTGAGTATTCCTAATGAGATAGTGATGGCTGAGGTGCTTAAATTAGAGGTAAATCCAATGATAACATATTAGCTTGCTAATAGATGTCAACACTTATATTAATATCATATTCAAATTCATCTTTGAGAAGATGAGCCTTGCTAATTTAAAGCTAATATCCATTATCAAACCACTTTGAAGATTTTCTAGAGAATGGATAGAGAAGGAAGGGATGATTACCATCCTAATGACTTGTAGAGAAAACAAAAGTGATTAACAATTATGGAAAATTTAATCATAGTATACATGATGACTACCTACTATCCCATTTTTGACCTCCCTTTATTGAACACCTTTCAGATAGCTATGTTCATAGATCGTATGGAAGTGAAGTATTTTTGTGGGTGGACCCTATTAGGGCAACCTCACCTAACTAATGGCATGTTATCTGAGAGCTATTAGTAACTTATGAAAAGTGACTGAGGAAGTGCTACAACTTGAGGTTGTGCAAACATGATTGGAGACCATAGAGATAGTGGAGAAAGTTTAGGTGGGCAACAATGCTAAGGATTAGCTCATATTATAATATTAAATATTGAGTAGCATTGGTTAAAACTTTGTAAGGCAATGTAAGTGTATTTGCATGGATGGCTGCATAAATGCTAAGAATTGATATAGATGTCATCTTCCATAAACTTAATGTGAGGAAGGATGCACGATCAATAAAGTAAAAAAATGAGGAAGTTGATGGCTGTACTTGCCAACTTGATAAAGGAAAAAGTGAATAAGCTATTTATGGCTAATTGTATCACGAAAGTCTAATAGTCAAAGTAGATTTATAATGTAGTGATAGTATAGAGGGCATATGATGAGCTTCACCAACATAAACTCGGCATGCCCGAATGATGGGTATCCATTATCGCAATTCGCACATTAACACACTTGTCAACTCAGTGGTCCAGTATCTAGTAATGAGCTTTCTAGATGTATTTTCAAACTATCATCAAAATAAGATGCATCTAGCTGATTTAGAGTAGATAGCCTTCATTACAGGAGAGATACTTTATTGTTATAAGCCATTTGGTCTTTTTGGTGTTGCCCAAACATGAAGAATCTTCCACCTACCTTTATGATCTTAGCATAGCAACTTTATCCTTATTTCTTGGCCTAGTAATACAAGTTGTTACCTACAATGCACTCTAAGATGTACTCACCAAACCTGAATATTCAGAAAGTTTTATCAAATGCTTAGTTGAATTGAACAAATTTGATATTTCTTACTTGCCATGTACAATTATCAGTGTGTAAAACTCATTAACTTTCAAGTGGATGTTAACACAATTGTGCCTCGAGAGAGCAAGGAATGGGAGCTAACATAGTTCTTAAGAGCCCATCAAGCATCACCATTATGCAATCAATTAAGATAAAGTTCAAGGTCACAAATAGTCTTGCCAAATACAATGCACTACTAGCTGGACTAAGGTTTATATAAGGACTTGGTGCCAAACAATTGACTCTTTACTTGGCCTTGCAACTGTTAGTGAACTATGTCAATGAAAATTATAAAGTTAGAGATGAAGTGCTTTAAAAGTATTTATTCAAGGTGAATATAAGGAAAAGCTAGAATATTTTAAATTATGCAAATACTAAGGAAGATAATCAACTCAATGACATATTTTAAGACAAATAACCCAAGAGACCCCCTCTAGAGCTTAATATTTGAATCATCAAAGAAAGAAGAGTTATTCTGACTGGGTGGACCCATTTTTTGAATATTTGAAAACCAAAAACTTACAACAAGTATAAAAAATTATAGATGATTCAAGATTAAGGCAGTGCAACATGTCCTTCTAGGAGGATAATTATTTAAGAGGCTAATCACTTTGCTTAACCTCAAGTGAGTCAATGATGAAAAGTAGGAGAAATTTCTAAGAAAAGCACACTTGAGAGAGTGTGGAACTCATTTAAGAGGAAGAATACTCACCAATAGAATTTGAGGAAAAGATATATTTTGCTAACTCTATGAAAATATTCTAAAAACTTCTCAAGAGGGTGCGAGTAATGCGAAAGCTTGTGGTGATACAATTGTTGACCTTACATCAGCTGAGGCTATCAGTAGCTCTTGGTCATTCATTGCATGGGAGATAGACCTTATTAATCTCCTTCCACTCATCAATAGTAAAAAGATATTTCATTTTGGAATTTATGGATTACATGCCCAAGTGATTGATGCAAAGAGCATCACTAAAGTCCGCACCGAGGTAGTAAAAATTTTATATGGTCTGACATCATTTGCAAGTATGGCATATAAGTAGTTTTCATCACCAACAACTGGCCTTAGTTTTCCAACCAAGTTTACAGGAGTTCTATGAATCTTAGAAATTCGCATCAAGGTAACTTGTGTCTCATCTACAAACTAATGTTAAGTTGAAGCTGCCAACAATCAAATTCTTTGCTTATTCAAGTAAAAGGTTGAAGGCGCTAAGATTAAGTGGGTGAAGGCACCGCCATCAATTCACTAGACCTTTAGGATGACACCTTCCTCATTGACTAACCAAACTCCTTTCCTACTATCTTATGGAGTAGAAGCCTTGCTACTTGTAAATTAAGTGTTACATAGTTAGTGAGTCATAGCAGCTATCAAGTATGATCAGTAGCCCATTGAATGAGAGAAGTAGAATGACAAGGGAATGAAAATGATGCTTGACTTATTACTCTAAGTAAGAAGGATGGTTTCTTTAAGGAAAGAAGAAATGAAGAGAAGAATGACAAAGTATTACAACAACAATGCCAAAGATAAAAACTTTTAACCTAGTGACTTAATACTAAGGAAAGTGGGTGTTGTACTTGCCAGAATGCACTCATCAAACCCAAATCAACTTGAGAGGGATCTTACATCATTAAGAAGTAAGTCGAACCTGATTCATACTATTTACAAACTGACTTTGGAAATAATGTACCAAAAGCCTAGATTCCTTATGTCCTAAGGAAATTTTACCCTTGAGACACATTTTAGTACTCATATTTTTACTTTAACTATACAATAAAGTTCTTTTCTAATTTTGAACTTGTGAAAATCTTTATTTTTATGCAAAATTAATGAATAATACCTTAAAGGTACTTAGGGAACTTGCCCTGTGGACTCAACGAGATTCACCATACTCACCCTATTAAAAATGATCTCATTATTTATATTTTTGTCATACTTGGAGAATTTGTACACCAAATGTGAGCACTTGATAGGAAATCACTTATATCCTAAATTAACTTCACCACCACCAATGCTGGCCAACTTTGGTCGTGTGCCATGTGAGATATATAGGACTTACAATTAACCAGCTTAACTAAAGCTTTTGATTATAAGCATGAGTCAATCAACTTAAAGGTTGATCATGTTCTAGTCTTAAAGTACAAAAGTGTAATGAGACTTCTCTTGGAGAGTAGATGTCCTTATTCAAAAGACCTATAAGCGAGTCAAATCCCCTAATATAAGAAAAGTCCAAGCCTAGCATTACTACCCTTACATATACAGCTACAAGCTCTAAATTATTGAGTATGTTTGAAATTGTTAAATAAACTATATAAGCGACAAGCTAAACACATGAAGTACTCTAATTTCTAAAATAACCTATAAAAACCCACAAGTATAGTAAGAAATAGAAAGGAAACATAGCTAAGTCCTTGTAAGTTAACTCACCTCTTTGTGATAAGCTTCACATTGAATAGCGCATGAGTCCCTTCTAGCTGGCAAGTTTAGATGATTGCTCTCATAGAATCATGAGTCCGGTGAAAGGTGAGATGCATCTAAGGTGATAGCTATACCACAATAAGCTAACCTCCCCTTTTATGATGAGTTTCAAAATGAGTAGTGTGTGAGTCCCTCTTATTGGTGAGTCTATGTGAGTGTCCCCTCGAAGACCCAAGTGTATGGCAAAAGGTGAGGTGCAATTAACGTGATTGCTCTACATTCCACGAGCTCCAAATCACCAACCCTAAAACGCCCTACAAGATGACCCATGAGTCTAGTGAGAAATAAAGTGCAAGAGAGGCAAATAATATACTTATGTATTGGTGAGTACAGTAATAACTACCAAGTTATAAAAAATAAACTCATGACTTAGCAAAGATGAGTTCACTATAAAGTGTACAATTACTCAAGGTATTCACCATTATCCATGATGAGTGTATATATAAAGAGAAGAGAAAACTACAAAATAGTGGCAAGACAAGAAACTAATATTTCATTATTATAAAATTAAAGGTTGCATGTAACGAGTATAGAAGTTATCCAAAATAGATGGACAATGATTCTCTCATACATCTCACACAAAAGTATAAAAAAAGGAGAAGGAACCTAGTCAGCTTAAAGAACTTGCCCTATTGCTTTGTTTAGTGTCCAACAAAACATTAATCTTGTCAAGGTCCAAGAACTTGTTTGACTAACTTTTTTATATTTAATTTGGCACCGACTTTGAATTTGACTATGAGAAGCTTCTTGCACTCCTCAATTTATAAGAAGTTGGCACCCAATGATTTATTTTCCTTGAATGCTTCTCTAATGGAACTCTATGGCGAGTTTACATCTTTCCAACTTTCTATTAGTGAGTTCAATGACTAGCTTATTCCTAGGGCTTTAAATGCACTAACGCACTACATGAATAGCTTGAACTCGACTCAATCAATACTCATTTAAGTTTGTTGAAATTTATAAATATATAAGCTAGAATTTTTTTAAAACTCGAAGGTTAAATGAATTAAATTTGAATTTTGTTTAACTCAATTATTTATGTTCACGAATAAACTCATTTGTTATTTGATAAGTAACTTATTAAATCTTCGATATTAAACTCACTGATAAATAATATCCAATTTAAAACAATGTCATTAAATAGAACTGATTTAGTTATATATTTGTCATTAAATAGAACTGATTCAGTTATATATCTACTATTAGTATAATATAATTTAACATCAATAGAATTATTTTATTAAGATTTATTCATTAATCAAATTATTGATTAACTCATCATATACTTTTCTTTTAAATTCTTACTTTTATTTAAAAACCTAAAATCCACTGCCCCTATCCCTCTATGGATTGCTTCATTTAACAAAAACAAAATAAAATCTAAATAAAATTTCAAGCATCTCATTCTTTATTGTCTTTCTTAATTATTGTAAATCATCTTCAATTGGACAAATGTGCAATAATTATTTTGAGGAGTTGATATAAGTTTGTTTCACATTATAACATGAAATGCATCATAATTTTTTCAGCATTTTTATTATTGTTAAATTAATTTATTTATCATCAGTGAATATGCATCTACATTTAATGTAATTCCTTCTTATTTATTTTTTTTCATTTTAATGAATTAGCTTGTTAGTACCTTTTCATAAAACTTTAATTTCATTTATAAAGAAAGAGATGATTACAAAATATTGGTCCAATTTAAATACTAAGGGGGAAGTCCTTGATGTAGATAACTCTTTTCGTAAAGACTGGGGACTAGTCGTCCTCGTTGACCAAGAGAATACATAAGTTTCTTGGATCAATGAAGCCCACAGGCCATTTGCAGTTGAGTTTCAGCTCACAAAAGAAACTTCTAACTTCGGCTAGAGAAATCAATGAAGCCCACAGGCCTCTTAGTAGTGAACTTGTCAATGAGAAAGAGCATAAATGGTTTGGCAAGTTTTCTAATTTCATCCTCATTCAAGACAACGGCAGGCTTCCCAGCTTTTTGAGCAGATTTTTTGATGAAGGGGAGATTTGGATTGTCATCAGAAGCTTTGTGTCCCTCAAAATAGGCGGGCGGCAAGGTTGAAAAAACATCTAAAAGAGGCTTTACCTATGAGGAACCATCTCCATTTAGAGAAAAAAAATACTAATAAGTTATAGTTTATAAAGTATCTTAATTAGTGTAAATTAGATAAATATTAATTTCAAATTTATTTGATTTCCTCGTTGTTTAATTTTATAAAAATTATTGTTTATAACCTAATATAACAAGTAAGGTGTTCATTCAAATTTTAGCTCATTTATCAAATAGTAAAAAAATTAGTATTTATTTTGATGTAAAAATAAAAATATTTTATGATTTATTTTCATAATTTTAAGTATTTATAATGAAAAAAAATTTATTGGAGTAAAAAGAAAAAATTTAAAAAGTTTAGTGGAGTGCAGTGGCACCAGGGACGGAACCAGCCACTTTTTTCAATGTGGGCAAACTAATTATTAAAATTTCAAACAAAAATTTTTATTATCATTTATTAATTTTTAGGGTGCGCAAACTAATAAAATGAAAAAAAATTTGTCTTTATTAGGCAAGATTTTTTATTAGGGGAGGCAAAATTATTTTTTTTTTAAAAAGAAACTATAATATAAAAAAAATTGAGGGTGGGTAATTGCCCACCCTCACTTAAGCATGCGTCCGCCCCTGAGTGGCACTAATTATTGCAGTACCATGATGATAGTTTTTAAAAAAATTAAGTTTAAGAATAGAGCTAACAATACTATAGCGTTGCAGTGTCTAAGTACTACAGATTAGCACCATGACACCAAAATAGTAATTTGAAGATAGAAACAAGAGAGCATGGTGCTTGGGCGCTACAAACATCACAGTGATGCTAAAACCCAACAAATTAAGTTTTTAAGTAGTTTTAGAGTTAGTTTGGGGAGTTATGAGTGCAGTTTTGGAATTAATTTCGAAAGGTTATATCCATTGGAAAAGAGGATGAATGTGGCAATATAAAAAAAATACTTTTGTTGTATTTTTTGGAGATTTTTTATATTTATATTTTGTGATTAATATTTTGAGTCACTTAAAGAGTGGGATTTTGACTATGTGTGTGTAAAGGAGAATACATTCAGGTGAATAAGGAGAGGGAGAGTACAAACTTAGGAGAACTATTTCCTATGCCTTTCTATTATATTTCTTGAGTTTTCTTGAACATTTTACATATGTTATTGTTATTATGTTTTGCGTTTTAACATGTTGAAGTAAGTTTGAACTCTAGATATATATTGAATCTATGTCTTTCTTTTAAATCATTGTGTTGACATTGAGATAATCATTATAAAATTTTAGAATTATTTTTCTTGAGTTTTCTCAAGCAGTTTACACATGCCAATGTATTGTTATCATATTTTGTATTTTAACATGTTGAACTAAGTTTAAACTCTAGATTTTTGGTGAATCTATGCATTTCTTTTAAATCATTATGTTGATGTTAAAATGATTATGTGCTAATATTCCTATATTATTTTGTTAACTCTCAATCCATTTTTTTTAAAAAAATTTTATAACTACTATCAATCCTTAATTTAGTTGTAATCTAGCTAATTACAAACTTAAAATCAAGTGTGATCTAGAGATATCGAACGAGTCATAAAAGAGCAATTAGGGAGAAACAAATAAGTCTTAAGAATATACAAAGGTTTTGATAATTTAGGGAGATAATTAAAAATGTAATCAATCCATTCTAATTAGTATAAGAATATAACAAATCGATGGTAGTGATTAAATCTTCTAGTTATCAGTTGAGGCGGAAAATAATTGCTCTTGATTGACAACAACTTCGAAAAGGAGAAGATCAACACAAAATTTTCAAGAATAAGTTTAGAGGTTCCATAGTTTTAGCGTATTATTTCCATATTGAATTTAGAATAAAAAATTTTATACAACAACAACAACAACAATAAGCCTTTATCCCACAAAGTGGGGTCGGCTACATGAATCCTTCGTCTCCATTGTGTCCTATTATGTGTCAAATTCTCATTTAATTCAAGTTTACTAAGGTCATTTTTTATACATCTTAACCAAGTCTTTTTTAGGTCTACCTCTACCTTTCTTAACATAAGGTAAATCTAATGCATCTACTCTCCTAACTAGGTCATCGAACGGCCGACGCTTTATGTGGCCAAACCATCTAAGGTGACTCTCTCTAATCTTATCTGCCATAGGAGCTACTCCAACTTTTTCCTGAACATACTCATTTTGCATTTTATCTCTAAGAGTAAAGCCACTCATCCACCAGAGCATCCTCATCTTTGTAACAATTAACTTAGTCTTATGCTTCTCTTTTATTGGCCAACATTCTGCACCATAAGTCATTAGAAGTCTTACCACTATCTTATAAAATTTTCTCTTAAGTTTAAGTGGAACTTTTCTATCACACAATAGACCAGATGCATTCCTCCACTTCAACCATCCATCTTGAATTATACTAATAACATTTCCATCTATTTCACCATCATTTTGAACAATAGAGCCTAAATATCTGAATCGTTCACTCTTATTAA
The DNA here is from genome assembly GCA_021442155.1 of Cymbidium sinense. Lineage (NCBI taxonomy): Eukaryota > Viridiplantae > Streptophyta > Magnoliopsida > Asparagales > Orchidaceae > Cymbidium > Cymbidium sinense. The sequence continues at coordinate 76,084,269 of CM038230.1, forward strand.
TGACTTGTTCAGCTAATGTCACAACACTACCACTAGAACTTCTACAACTAAAATTACACTCCATATATTCAATTTTAGATCTACTTAAACAAAAACCTTTAGACTCTAAAGTTGACCTCCATAATTCAAGTTTCTCTTGGACTCCCTCTCTAGTCTTATCAACAAGAAGAATGTCATCAACAAAAAGTATACACCAAGGTACATCTTCCTATAAATGCCTAGTAAGAACATCCATAATATAAGTAAAAAAGATAAGGGCTTAAAGCTGATCCTTGATGTAATCCAACTAAAATAGGAAAATATTTTGTCAATCCTCCTTATGTTTGGACACAAGTAATAGCTTTAGTATACATTTTCTTAATGACTTGAATATAACCAATATTAACTCCTTTCTGTTCTAGAACTCTCCAAAGAATATCTCTTGAAACTTTATCATAAGCTTTCTCTAAATCAATAAATATCATATGTAGATCTTCCTTACTTTCTCTATACTTCTCCATCAAACCTCTTAACAAATGTATAACATCCATAGTAGATCTACCTGGCATGAAACCAAACTAATTGTGAGAAAATTTTATATCACATCGTAACCTATGCTCAATTACCCTCTCCCATAATTTTAATGTATGACACATTAACTTAATTCCTCTATAATTGGCACACTCTTGTGCATCACCTTTATTCTTAAATATAGGAACCAACAAACACTTTCTCCACTCATCTAGCATCTTTTTAGTCTTTAAAATAATATTAAAAAGATTTGTAATCCAAGAAATATCTTGATCTCCTAAACATTTCCACACTTCTATTGGAATATCATCAGGTCCTACTATTTTTCCACATTTCATTTTCTTCAAAGCTTCTCTAACTTCAGATTTACTAATACGATGATAAAAATAAAATTCTCTATTTTTGTTTAGGGTATTAAGGTTGCTAAAATCAATCATACTTTCAGATCCTTCATTGAAAAGTTTATCAAAATATCTCATCCACCTATTTTCAATAACCTTTTTTAAGAAAAGCACTTTATTATTTTCATCCTTAATACATCTCACTTAAACTAGGTCTTTACTTCTCCTATCTCTTTGGTTAGCTAACTTATACATACATATTTTACCTTCTTTGGTATCTAATCTACTTTATAAATCACTAAAAGCTAAATTTTTTTGCATCATTTATTGCTTTCTTAGAATCTCTACAGTCCACTTTATATCTTTCCTAATTCTCCAAGTTTTTACATCTAAACCAGACTTTATAATAATGCTTATTATTTCTTATCTTTTCTTGCATACTCTGACTCCACCACCAACTATTTTTATTAAAAGAAGCTTTTTCTTTTGATTTTCCAAGCACATTTTTAGCAACTTACTTAATTTCACTTGCTACTTTTTCCCACATAATATTAGCTTCCTTATGAACATTCCAAATTCTAAGCTCTTGTAGTTTGCTCTTAAAAATATTTTTATTTGACTACTTTAAGTGTCCCCATCTAATCCTAGGATAATAATTTGATTTATTTTTCATCTTACAATCTTTCATCTTAAAATCTAAAACTAACAATCGATGTTGGGTACTTAAACTTTCACTTGGAATCACCTTACAATATTTACAATCTAAACGATCTATTTTTCTTATTAGAAAATAATGAATCTGTGTTTTACTATATCAATATTTATGAGTAATAATATGTTCATCTCTTTTGTTAAATAAAATATTAGCAACTATAAAATCATAAGCTAAGACAAAATCTAATATAGTCATACCTTCTTCATTAGTCACTCCAAATCCATTACCACCATGAATACTTTTAAAATCTTCTGCCACTCTACCACCATGTCCATTTAAATCTCCTCCAATAAATACTTTTTTTTTCAAGAGGTATCTTTTATATTAATCCCTCTAATTCATTCCAAAATTCTTCTTTTGAGCTTACATCCAAACCTACTTGAGGAGCATAAATACTTATAACATTGATAATCTTAGTATCAACAATAATCTTTAAAGCTATAATTCCATCCCCACATCTATTAATATTTATAACATTATCCTTCAAATTTTTATCTATAATCACACCTACACCATTTCTAGTTCAAACTTCTACCTGAATACCAAACTGTAAAACCTAAACTATCAATCTCCTTAGCCTTCTCCCCAGCCCATTCAATTTCTTGAACACATAAAATATTTATCTTTCTATGAACCATAATATCTATTAATTCCATTAATTTACCTGTAAGAGTACCTATATTCCAAGATCCTAACCTAATTCTAGTTTCATGGACCAACTTCTTTGCCCGCATCAATCCATAATGTGGGAACCCTTGCTTATTTAACACTACACCCGAGCACCGATGCAGCGGCCCTTGCACATTTTTCACTGTATTCAAGCCATACAACACATCGCTTCTAGGGGATGCCCTATCATTAACACAATGATTTAAAGGATTCATGTCATGATTATTTTGACAAGTCTTACGCTGGCTGTTGACTACCTATCGCAACCCTCCACTTTTATAGAATTTTATAATTTTTTATAGTAGCAAAATTAATGAATTTTTAGTAGTTGGATAAAAGCTTAGATGAATATAAGATTAGTAATTATATTATTAAAACTTTTCAAAAAAAATCTTCTATGGTGCAATACTATATTCATTGCTCTATTACTTCAATGATAAGGGCACTTGCATACAACATTTAGCCCACTCAAGCTTTTGGCGCCATTAGTAAGAATTCGATAAAATTTTAATTAAGTCAATATTAATCTAGAAGGCTATTCTTAATTCAACCTGCTATTTGTGTTAATTTTGATTCAAGTTTAATAAATTGTTAGTACTGTAATCATTAATTGTACAATTAATTATGTTAGTTTAGTGGTAGATTAATAAACAGTTGATTTCATAGAACTTCCTTGAAATCTCATTTTTGTGTTGTATAATTTTAGTTATTTTTTGTATTTATAGTGATATTAATGTAAATCTTGTGCAACTTATTCTTAAGATAAAAAGAATTTATAGAAGACTTAAGAAAGGAAAGAGATATCAAATTCAAAATCATTAATTGACTAATCAACTTGGAGAAGCAGAATATCCTAAACCACTTAGAGTTTATGCTCACCTTTAATAGATGGAGTTTATCAAAGCATTAGTAGACTAGCAATCTAAGCTAATAACTTTAAATTATTTAAATATTTAAAATTCTTAATTTAGGGGTTCATTAATAAAAGATACTAACATGCACATAGAAAATTTCTAAAAAGTTTGAGCAACTTTTAAGTATAACGTGGTTATTAACGTTTCCATTAGACAGGTTGTTTCCAGTTTTTCTATGAGATAAAGCAAAGATGTGGTTAAATTCATTGTCCCAAGGGTCTATCATTATTTGGAATGTCTTAGGTCATAAGTTTTTAGCTGGCTATTTTTCACCCTCTAAGACTGCTAAACTTAGGAATGACATCACTTCTTTTATTCAAATAGTAATGAATCAATTTTTGAGGCTTGAAAAAGATACATAATTTTATTGAGAAAATATCCTCATCATTCCTTGCTTGATCAGTTGATTATTTAGCCATTTTATTAAGGTTTAGTAGGATCACATAAAAGTATCATAGATGTAGTAGTATGAGGTAGTCTTCGATTTAAATTTTTTGAGGAAGTGTATGCTTGATTGAAAAATGTCTAAAATTTCTGAGAGACCACCTTCTCGCTACATTTTTCCAACTTAAAAGCCATGGATTCAGAGTGAGAAGAGCGAAAAGGCACTAATTTTCTTTTCAACCTATCAAGTTTCTAAGCATGATCCCTTCAAACATTCTCCCTTTTTACTTCCATCTCACTCTAACTTATGATGTATTTTATATGCAAGTATGTAGACTTGAAATTATCAAATGTATGATGTTAACTCTTCTCCATAACGAGGACTTCTTATTACACCATCCTCACAACTAGCATGGAGACTATAAAAAAAATTCATTAAATTCTTTTTTTATTTTACTTTTTGTTTAAAGAAAAATCATATACTTGAAATTAATACATGTGAGTGCACAACATCATATAGAATAATTGATGATGATTTTCATGATTATCTTCATGTCTCTAATTCTAGCCTTTCTACCTATAGTATAGACAATGACCCTCCTACAACAAATCCTCTATCAATTTGGTCATTTAGACTCATCCATTTATCAACATCAACCCTTAGTTAATGGTCTTGTGATGAATACTCCTATTATCCAACACATGCTTAAGCACAATGTCATTACGAAAGCTAGTTATCATATCCAATTCATTTGTTATTAATGGAAAAAAGTGAAGTAGAATAATCAATCTTTTTATTCAGCATGGCAATTAGGGGTTTCATAGACCAACACACATCTAGATGCTACTTAGATGGTTTAGTGATTAAGACATATTTTTTAGAAATCAACCTACATATAGAATGAAATTTTGAGCCCTTATAAGTTGGCAACTAGAACATTAGTCGCTAAGTCAATCATCACAACAATACATAGTCTTATGTTAGATGATTATTTGACTAAACTGTTAACTTGTCATTAGCAAATTCCTTGATATGAATCCACTAGTGGAGTTTAGTTATCAACTCTTCCATTATTTATATAATTAGAGAGTTCTTAGATATGAACCTACTAGTCAAATTTAGCAATCAAAACTCAATCTATTAAAATATAAAAAATATCTTATTAACATTTATGGCAAATCAATTTATAAAATCATATATAATGGGGGTCATTTACTGACGTAAAAAATGTCAATAGGTCCTAACTCCATGTTCTTCTTAGACACCATAACTCGACCAATTTAATCTACTAAATCCTTAAGAAGGAAATCATGTAGGATATTCATTTATAAATAATTTTTGTATCAAAAGTTTCACACAAACTAGTCTTAGGATATACCTTTTATCACTACATGACCTCAATCATTCTCTAGTGGATATGAGCACCAAATTCAAGCAATCCATCTATTTCATTGACTCAATTATTTGTATAATTAATCATGAAATTATATAAATTAATTTGAACACCCTCAAAATTAATTTAATTAAATTTTTTTTTTGCTTTTAGTAAAGTCAAAGGTAAGAACCAATTTTACCCTATTTAGATCTACACTCAAGTGATTAACCTTGACAACTAAATTAACAAATCATCCAGACATTCAACCATAGAATGTTCTTATCATGGTCACATAATTGGTCTTTATAACCTGACCTTTGATACATCTCAAATCAACCCTAAGACCAAAAGAGAAAAGTAAAAAAAACAATGAAGACCAAATGAGTCAACTAAACCTAGTTTAATTAATTTCAAAACTCAAATTAAGGTTAAATCATAATTATCATTATCAAATCTAAATTTTGTCTATTCTTCCAGAATATCTAAGATAATACGATTGAATAGCTTGATGCACAAGAATGAAGGGATCAAATTTAGCTTATTTTCTGCTTAATTTCACTTTGGTGATGTTATATAACTTGTGTTCTTATTCAGTGATCTAGAAGTGATCAAATCAATCATTAGTAAATAGAACAAATTTTCTCTCAATTGAACCAATATATTGTAATTAAATAATCTCTTGTAAAACTCAATAATAATTTATCTCATCATCTAAATGTATGTTACCTCTAATGTACACACTAGAGTTATATGTCTTTTTTCCTTCTGACTAAAAACTAGAGTGAATCTATAGTTATTCACATCAAAAATTGGCCACATATTCACCACTCGTATAAATCCCCAAGCAAGGTCATGAAGGTCCTAGTTCTTCATTGCATTAATCTAATCATTAACCTATTAAGTAAAGCTACATAAGAAAGTGTAGCTAATAAATTTAACAGAAAACTATATCATAATTATAATAACTTACAAGTAATCTAAATCATGTTGGGAATTGATCTTTAATCTTCTTAATAATAATAGTTGCATCATCTAATTACACTGAGTTCACAAATAATCTGAGCTCAATATTGAAATTTTCACAACCTGATAAACATCATATTTAAGTCACAATAAAAAATGCAATATTATTAGATGAACCTTTTTACTCAAGAAAATGAAGAACATTGATTGTCACTACCCTCAATTCTTTGTCACATCTACTAATGCTTTTTTTATTGTTGGAAAAAAATGCACATTTTGTGAAGCGCTTAAACCTTTAATATCATTCTTTTGTGCATGTGGTTCTAAGTAGTAGGAGAAAAAATCAATAATCTCTTGAGTCAAATAAGATTCACATACTGAATTTTCAAGGCGTGCTTTATTCTTCACATTTTTATTAAGTTAATTCAAAAATCTACAATAACATCAAGATTTAAGTGTAACTGAAAAGATAATAAAATAATATTATTAAGCAGTAGATTTAGATATCTCTCAAAGAAATACACCAGCAAAGCTACACTAGACCTCCTAATCTAACTTCATATGGTAGATGTATTGGCTGGTGTTGCATTGAGTACAAAAATATAGAGGGAAACATCCTCTCAAGCTTGCATAGTATGAGTGGAATGATGGTTTGGAATTTCCTTAAACAAGCTATACATAATTCTATAAAGAATATACTAAGTTCAATCAATGGATTTAATATTTGATCAGGTAAAACATTAAATTCATATGGTAATAAACATTGCAAAAAATAATGTAGTCATAACATCTCATTCTAAATATCTCTCATACCCTCAAGTCAGCATATATATTCAAGTTAGATGCACAACTTTAGTGACTTTTTCCACTCACAAGCTATTCATTGTTGATCTAACATGAGACATTACTTGGCTTTAGGCTTCAAAACCTCGTCAACTTTAATCGCTTTTAGCTCTAGCTCTCTTCATTAGTAGTATTTCTTTATGGTTAATTTGATATTCATGTTATCTTTACTTTTTTCCCTTAACATCAATCACATTGTTCAATATATTGTGAAAGAAATTTTTTTATATGTATAACATCAAGATCATATCTAATCAAAATTATCTTCTAGAATGATATATCCAAAAAATATATTTCTTTTTGTCCCATTATGATTTATATAATAACTTGAAAGACAACTATCAGATAATATTCAAGAATTAATTATTGTTAGATTTGACCTAATAATTTGTCATTGCTCATCCCCACTAAATCTTAGTAGATGTTTAGAATTTTCAGCTTTATTTTTTATAAATGCATCCTTATTTCTTCTAAATAGGTGCTTAGCAAGTAGGAACATACTATGACAATTAAATGATGAATTTTTTTTATCATTTCTTAAAGTAAATGATTTGATAAATCCATGCAGTGTGGATTGACTAACTCTTCAGTATTGTTCCCCCTTGATAATATTTTATACCCAAAAAAGATATTGATAGTCCATTATTAATAATTATTGATAATAAATGTAAACCTAAATGTGTGAAATTATGTGAGAAAGAGAGTGAGATACACACACACACACACACATAGGGATTCCTAAACCTTAAGCTAAATAATAATTGATTTAACTCTATATAATAAAATTAGTGTGAAATACATGAATTCCAAACAAATTTCATCAAGATTTAAGTTATAAATCAAAAATATTTTTAGAAACTTCTAATTCACATTGCCTGAAATTAAATAGATGAAATCTCAAATAAAAACTTCTAGAGGTAAGTGGATGAGTTTTATCTCTAATTCTATGAAGAAATTAAAGAAATCAAGCTATTTCATGGAAATTTGGGGAGCTAGGACAAGATTTTCCATCATCAACCCATAAGGAAACTGAAGGAAGAAGAAGAAATGGAGAAGGGGGTTGTATATTAGGTAGAGATATTAAAAATTTTCCAATGTAATTTCAGGCAAAAGTCTATTAGAAAACTTACAAATAGAATTTTCACTAGAAATTCCATTGGAAACAATTGACTTTTGAACCAAGGGTTTTTTCCATAGAAAATTCCTTCAAAAATGTTTTAATAAAGAATTGATTGATTATGTTGTTAGTTAATTTCCAAGGATTAATTTGTCAAAAATTTCATCGATTTTAGGTGTTTTTTCACTCATGAATATGAGGTATATAGTTGAAATTATCAACTATCAGATATAGGATTTAAGTGCTCAAGCAAGGTGTGAACACTCAAGAAAATAATTTTTTTTAGGTGTATGGATAAATATCTAAGATACTTAGAGTGCAAGCTAGAGTCTTAAATGAAAACCATTGATTTAAAAGGGGAAAAATTAGATCAAGTCGATGTGTATAGTTAGATACAAAGGTGTTCAATCATAAGGTATGATGAAACTATATGATGACTTCATCAAATTTGTATAACTCAATTAGATAAGAATTTCTCCACAGGTTGTATTGGTCAAACTCAAATTGAAATTGATTCAATAGGAAACCAAGTTCAAAAAAATATAGTAGTAAGTCATAGTAATCAATAGACTAAGTCATATGAGTTTTATTGGGCTAAAAGATTTTTTTATCAAATTTATTTGACTAAAAGGATAGTAGATGTACTAGTTTAGAGAAATTGACTAATATTAGTAAGGACACTTGACCAAAGAAATTTTCTAAGTAATAAAAATTGATAAAGAATGTAATACCAGACTATAAAATTAACTTAAGAGAATGGATCAATATGCATGGTATCGACAATGAAACTTATTAAATAATTCATAAAATAATCAAAACTCTATGATACTATGTAGGCTGATTTTAGAAAGTGTGTTCCCCTCTTGGTTGGCTCATGCAATTAGCTTATGTACATTTGTATAAAGCAATTAACTGATTTAAGTGACCATATAAGAGAACAAGGTTGAAATCAAATAAATCATATAATAAATTATAATAATAGTGCATTGAATTACATGTCTCATAGTTTAATGCATAAATCTAGTCAAAGAGTTCATGCATACTTGTTTAGTGTAGTATTCTAATAAGATTTTTGCTATGGTTTATATTCTCTAAATTAAATGAAACTTTGATTTGAATATTTTAATTTTTAGAAGTAATTTTTGAATAATTTAAAATATTTAAATTGAAATTTTAAAAAATCTTGAATTATCTTTAAAAAATAATATGTTCAATTAATTATATAGAAAATGTCAAATTCAAAAAGCTGAAGTTTAAAGTGAAAATCAATGCACATATTGAATAATTCATTAATATTATATAGTAATTACAATATTTTGAAAATTTACTAGAACTAATAGGATTAAATTGATTAAAGTTTTCAAAGTTGTTAAATTAATCATATGAGACAATTCCTAAATAATAATGCAATCTTTGAAAATAATCACTAGGTATTCTTATAATTAATTAGAAAATAATAAATCATAATTACATCAAATGGTCTTAAAAAATATCAACACATTTAAGAATACTTTAAATTTGATAATTAATTTTTAATTTGATAGATCAATTTCCACCAAGTGATAATCTCAAACCATGGGAATTTTGACATTCAATACATATGATGCATATGATATGCATATTAAAATATTAAAGATAATGTGGCCATTTTGCCACAAAAATATTAACTTTATATGAATGAACTAGGGCTCTTATCCATATCAGTGACTATACCATAATGGTTTAAAATAGTTTAGCCACCTATGGTAACAAAGTAGGCTAATATATATTCAAGATTAAAAATATTAATTTTTCTCATGTGAGAGTGATCATCATTTTCTACTTATGATGGTCCTATATAGGGTAATGTGATATGATGATATGATTATTTGGCCAAAAACATGATTTTTAAAAAACCTTAATTGGGAGTTTAAGACCATGCAAACTTTATAGGCCACATGATAACTTTCTAAATTACTTAAGTCAAACTATAACCAAATAGTTAAGCATTGATATCATAAATATGTTAAAAAATCTCATCTTTCCATAACAAGTATGTTAGTTAAGCAAATATGCCAAGGGTTAAATGTTAATTTCACTTGAACTATTTGTATGCAATATACTATGATTTGATAAAGTTATGAAAAGTTAGATATGCTTCATAAATGGTTAAGAAATATTTTTATGCCTTCAGAATGAAATTTAGTAAAGTAATATGATATTAGAAATAATCTTTTTTATATGGATAAAAAATCATTATTTTTAAATGCAACTCCTCATGGTGTAAAATTTAGAACATAGGCTTGTTAGGGTTAGTTTATTCTCTTTAAGAAAATGCAATATTTTTATAATTAATTAAACATATAAATTAACTAAATTAAAAATAAATTAATTTTTAATTTGAGAAATATTTATATTTTAGCAATTTATTAATTCTCCTTACTTCTTCATATACCAATGCATGCATGATTAAAATTTAATTTAAGTTGGAATGAAAATTAAATCACAGGAAAAATAAAAAATAAAAATATTTTAAATAAATCCAAAGAAAATATTCCAAGGAATATTCATTTTAATCCTCCTCCCATTCATTTCAAATAAAAGTGATAGGCCAATATTCAGTTTATAAACCCATGATTTCTCCCTAGAATTAGACCTGGAAAAATGATATCAAAGATTAAAAACCTTAGTTTGGCTTACCATGATCTAACTGAGTTCCTAAATGGTTATTAACTAAGTTTGAAAATTATACCTTCATAAGCTAACAAGGCTTGGTGATTTCAACTGTCTCATCTTTGGCAAGGCGAGTGCAAGAAAATTTTAATGAGAATTGGTGACCTAGGCCATTAGGTGGAAAACAAATCACATTTGGGATTATTAATAGACGTTCATGGCAAGCTAAGATGGATGAGTGGTTTGGGAAGCACCAACGAACTTCCTAGATTGAAGGATGTCAAGAAGAGACCTCCTTCATATTTGGCCCTTTGGTTTTCCTTTCTTTAGAAAGTACACCATGACTTGATGCATATTCATGATTTGTTTTGCTTCCCCCATCAATTATCTTAGCCTATAGGCATAGATTAGGTCAATTAAACATATTAATTTTAAGGGATATTCACAATAAGTGCAAGGATAAGTGAAAATTTCTTATGGTTACCATATCACATTTCTCTTATTTGCCATATATGCACTCTCAAGTTCTTGGGATGGTTAAATAAGTTTTACTCAAAAAGAATATTTGAAGGAATATTTAGAGAATTCTTATTGGATAATTATACTTTAAGGTGGGTTTAATTTATAGACAAAAATGAATGCTCCTTTTGGTTCAAAAAAAGTCATATTTGCTAATTCTGGTCAAATTAACCACCTTAAATGAGTTAAATTAATGTGTATTCAATTAAATATTTGTAAAATACAACATTGGCTAAAATCACTCTCAAGAATTTTATTGGATATATTATTAGCTTGGTTAAATTAACAACCAAATAAGGGTGTTTTCCCTAACAAGTACAAAGACATTATTTGGCTAATTGGACTTGGGCCATGGGATAATATACCTTAATTGTTTTGGAAAAAAATTAGGATTCTTAGGCAAGTTTAAATATTTTATTGGTCAAATTAAATCAATGGTTAAGGCCAATTTAATGAAATTGGCTCAATTGGATCAATTTTAATCAATTAGCTGACTTAAGTGTATATGGCCCAAGTAATAGAGCAATTATCTAAATTAGAATAATTTTAGCATATCAAATTCTATTGACCTCATTTTTGGATAAGGTTAACATCATTATTAAATTAATAATGAGGGACACCTAATCTTATATCAGGAGCCTCTTGATTAAGTACTTAAGACACTCTTCTTACTGACCTAATGACTAGGGTTTGATCTAACCTAATGGGATTAAATGGATCTAAACCCAAATCTAAATAAATAATTCAATCAAACATATTTCAATTGAAATCTAAATCCATTTGAGTTTAAAATAAGATAATTTTAATGGTTAACCTAATGATCATATTTAAGCTCAAAATCACCCAAACTCAAAGAAATTCAAATAAATTCAAAACAGTTTAAAATTAAATCAAATGAAAAGATTAAAGTCATTCTATAAAAATAAATGAATTTAAAATTAAATCCAAATGAAGGTCAAAGTTATTCAACCATTTGACATAGAGTTGACTTATGTGGGTCCCACTAAGTCAAAAGTCAACCCACCAAAATTTGACCAAATTAAGTCATTCCAAAAACTCAAAATAACAAAATCAACATGTTTAAACATAAATCAAATGAATCTCAACCCTATAATTCCTTATTTGGGCTATTTTGATCACTTGATCTAAATCATCTAAAATGAACCTTATTAAGATCAAAATTCAAATTAAATTAAAATTAATCCAAATCAAATGCTCAAAATTATTTAAAAATCATAATTAAACATAATCCAACCAATCATTGGGTCTAATCTGACTAATTTTTTCATTTGATTCAAATGAGTCAAACTTAACCCATTAAGCCCAATTTGGGTTTAAATGGATCAAAATTGAAATCAATTTCAAACCAAATGAAATTAATCACTCCAAATCATTCCATATATGTGATTTAATATGATTGGAGTGATTTAATAGAGTCAAATTGGGAATTTAAATCAATTGCACTCAACTTAACTCATTTATGTCAAAAGGGTCAAATCTAGCTCAAATCACATCAAACCTTCATGTGATATAGATCAATTGATCCATAAATCATTTAATGAACAACAATTAATGGTTGAAATTTGAAGCTAAAGTCAATCAAGCAATCAAACTAATCCAAATCAATTTAGCTAAAGCTAAACCTAAATGACATGAATCCATACATTGAAACCAAACCTAACTCAAATGGACTTGAGTTTGACCCACGATTCATCTTGGTTAGACTTGGCCAACCAACCATCAATCCAAATGATAGTTGTAATGGTGCCAGAAGTTAAGAGATGCCATATAAAATGCCTTGGGAGATGAGCCATACCCATGGGAAAGAAGAAACAAAATTCCATGCAATGACAAGCAAAATCCCATTTCTCTCCTCGATACCTCATCCACCTCCTCAGCTTAACTAATTTGGAATCTCTCCAATCTGTTGACCACCCCTTAGAACTTGCCTCCATTGGTGGAAGACCATAAAAATTTAAAATTTGTCTTCTCCATGAGAAGCTCATGGCTAAGGAAAGAAATTAGAAAGAGAGATGTCCTCTTCTCATGTTATGCATCCCAATACACTCACAAGGGAAGGAGAGACCAAAATTAACCCCTTGACAGAATCTCACATCATCGGTGGCCGGATTCTGTCCATCCCAAATCTTCCCTCTTTCCATTGCTTTTGACCAACTTGGAAGAGAGAAAGAGGGGTCTTTCTCTCAATCTAAAGAGTTCCAATACATTCAAAAGGAAAAAAATAATAGGAATCGAAGCCACCCCTGAGTCTCTCATAGCCGGCAAAACAGAGCTCGACCACATCCAACTGCAAAAAGCTCCACCAAAGATGGGTCCCACCAAGTCAAAAGTCAACCCACCAAAATTTGACCAAATTAAGTCATTCCAAAAACTCAAAATAACAAAATCAACATGTTTAAACATAAATCAAATGAATCTCAACCCAATAATTCCTTATTTGTGCTATTTTGATGACTTGATCTAAATCAACTAAAATGAACCTTATTATGATCAAAATTCAAATTAAATTGAAATTAATCCAAATCAAATGCTCAAAATTATTTAAAAATCATAATTAAACGTAATCCAACCAATCATTGGGTCTAATTTGACTAATTTTTTCATTTGACTCAAATGAGTCAAACTTAACCCATTAAGCCCAATTTGGGTTTAAATGGATCAAAATTGAAAGCAATTTCAAACCAAATGAAATTAATCACTCCAAATCATTCCATATATGTGATTAAATATCATTGGAGTGCTTTAATAGAGTAAAATTGGGCATTTAACTCAATTGCACTAACCTTAACTCATTTATGTCAAAAGGGTCAAATCTAGCTCAAATCACATCAAACCTTCATGTGATATAGATCAATTTAACCATAAATCATTTAATGAACAACAATTAATGGTTGGAATTTGAAGCTAAAGTCAATCAAGCAATTAAACTAATCCAAATCAAGTTAGCTAAAGCTAAACCAAAATGACATGAATCCATATATTGAAACTAAACCCAACTCAAATGGACTTGAGTTTGACCCATGATTCATCTTGGTTAGACTTGGCCAACCAACCATCAATCCAAATGACAGCTGTAATGGTGTCAGAAGTTAAGAGATGCCATATAAAATGCCTTGGGAGATGAGACATACCCATGGGAAAGAAGAAACAAAATTCCATGCAATGACAAGGAAAATCCCATTTCTCTCCCCGATACCTCATCCACCTCCTCAGCTTAACTAATTTGGAATCTCTCCAATCTGTTGACCACCCCTTAGAGGTAGCCTCCATTGGTGGAAGACCATAAAAATTTAAATTTTTTCTTCTCCATGAGAAGCTCATGGCTAAGGAAAGAAATTAGAAAGAGAGATGTCCTCTTCTCATGTTATGCATCCCAATACACTCACAAGGGAAGGAGAGACCAAAATTAACCCCTTGATAGAATCTCACATCATCGGTGGCCGGATTCTGGCCACCCCAAATCTTCCCTCTTTCCATTGCTTTCAACCAACTTGGAAGAGAGAAAGAGGGGTCTTTCTCTCAATCTAAAGAGTTCCAATACATTCAAAAGGAAAAAAAATAAGAGGAATCGAAGCCACCCCTGAGTCTCTCATAGCTGGCAAAGCAGAGCTCGACCACATCCAACTGCAAAAAGCTCCACCAAAGATGGGTCCCACCAAGACAAAAGTCAACCCACCAAAAATTGACCAAATTAAGGCATTGCAAAACTCAAAATAACAAAATCAACATGTTTAAACATAAATCAAATGAATCTCAACCCAATAATTCCTTATTTGTGCTATTTTGATCACTTGATCTAAATCAACTAAAATGAACCTTACTAAGATCAAAATTCAAATTAAATTGAAATTAATCCAAATAAAATGCTCAAAATTATTTAAAAATTATAATTAAACATAATCCAACCAATCATTGGGTCTGATTTGAGTGAAATTTTCATTTGACTCAAATGAGTCAAACTTAACCCATTAAGACCAATTTAGGTTTAAATGGATCAAAATTGAAATAAATTTCAAACCAAATGAAATTAATCACTCCAAATCATTCCATATATGTGATTAAATATGATTGGAGTGCTTTAATAGATTCAAATTGGGCATTTAACTCAACTGTACTCAACTTAACTCATTTATGTCAAAAGTGTCAAATCTAGCTCAAATCACATCAAACCTTCATGTGATATAGATCAATTGATCCATAAATCATTTAATGAACAACAATTAATGGTTGCAATTCGAAGCTAAAGTCAATCAAGCAATCAAAATAATCCAAATAAATTTAGCTAAAGCTAAACCCAAATGACATGAATCCATACATTGAAACCAAACCCAACTCAAATGGACTTGAGTTTGACCCATGATTCATCTTAGTTAGACTTGGCCAACCAACCATCAATCCAAATGATAGTTGTAATGGTGCTAGAAGTTAAGAGATGCCATATAAAATGCCTTGGGAGATGAGCCATAGCCATGGGAAAGAAGAAACAAAATTCCATGCAATGAGAAGCAAAATCCCATTTCTCTCCCCGATACCTCATCAACCTCCTTAGCTTAACTAATTTGAAATCTCTCCAATCCGTTGACCACCCCTTAGAGCTAGCCTCCAATGGTGGAAGACCATAAAAATTTAAATTTTGTCTTCTCCATGAGAAGCTCATGGCTAAGGAAAGAAATGAGAAAGAGAGACGTCCTCTTCTCATGTTATGCATCCCAATACACTCACAAGGGAAGGAGAGACCAAAATTAACCCCTTGATAAAATGTCACATCATCGATGGCCGGATTCTAGCCACCCAAAATTTTCCCTCTTTCCATTGCTTTCAACCAACTAGGAAGAGAGAAAGAGGAGTCTTTCTCTCAATCTAAAGAGTTCCAATGCATTCAAATGGAAAAAATAAGAAGAATTGAATCCACCCCGGAGTCTCTCATAGTTAGCAAATCAGAGGTCGACCACATCCAAATGCAAAAAGCTCCACCAAAGATGGAAACAAAGAAAGACGTTTCTCCTCCCCCCCCCCTCCACACACACACACACACACACACACACAAATTAGACTTCCTTACATGTTCTATGGGTAGAGGTGAACTCGAACAAACTCTTAACCAAGTCTTCTACTGCCAACAAGCTAGAAAATAATCAAACCTGCTGGGAAATGGTGGAGCTTTAGATTACACGGTGATCTACAGAGAGGCAAGACGTAAATTTTTTTCCAGAGGCTTGCCATATCCCAATGAAGGTGTTCAAACTATCCCCGCCTCTGAGGATCAACATCGATGAGGTATGCTTCAAAACCAACCCCTAAGTCATTTCAGCTTGGCACTTTGTGATGTCGATTTGATCGATATTGAAAACAAACTATTTATATGGACTGAAAATTGATCCTTGATGAATTTGCAACTGAAATGGCATGATTTCTTCACTCTGACTGTCAGAAATCATCCCTGAAGGGTGGATGATCCTTGGTTCTCTTGCATGAGGACAAGGATATAATCCCTGCCATTCATTCCTTTTATTTGGAATGGATGGCCTTGATTTAGGTGAATCGCTCGATTTAATTCCTTACAAAAATTAAGATCAAATCCAAGCCATAGATCGATTGGATGGCTTTGATGAATCCCACATCCACGCTGCATTTTAACGTGGGATCTGTGTGGATCTTGTGTGGTCCAGTGGTGTTACACCACATGTAAAGCGATGTCGCGTCAGCACCACATGGTGCCGATGCGGATAATTAGGAAAATTGACATTTTGAATTAAAAATTTTAAAAAAATCACCAAAAACTTAAACAATTTATAGAAAATAAAATATTCAACCAAAAAGTGTAAATAAGGGCTCTATGGATTCATCTTAGTCAGGAGAATCCATTAAATCCAAAATCTCCAAATTTTATTGGGTATTTTTGGGTTAATTTGAGTTTAAATAAAAACAATCAAACTCAAATTAAACTAAAATCATTAATAAAATCAATTTGAAACTTTGGAGAATTAAAATTAAGGTTAAAACCTACCTTAGATAAATATTTTATGATTTATTGGAAAGTAAGTCAATGGATATGTAAATTTCAACCCTAAACTATTAATTTAATGAAATAAATAAATATTAAATTAAAAATATCATAGAAAATTATGAAATAAACTTAATTCATCATAATAAACTTTAATGAATCTAAACACATCATTAAAACTTTTTCAAACCCCATAATTGCCAAAATAACCTAATTTGTTAATTTATTAAGTTAATTAATCTATTTAATTAATCAAAATTTTGAAAAATCATAATAAAGCAACCAAATTTCCAAAAAATTTAAATGAACTCTCTATGGATTCATCTCCAAGAGGAGAATTTAAGTAAATTAAAATACCAAATTAATTCCTTTTAATTTAAGCTTAATTTAGGTTTTATTAAAAAAAAAACTAAAACCCTAATTAGTCCTAAATAACACATCTAATTAGATTGAAACTTTAGAAAACTTAAATTGGCAAGGAATCCATTTGCCAAAAGAATTTCAAGGTCAAATGACCTCTCAAATAGCAATTGTTGAATTTCCAATCCTTAGGTCAAATTAAGTGAAATAATAAATCAAAAAATTATAGAAATTATAAAAATTCATAAAATCAACTTAAATCATTTTCATTAACATTATAACACTTAAAAAAACTTTCTAACCCTCTGAAGTTATTGATTTTGATTAATTGCATACTTAGGATTTACTGAAATGAAAGAAAATAAAAATAGAACCTTAAATTATTAATTTGATGACTTCTTAATAAATTAATTATTCAATTAAAATCAAAACCTTTTAAATTAAGTTTGAATTACAATATCAACTTAAATGAATAAAGTGGATTCACTAAAGCTAATATACATAAACATCAATGAATTAAATAAATGAAATCAAGTGAAATTCAAATAAATCAACTAATTAAAATTCAAAATAATGAAGGTTATCTAATCAAGTTAACTCATCCAAATTCATAAATGTTAATAAAATAAAAAGTAAGATAAAATCAAATGAACATTTGATTAAATGGAAGGAAACACTCTATATTTTAACCAATGGTTATATACCAAAAAATCATAAATCAGAACTCATAAAACTTTCACTTTAAGAGAAAAAGGTGAAACATAAATCAAACTCAACTTAAAATGAATCACTCAAATGAATCCAAAAGAAGTTAATTAAAATAATTAAGATCTTAATTTGACCCTTAGAATGAAGATCTCATCTTATTAAGATTTATGACGTTGAATAGAATAGGTTCCACCCAAAGTGGAATTTCTTTTATTCTTCATTCTTGAAAACCTAAATTCCACTTTAACATAAAATGAAATTAAAAATAGAAAAGAAATCATAAATCAATTGACTCATTTAAATTGAAACCACCTAATGAAAAATTGAATAAATTTTAAGAATAAAAGAAATCAAAAGAAAGAAAACAAAATTTTTCAGAATTAGCAAACCTATGGTATATAGTCTAAACACATGAGGTCACAGAACTACTGGTCCGAAGGAGGTTTTGATACCTCAAACTTCTAGTTTAACAATGACACGTACCTATGAAGAAAAATTATAAAAAGTGAAAATCTCAAATCAAATTAAACCAAACAAAAAAAAATTAAAACATGAACCTAAAATGCTTAAGAAAGTCTTACCACACAAGCCCATTTCTCTTCACACACTAGATTATTAGGTCACCGACCTTAGAATTAGATTAGGTTGATGTTCTATGATATTCTATGATGTGCTATGAAATTTATTTTTTTAATTTTATGGTGTACTATTTTAGGCCGAATAGCTAGGATTGTTTGCCAGCTATTCTGGATGGTAAGATGTTATTTTTAGCTTAATACTATTTTTTGCATGGGGTTGTGCTAAAAGGGATCGTTGTAATAAAAATATATAAGTATTTTTTGATTGTATATGTGCATAAATACCTAATCATAGTCGAATAGGATAGGTGGGCTTGACAAGCAACTAATGCAAAGTTTGTATGCTTGCAAATATAACTACTAGAATATTATTTTTATCACCTAACATCTGTTTTGTAGGGTTTAGAAATTTATTTTAGAATTTTAAATGAAATTTGAGCCTAAAATTAAGATAGGATTTATGGGGTCTAGGAATAGCATAAGCTAATGCTACCATTGCATGATCTTAGTGGCCCCCTATGAAGCCCTAGAGGTCCTTGAAGAAGGTGATGATCCTAGAAGAAAATCCCCATAGATCAAACTTTTAGTTCTAGCCCAGGCTGTATGAGGGAAAAGATTGGATTCCAATTTTTCTCTATCTTCTGGGGGGTGTAACGGTATGCAGCTCATTGGTCTATTTTAATTAAATTATTTTGATTTATTTTGGATATGAATTAGAAATAATTTGCTTGTTGACCTCACTTTTGGAGTGAGGATTAATCTTTCTCGTCTTAGATCTGAGAACTTTCTAGATACTGAGATTCCCTTAGTGTTAGGACACTTCTTGTGATTAAGGGAACACTAAACTTAAGCTTAGAGACATAGAGGGCATAACCTTAAGCTTAGACTCCACCTTCGAAAAAATAGGTTTCACCTATCCTATGGCCACTAGAACTCATACATATTCACTCATCCAAATTTAAGCTCATGTAGATGGAGCTAAACCAACCTCAAATCTATTCAATTAATCATAATTGAATTTTATTTTTCAATCCAACCTCCAAGTCAAATTAACTTGGACCTTAACCCAAGTTAATACACCATAATTCTATGACTCAATTCAAACCCATTCAAGCAAACTAAATCCAATTTTATTTTCTTGATCACTTCAATTATCCAATAAATCATTTTAAGCCTCTCCAACACTTGCAATCAAGCCAATTGAATCAAAGGAATGTGACCAACCTAAGTTAGCCCATTTGACCCAAAGGTTAAATGAGCCAAAACCTAATTGAGCCCAAATCAATTGGAATCAAAATTAGTAATCAACCTCAAGTTTATCATTGAATACACCCCAAACATCCATAACCTCAATTGGACCAAGTTAGCTTGGCCAAGTCACTTGACCCAAAGTGACCTAAGAGGGGTAATTGAACCAAACTCTAATTAAACTCCCATTGGATCAAATCAAGTCATTGAATCCCTCCATTAATGATTATCAGTCATTATTGAACACTCCACTACAATCAATTGAACATAATAAAGCTAATTTGATCCTTTGACCTGAGTTGACCTAATATGACCTAAAGGGTCAAATTGAACCCAATCAAATCTTAGACCAAATTGGGTGAAACCAATGCTTCCAACCAATCACTAATTCAATATGTAGCATGATCCAAATCAATTCAAATCAACTCTTCTAATCAATCACCAATGATCAATTGAACATAGACCTAACCCAAGCTCAAGCCAATTTGGCCAATTTGGTCAAATTGGTCAACATGGCCCATTTAACCCAAATTAAACCATATGAGCCAAATCCAAATCTAACCCATATTGAATCAAACCAATTATACTCATTCACTACAAATGACCAATTGAACTCACCCAAGTCACCCTTTGACCCAATTTGATCAAAATGGTCAACTTAGCCCAACATGACCAATTTGACCCATTGAGCCAAACTCAACTAAACCAAACTCAAACCTAACCAAACTTGGCATGACTCATCCTTGGGTCACCATGGGCCTGGCCAAGTTGGCCCAACCCATGGTGAACCCAGTTTGGGTCAAACCCATTGAACCAAGCTACCCAAATGGGACAAAATCCCCATTTGGGTGGGTTCTCCACTTTCTTACCCCATGGCAGCCACCTTTGGCTCTTCTTATACAAGAGGACCAATGGGCATCCATTGGTCCACCTAAGGGATAGGGTACACCTCATACTAGCCTACTACACTCCCTCAACCTCTCACCCTTAGCCACCTCAGCAAGTCTCTGCCATCTTTGGCCACCTACCCCGGTGGATGGCTACCAAAGGCCGAAGAAGTCCTAGCCCTTGGTTCAACTAGGGAGAAGAGTATACTCTTCTCCATCCATTCAAACTTAGCATAAAGCTTCCCTAGAGTATTCTGCATAGTCACATACCATCTTTCAAGCTCCTCGTGCACTCCACCGCTGGTGAGACCCACCCCTAATTGAACCCGACATCTCCGTCCATCCAAACTTCCTAAACCTCCAATTAACACAAATTAACTCTACCCAAACCTTGGTACCTCTATCGATAGACCACCGATCTTTAGCTCCAACAAGATAAAACTTTGGCAACACGTAGATTTGGCCCCTAGGTGTTGGTCTTTTTTGAAGTAAAACATATTTTCGTGTGATTTTCACTATAGGATCTATTATTTTCATTCCTTGATCATTGTGGAGTCATTTTTACCCTCAAATGAGCTCTGATGAGCTCAAATTGAGTGGTAGAAGGCGGACAGTGTCCATCTTCCGGTGCTCTTGGGATAATGATTCACTGGATGTCCGTTCTGCATGATTAGAATAGACGAACGTGATTAATCATGTTAGAAATTTTGATTTAATCCCTTTAGAATTACGAGATTAATTCCAACCATCCAATCCAACGACCAGGACTAAGCCGCATCCACCGCCGCTGACCCCGCTACCACGTTGGATGATTTAAATAGCCAATACCATGGTACCACATGGAAAGCACAACCACGTCAGCATCCACGTGGTGCCAACAGTTTAAAGGGTTAATTAGGCTTTATAAATAGGTTTATAATTATGATATTGTGCATAAGAAGATGGAAAGTATGAAGCAAAAACCTTTTGTGTTCTACTCTTCCTATATACTTCAGAAGTAAAATGTAGGAAATGAAATATTAGAATCTTCTACTTCTTAAGTAATGTGAGCCTGTGAACTAAGAAGTTAATTGTTACTTTTCTATTTAATTACTTGGTTATTTGGTTTGGTTGTCTGTTGTTGCCCTTTTTAGTTAGCTATTGGGTGTTGGCTAATTAGCTATTGGGAGTGTTTATGGTTGCCCAATTCAATTAGTTGGCTAATTTAAGTGCTATATAGAAGTTATGATTAAGATCATTAAGTGTTTAAATGTTAAAAGTGCATCAGCAGTATAGCACCTAAGAGCTGATCTTCTGGTGCATTGGTGTTACAACTTATTCCTTTTGTAGTGTGAGGATAGAGAAGCTGGTGCCTAAGTGCTACGAGATGATGGGTTTCGAGTTGTGATAGTTTTTGAATGATTTTCCCCTAAGGGACACATCCCTTAAAGCATTATACTTATATAAATGGTTATTCTTACTTAATGGAGGACTTTTATACTATTTTGTGTGGAAAATCTTGAGTGAAAACTCTTAGGTTAGAGCTTAGTGGCCTATCACCCAAGGGATTTGGTGATCTCTCTTTATTGTTCTACTTCGATGAGTGAAACTCTTTGCTTCCCTTCAACTTTGGTTAGTAGAAGATCATGAAGTACTTATTCTTTCTCTTTCTCCTATCACTCACCATGACCGCACCACCATTTTTGGTATCATATACCAAGGTTTGGAGGCATGGAGGAATTGCTTGTAAGTGTTCTATATCAAATCTAAGTAAAGTTAGCTCTATATTTTAGATTTTGTGTAATATTTTTATAGATTTTAGTGATTTCACTTGGTAAACTCATGACAAACTCATGTGGTTGGCAATTCTATGAGCATTTGTCTTACTACCAATTAGTTTCCTTCATTTAAAAGCCTAGTCTTTTCTTACTTAAACTATATCTATAAACCATAATACTTAAGTGACCATTTGAGTAAGGAGAGTTCCCAAAAATAGCCAATCCTCGAATACAAACCTTGCATAAAAATTGAACTTATATTTTTAAAAACTTTGAGATTGTCTTTGTTGCATGTCTACTTAATGTTTTTTAGTATAAAAAATTAATTTGTGTTTACTAAAGGATAATTATTTTAAAATTTATACATCTCATTATGTAAAATTTAGTTTACATAATGCATATTTCAAATTTCATTTGGAGTGATATACTTGTATTACTTTGCTCAAATCATACCACCCAAATCTATTATCTTTGATCAATTAAAAGACTTAATTAGAAGAGTAGATGAGATCACTCGAAGTGAAGATAACTCTCTAGGGTATAAGACTTTCTCATGAACCTAGCCACACAAGTTCAAACCTTGAACACTACGATTCAAACCTCACCATCTATCCCACGTTCGGATAATTTAGAATTCATAGGATGGAAAAATATTGAACTTCATAGAGATGACTATCCTACCAGAAGGTCAAACATGAGGAACATCCATAAGCAAGACCCTCTTAGAGTTCATGAAATTCTGTATGAACATATAAAAGAAGCCTCAATGTATGATTGTGTTCAAGAACCAAATAAATTTTTGGATTAGCTTACCTAAATAGATAAATTCTTTGATTGATACCATATAAATGAATACTAGAGGACCACATTTACAAAAATGAATTTGGTGGGTCTTACAAAAATTTATTGGAATAATACTTTAGCTAAGGAGGAGAGGTTTGGTAGAAATCTTATAATATAAGTTGAAATAAAAGAGATGTTAAGGACTAAATGTTATCCTAGGAGCCATGATAAGAAGTTCTATGAATACTTAATGATTTCTAAACAAGGAAGCATGCGAGTAGTAGAATACATGAATACATTTTAGGACTTAGTAGCAGGGACACATTGCAATAATCAACAATGGCAGTTAGCCAATAAGTTTGTCATTAGTCTAAGAGAAGATATTAGGAATGAGGTAAGGCTTCACAACCCCCAGACCTTAAAAGACACCATTCACTATGCTTTACTCTTAGAGAAGCATAAGAGAGCTACATCCATATCCAAAATGAAGGCTCAAATGTCATCTAAATATTCATCCACATCTCAACTTCAGAGGTATACTACTTGAACTAGCCCTTCCACTTCTAGTAACCAATCTCATATTACCTCTATTGAATCTACATCTAAAATTATGAGAGAGATAGTCTGCTTTAAATGTTATAAGAAGGGTCATAAGTATAGTTAATGTAGAGACAAAATCATGTTCTTAGATGGATTGGAAGATTTAGAAGAAGGAGAGGATATCGATGAGATGTATGATGACACACCCTTATTAGATGAAGAAGTGGACCCTATTTCAATGTTAGTTATGAGATGTATGACTACTTTGAAGGAAGAAGAAGACTATAGGAGGTGAAATATTTTCTCAATGTATATCTTATGTAAGAAAAAAAGATGTAAGCTAGTAATAGATGGAGGCAGTATTATAAATCTTGTATCAATCCATGCTATTACTTAGCCAACCTTACTACTGAACCTCATCCATAATAGTTGCATATCTGTTGGGTGAATCACACATCCCTGTCTATTACAAATAGATGTCTTATTTCTATTAAGGTAGGTAGCTATGTGGATCAAATCTAGTGTGATGTTCTTTTGATGGAAAACACACATATACTATTAGGGAGACTTTCACTTTTTTATATTTAAATGTAATTCATTATGGTTGTGAAAATACTTTCATATTCAAGTACAATAAATAGACCATTAAGCTATTTCCCATAAAACCCACCAAAAAAGGTTAATTACACCTCCACATAAACCCAATTTTGAACTACAATCCAAAGTCAATCAAATAAAAATGTGTGAAACTCCAATTGATCATGATAATACCATCTAGAGATATGAAGGATACTTTTAATATATATTTTAATATGTGCAAATATCTTGTAATTCAAACTACAAACCTAGGATTTAGGTGCTTAATTAGAGAGTTCACTGATCTTATTTCTCTAATTATCCTACATGTTCGAGAAGTTTTTATTGATACCAAAAAATCACCACATGCTTGTTGTGGTCTTATATCTATTATCTGAATTCATTAATCTGACTCTTGATGATTTGCCAAGGAATTATCATCTTTAAAGAATATACAACATGTTATAGACTTGATCCTTGGATCATAGATACCTAATTTGCAACATTATAGGATGAATCCAACCGAACATTTAGAATTAAAATGACAAGTAGACATACTCTTGAAGAAGGGTTTTATCCAAGAAAGTTTTAGTCCTTGTGTAGTACCAAGAAAGATGAAACTTAAAGAATGTGTGTTGACAGTTTAGTAGGAAATAAGATCACAATAAAATATAAGTTTCTCATACCTAGATTAAATGACATGTTATATATAATTTCTAGCTCATCTTTGTTCATTAAGATTGATTTGATAAGTGGATATCACAAGGTAAGGATTAGATCACATGTAAATGAAAGACATCTTTCAAAACTCCTAATGGTCTTAATGAATAGGTAGTTATATCATTTGGACTTTCAAATGCACCCAGTACATTCATGAGACTGATGAATATTGTTTTGAAATTTTTATTAGTCATTTCCTTGTGGTCTATTTCAATGATATACTTATCTATGGTCATGATGAGGAGTCATATTTACATCATTTAAGGATGATTTTGAAAAAGTTAAGAGTGACAAAATTATATGTTAATCTTAAGAAGTGTTTCTTTTGTCAATCTAAAGTTATCTTTTCAAGATTCATCATGTCTATTGATGGACTAAAAGAACATGAGAGCTATTCTAGGATAGCCTACTCTAAATCTTTTACAGATGCTAGAAGCTTCCATAGATTTGCTACCTTTTATAGAAGGTTCATTAGAGACTTCAATACCATTGTAACTCCTATCATCGAGGTCTTAAAGCATGATTAATTTGCTTAGACTATAGATGCTAAAAAGGACATAAAGTAAATTAAACTTTTTATGACCTTTCACCTATATTAAAACTCCTTGATTTTGGTACAATATTTGAGGAAACTTGTGACACTTCAGGTGTTGAAATTGGTGGAATATTAAGTCAAGAAAATCACCTTGTTACTTTCTTCAGTGAGAAGTTGAATGACACAAAGCAAAAATACTCTACATATGATTTAGAATTTTATGCGACCATTCAAACTCTTTAGCATTGGCAACATTATCTATTACACAAGGTGTTTATGCTAAATATAGGTCATCAGGCCCTAAAATTCATCAACACTCAAAAGAAATTGAATCATAAACATGCTAAGTGGATTGAATATCTTCAAAAAAATTTCTTCGTATTTAAATACAAGCCCCGAGCAGAAAATAAGATAGTAGATGCTTTATCTATGATGTTTCTCATCTTCATCTTTGCAATTTTAAATCCCTTATTCTAAACAAAATGACTATTCATAGAAGATTATAAACCTTATTCTAATTTTCATTTAATTTATCTAAAATATGAATAGTCATTTTGTTATTATTGATAGATATCTTTACAAAGGAAATAGATAATGTATCCCTAGAACATCCATAAGAGACTTCCTAATCTCTAAGCTTCATTTAGGTTGTATCGCTAGACATTTTGGTTAATCAAAAATTCAAGAATTTGTTGAACAAGATTTTATTAGTCATCTCTATGAAGGGATGTTAAACCTGTTATAGCCTAGTGTTACACTTATCATCAAGCAAAGCTATTAAGCAAAAGGTCGATCTTTACACGTCGTTACCTATTCCTTCTCGACCATGGGAAGACTTATCATTAAACTTCATGCTAATTTTGCATAGAACACCACATAGACATGATAGTATATTCATAGTTGTGGATAGAATTTCTAAAATAAAACATTTCTTATCTTATTCAAAATCAAATGATGTTTATACTTTAGAGAAATTGTGAAACTATATGGAGCTTTGTCTACTATAGTTTTTGATAAAGATGCCAAATTTGTATCTTATTCTTGGAAAATTCTATGAAAATTAAAGAGAACATGATTGAAATTCTCCTTTACATTTAATCCTTAAATCGATGGGAAAATATAAGTTGTCAATAGAACCTTAGGGAGCTTTGTGGAGGAAATTTATAACACCACATAGAATTTAGGAATTTCTTATTTGGATGATCAAATGTGTCATTGAAGAATAAACATTATCTCAAAAGATAAACATATTTTCTTATAATGGATTGATCATTAAATAAAAGTCTTCTAAGGCTAATGGGTCTTTCGTGTACTAGAGATTTTTTTCCCTGAACTACATGAGAAAGTAGAACAGAGATTATTTTAAACTGGGTTTATGGTTCTCTATAGAGGTAAGCCTTATAGTTAATTATGTCCTAAGAAGGGTCTCTTCCTAAGAATACTCTTGATTAAAGAAATAATTTCTTATTTCTAAGGATTTTAAAGTTGGTTTTCAAAGGATTGAATTTTGGAAGTTCAATTGGGATTTGTTCCAATTGGAGAGAGTTCTTTTGGAGGCCAAATGGGAAAGAGTAAAAAATGGCCATTAATATTAGGATGATAAATAGACATTTCAACTATCCTATAATTGGGCTTTAAAATTTGGAATTTAATTTAGGTTTTGAGTTGACATTTTCTTCGAAATTTAGGACTTAGATTCCAGTAGCACAAGACTGTAGAAATGCCTAGGGTTGAAGACTTATTCCTGAAAAGGATGCTTTAGAACCTGGTCTATAGGTGCTTCTAACTCATGTCAGATGCCCAACCTACTTCTATTTTGGTAATTATCAGCCATTCCTCTCACTTGAGGGAACTAACCTATCCCTGACTCTTTTGGGCTTACAACTAGCCTGGAGAAGGTTGCCAGCTAACACCACTTAAGCGCATTTTAAATTCATGATAGTAAGTCTTATAAATGCAAGATGTTTAGGCTGTTGCATTTTTAGAAAAGGAATCTATGAACCTAGACTCACTTCTTAATTCTAGAATCTGATAGGGTATCAAATGCAGCTAACTAATGTACATTTTTCAAATTTTTAAATGTTTTGATTCAAGATTCATTTAAGATCTTGGGTATGTATTTTTATGCCTAATTCCATGCAATCAAAAATGGTTATGGTACAAATTAATATAGAAGGTAGGCTTCTCCAAGAAGGTGGTCAACCTCACAGGTCAGATGCCTCTTATGTGCAATCGGAGAAGTTACCCAATTCAAGGATTGGAGTAATATGATTTCATGGTTTTAAAACTGAATTATTTCTAATTTATTTTATGTTTTGCCTAAGGCTTTAATTTATGTGAAGCTTTAAGTTTTCTTTAGTTTTGTTTCAATTGTTTAGATTTTAGTTGGGTATAAAATTTAATTTTTCCTATGAGCCTAATCATCCAGGCATTCAATCATAGGAAAGCACAACACAAAAAGAAACCTAGAAAAGGAGGTTAATTCTATGTGCACCCAAAATAAATCAAGACAATTTAATTTAAGAAAAGGCCAATGTGGCTGGGTACTGCTGTACACAATAGAAGAAAAAGCAAATGGGTAGTCGAGCTCTACCCTTATACAGCCCGATCTAGAACTACAAGTCTAGATCTATGGGTCTTCTTTCTAGGATAGTCTCTTTCTTCAGGGACATCCATTGGGCTCCACAAGGGACCACTACACCATCTCCTAGTAGGGTCAGCTCATGCTAATCCTAGACTCCATAGATCCTAACCTAATTTTAGGCTCAAATTTACATTTTGATTTCAAAATTAATTCCTAAGCCCTGCAAAATAAAAGTTAGGAAATACAAATAGCACATAATAATTATATTTCATAAACTTACGGGCTTAGCATTAGTTGCTTGCCAAGCCCACCTGTCCTATGGGCTATGCTTAAGGATTTAAGTATACCTGTAAGAAATAGTATTTTTTATTTTATTTATGATATCATTCCTTTCAAGCATAGCCCCTTGCATAAAATAATGTTTGATCTAGAAATAACGTTCTACCATCCAGTCTAATGGGCAAAAAATGCTAGACATGTAGTCTAAAATAGTACCACAAAGACATGAGAAGCACATCATATCAAAACACATCAGAAGGAATCATAAAGAATCACAGAATACCCTAACCTAAGTCTAGGGTCCGTGACCTAACGATCTATTATGTGAAGTAGATAGGCTTGTGTAGCAAGACTTTGCTAGGCCTCTTTAGTTTAAGTTTCAATTTGGAATTTGAGTTTATTTAAATTTTACCTTTTGATGGTTTTAATTCAAATGATTTAGTGATTTATTTTCCATTTTTATTTTCAGTTTATTTGGTTAAAGTGATGTCTAGGAATTCAAGAATGAAGAGTAGAATGGATTCCATTTTTGGGTGGAACTCACCCTATTCAACATCATAATTCCTAATAGAATGAAATCCTTATCTTAAGATGAAGATTCATTCTAAAGGTCTAACTAAGATCCTTAAGTATCATAATTAATCCTTTTGATTTCAATCAATTTGTTTGAATTTGTGTTGATTCTTCTCTTTTCATTTAATTCTTGTTTTAGTTTCCCATTTGGTTTTATTTAATTATTTTATTTCATTTTATTTAATTATTTTATTTCATTTGATTTAATTTGAATTGGATTATTTGATTTAAATTATTTCATTTGGTTTTGTTTGAATTAGTTCACTTGATTTACATTATTTTTTTTTGGATTAAGTCATGTTGATTTCATTTGGTTTAGTTTAGGTTAACCTAAAGCACTTAGGTTAAAGTTTGATTTCATTTTATTTGATTCATTGGAAATGTAAAGATTCATTAAGTGTTTACATTAATCCAATTAACTTAAGGTTTAATTACTCTTAATATGATTTATTAATTTCATTAATCCTTAAGTATGCAATTGGTTAAATTCTTTGGCTTAGGATGTTTGGAGAACCTTCCTAAGTATTTTTGATGTTTGATTGAAATTAGTTTAAGTTGTTTCATGATTTAGTGGATTAATGAATTTTCTTATTCATTATTTGATTCAAATTGACTTAGGAATTTGGAAATTCAACAATTCCTAATCCAAAGATCAATTATGTTTTCAATTTTTATGGAAAGTGGGGTTACATTCCAATTTCATGTTTCTAAAGTTTTATCTTACTTAAAATAATAATTAGGGTGTGATTAAGGTTTTAATTATTTTATTAAATCATAAATTAAGCCTAATTTAATGAAGGTTACATAGGGATTTCATTTTTCTTTAATTCCTCTCTAAACGATGTTTCCAAAGAGGGTTCATTCATAATTATTAGACACTAGTTGCTTTATTATGATTTAATAAATTTCTGGTTAATTATTTGAATTATTTAATTCATTTAATTGCTTAATTAAGCCAATTTATTATTTATTAAGTTTGGTTGAGTTTAATTAGTGTTTTGATGTTCATTAGCTTTCAATAAATTAATTTAGAGTGTTTTGATACACTTTCATTAATTAATTTATTTAATACTAATTTAATTAATTAAGATTGAAGTTTAGCATTTAAAATTTATTTTTTATGAAATATAAAGCAATAAATCATGAAAAAAATTTTATAAGGTGTGTTTTAACCCCAATTTCATTTTCCCAAAGTTTCAATTCAATTGGATTTATAGTTTGAGAATAATTAAGGTTTAATGGTTTTTAATTAAACCCAAATTAAGGCTAAAATGCCCAAAATTAATTGGGGATTTTAATTTTTATGGATTCCTCTCATCAAGATGAATCCATAAAGACCTCATTTGCAATATTTTTATTTATATTTATTTTCCTATGATTTTTAGAAGATATGAGCAATTTTAGCAATTTTTTATATTCAGAAAAATTAATTTTCCACTTTAAACCAGTCAACGATGATGTGGAAACCTATGTCACGTTTCACACTCGGATTAGTCCACATATGATCCATGTGGATACCGCATGAAATGGTGGCGAAAAGCAATTTCAAGCAGGATTGTCAAATCTTTGATCGAACAGTCTATAATCGATCTGCGGATCCTAAGGGATTTAAATCGAGCTGTCTACCTATATCAGAGAAGTCTGTTCCTTTTAAAAGGAGCAGACAAAAAAAATTATGTCTCCTTCCCCCGACGATGAGGGCTGAGAGCCTTCCGTTGGTTTTGCTTGATTTTCGGTAATCCAACCGTTGAAACCTCACTTTTTCAATTGATATACCATCGTAGAATGAAATCCTATAAATCTAAATGGCCTGATCTCACTTAAGATCAAGTTTTCTTCATAAAGCTTCAAAATTAAAGGCTTGGGGAGGCGTTAATGGCATACCTTCGTTTCAGCGATCACCAGTGGTGGGGTTGATTTCAATAGCTTCGGAATGGCAGAAGGAGCTTGTGTGCCAAAGGAACTGGATTTGCACTTTCTAGATTGCACCCTAGACCAAACTCGATTGAAATTTGATGGCTTTGATCATTCTCTGGCTTCCCAGTGGTGAGGGGGAGGGGTGGACCATTCGTTTGAACTCCCCCCGACCTCTAGAACATGTTGGTAGCTTGAATTTGAGGTAAAATCACCTCCCTTGGATTTCACCATTAGAGGGCCTTCGGTTCCGCCCGTGCACCGCCGTGCCGATGGCGAGACGGCTGAAGAAGGGTCTTGAACTTCTTCTCTAGCTTTGCTGAAGGTTTTGGAATGAAACGAGGGAAGGAATAGGCTACCCTTCCCCTCTTTCCATAGGTGGCCGAGAATGGCCTTTTTTGGTTTTTAGATGGCCAAAATATGATCACCGATGGCGGCACAACCGACCAAGGGGTGGATTCAATCCCCTTGGCTTTGTGAACATGTGTGGATGAAGATTTCAAGGATAAGAAAGCTTCTTGGCTATTTTTCTTCTTGGCCGATCCTTCCTTCTCCTCTCTTCATCTTTCATCTACTTCTTCTTCTTCATCTTCTTCTTCTTCTTCATCTTCTTCTTCTTCTTTTTTCTTCTTGGGAGAAGCCAAATCCCCCTTGGTTTTTTTTTCTTTGTTGCCTTCACTTGAATGCACCCATCCTCTTAAGAGGTGGAATGGCATATGCATGGGAAGATGGGAAACAGAATTTCTCTTCTTCCCCTTTTCTATTTTTTTTTAAATTTTTTATTTTATGGTTTATGGCATCATTATCAAGGTCTTTGGACTGATATATGGCTGCCTAACTTAGTCTTAAATGGATTTGAGGTTAGGTTCAAATCCATTTGACTTGGATTAAATCCAAGTAATAGGATTCAAAATATTTTGGATCTAATTTAGTTATCTTTAAATTTGATTTTAATCATCTTGAATTGTTGATTGTTAAGCTTTGGTTTGATTTGTTTATTTAATTTTGAATTGATTTTAATTTTCATTTCACTTTAACTCATTTGCCTAAATCTGTTAAGTTTGGTTCTAATTGGGTTCAAATGACCAATTTGACTCAATTTGATTGGGTTTGGACTCCAATCATGCTTGATCACATGTGTGTGATGATTTGGAGTACTTGATTTTATTTAATTTCAATTAATTTTTGATTTAAACCCATTTGACCCAAAGTGGGCTTAATGGGTTTCATTTGGGTCAAATGACCAATTTGACCAAATTAGACCCAGTGGTGGGTTGGATTATGTTTGATTACAATTTTGAAATAATTTTTAATAATCAAATTGAACTTATTTCAATTTGATTTAGGTTTGAACCCAATAGGATCCATTTAGGTTATTTTAGACTAAGTGGTCTAATTAACCCAATTAAAGCCTAAATGAATTTGAATTTCTTTAGATTTATGATTAATAATGTTTATTTGGTCATTTGAAACATTTGAATGATTTAATTTGGTCAAATTCTTGGTGGGTTGACCTTTGACTAGGTGGGTCCCACCTAAGTCAAACCTTTGTCAAATGAGAAGACTAGATTTGACTTTTGATTTGGTTTTCTTGTTCTAATTTGATTTTATTTTGATTTATTTGGGTTTTTTTTTGGTTAATCCAAATTGAAAGTTTGGGTTGGTTCCACCTAAGCCAATTAGGTTAGATCAAACCCAAAGATGATGCCCTAAGTCACTAAGTATTGTATCTTAAGCATTGAATTAGGAGATTTCTATTTGAGATTAGGATGTCCTAATTACTAATTTTAGAGTTATATTAACCTCATCCAAAAATGAGGCCAACAAATAGACCCCAATATGTGTAGTGGATCGGCCAAAGTACACTGCACATATTGGTGTTGCCCCAATTGATCAACATTGCAAGCATAAGCTTGGGGTTCAAATTTAGAATTTTGATTTTAATTTCAATTTATGTTTAGATTTTGATTTCAATTTATTTTTTAGATTTGATTATGAAAGATAGGCATATATATGCCTATACTTGTTTCAATTTGATTCGCTCTTAGGAACTTGAATTTACTAAGTTCTAAAATGAATAGGGATGCCATTAAGAGTGGTCCCAAGTGATGGTCTAGTCCTAATGCAATCAGTGTGCTCAAAGAATATGCCTTCAAGGGACTTACTCTTGCCTGAGAATAGTGGTTAGAAAGGATGCCAATGTGGACACTTACTCCTTAATCCATATTACTTGATGTTTTAACCAAGGAAAGATACCACTAGGGGATTTACTCTTATCTGGTTAGCTATTAGGAAGGGGTCTCTGGGGACTTGATTCCAACCAAAATAGCAAAATTGGGAAGAAGGGGCTTGAATAGCTTAATCCTAATCCTCAATATTTTAACTACTAAGAAGGGGTCACATGGACTTAATTCTTGTTTGAGTAGTTCAAGAAAATGGGGACTTCAATGGCTTAATTTAATTTCTTAATTTCTTTTATTGATTTTATTAGAAAATGAATCACAAAATTTGGATCCTATTCTAATGAAGTAAGCTAACAGGAAGGAGCCTTCAAAGGCTTTATCCAACCATGGTAGCTTTAGAAAGGAAAGGGGTCGCAATGACTTTATCCTATCCTTATAAGGATGCCTACTAAGGGATTTACTCCTTTATGGTTGGTTAATAAGAAAGGGTCTTCATGACTTCATTCCTTCTTGAATAACCATAATGAGGAATAGGGGTCTTAATAACTTTATCCTATCCTTATAAGGATGCCTACTACTGGACTTACTCCTTTATAATTGGTTAATAAGAAGGGGTCTTCATGACTTCATTCCATCTTGAGAAACCACAATGAGGAAGAGGTAATGACTTATTCCTAGACCTCAAATTTTGGCTAATAGGAAAGGGGTCTTCATGACTTATTCCTATTCTTATTTTTTAGAAAGAATACCTACTGGGGAACTTATTTATTTTTAGCTATTAGGAAGGGGCCTTCAATGGCTTAATCCAACCTAAATAGCTTGGGTGGAGGAAAAGGGGTCTTTGATGACTTGATCATAAACCTCACATTTTTGTTTTGATTTAAGGATAGGGGTCTTCAATGACTTTATCCTAACCTTAGTTACTTTAATAGGATGCCTACTGTGGGACTTACACCTATGTGATTAACTATTTAGATGGGGCCTTCAATAGATTAATCCAACTTAGTTAGGTAAGAAAGAGAAAAGGGGTCTTAATGACTTAATCCAGTCCTCAAATTTTTGACTAATAGGAAAGAGGGTCTTCATGACTTGTTCCCTTACCTAAATAGTCTAGAGAGAAAGAAGGGGTCTTTGATGACTTTAACCTTATCTTGTTATATGAAAGGATGCCTTCCATGGATTTACACCTATATAATTAGCTATTAAGATGGGGCCTTTAATGGCTTAATCCAACTTAAATAGCTAAGGAGACGAAAGGGGTCTTCATGACTTAATCCAATCCTCAAAAGTTTGGCTAATAGGAAAGGGGTCTTCACGACTTGTTCCTATCCAAATTAGCCTATATATGAAAGGGGTCAGACTGATTAAATCTTATTATGTAAATAATAAGAATGGTGTCGTGAAAGGCTTGCTCCATATTTATGGGAAGTTATAAAAAGGGTGCCACAAATGGGCTTGCTCCCATCTTATGGAAAGAGTTATGCCATAAAAGGCTTACTCTAAGTTTATAAGAATGGTGCACAAAGGCTTACTCCAAAATAATAGGAAAATATGAGAAATTTTCCACAAAGGGCTTGCTCCTAACTCAAGGTATGTTTAGGAAGGTGCCACAAAGGGCTTGCTCCAAAACTATGGATGATATGAGTAATACCATAAAAGGCTTACTTTAAGTTTATGAGAATGGTGCACAAAGGCTAACTCCAAACTCATAAGAAAAATATGAGAAAGGTGCTTACTCCTAACTCAACATATGTATAAGAAAGGTGCCACAAATGGCTTGTTCCTATCCTATAGATGATATGGGTAAGGAAAAGGGGTCAAAGTGACTTAATTCCTAATCCCCAAGTCTTTTGGCTAATAAGCAAAAGTCAAATGAACGTGATCTTTACTTGATTAGTCTATCTTGATGAAAGTCAATGGAAGGTTTACTCACATTTCTTGATTACACTAATACTTCTTGCACATGGAGATGTTTAGTGAAGAAGATTTAAAGGTTTGATGTATATTTTTGAAGGAGGATCTGGGTATATTTTGGAACCAATGCTTCATTATGTTATGAGCATAGAATTTTAACATTTTTTTCCTTTGTTTTTACCTCAAAGTTACATATAACCAATCTAGATGCCTAATCCACTCTAGGCAAGACATCATAGGGGTATTAACCTAAGAATTCTACCTTTTTGTGCTTGCATGTGACTATGTAGTTCTTTAGGCAATAAAAATCAAAGTCAACCAATGCTTCTCAAATGGACTTTCTTTTTCTTTTTGTTTGGATATGTATTTCATTTTTGTTTTATTGATATGAATCAACAACTTATTAGGCCTTCTCTTGGATTCAATAAAGATCAACAGATTCTTTTAACACTCTCACGAGTGACTGAGAATCAGGATAAACAAATTCTTAGATTCTCAAGCGGACATTTTTTTTATTCTTTTGTTCCTAATCAATAAGGGAATTTAAATGATTAATTTATTAAAGAAATTAAGATTCTCCTTATTTTAGCATTTTTTTATCCTTCTAAATTTTACTACAAGGCCTTTAAAATTACTTCAAAAGTAAATTCCACGACTCTATATATGTAGTAATATGGTTATTTTTAAATCATACTGAAGTTTTTTTTTATTTTCTTTTCTTCTTTTCATTTATTCATTATTTATTTTTCATTTCCTTTTTTTTTTGGCAAGATTTTCCATGTAACTGTCTACTTAATTGGAAGTGAGGTTATAAGAAATCTTGATCATGACATTTTTGTTAAATTATCTCAATTGTTTTTATGGGACTACATGATATGACAATGTAAGAGAATATTTTTGTAAGGATTCTAAATGTCATATCATATGATTTCAATCTTCCTTTCTAGAATTGTTTTAATTTGACAATTTTCAAATAAGTTATTCTTAAGGAGGATAATCTTATGCATGAAAAATGTTTTGAGTTTGAAGTGAAGTATGAGTAATATGAACCCATTTTCAAGGTAAAGATTTTGTCCTAGTCCCCAGATGTGTGGGTCACATGGATTTGATCTTTTTTTTTAATCTTTCATTTCATTCTTTTTATTATTAATTATGTTAGCTATCCAAGAAGAATGTTTTCTACTAATCTAAAGCCATCATTTTCTAACTTTTTTTAGCAAAATCTTGCTTTTCTTTTGAGATTTGACTACAGTTGTCAAGGGACTAAGTTTATTGAAATGGTATCAAGCTTAAGTTTACATACCACTACATCTGGAGATCATTTCAATTTATTTCCAGATAAAGTATTCTTGAAACTCAAAAGATAGCTCGATAAATTCATCAATAGTTGACTCATTAAAGAGTTAAATCATTAATATCAGTTGTAGATTAAATCCTCTTAATTTTTTTTGTTTGTTTCTTTCACGTTGTGAATTATGGAATTAGATTCCTCTTCAAATTCTAGGGGTGCATCCCAAACATGAAGACTATATAGATCTTCAGACACATATAAACAACATTCATTCAATTGAAGAGAATGGCAGGACCCTGACTACTTAACAATTTTCAATTTGCAATGGTTCTATGGTTCCATAACTTTTTTTTTGGGGTTCATGGATATAGGCCACTTGTAATGGAATCAGAGTATACTCAGTTGAATCTTTGACATGCAAAGGATATGGACCCTTGGAAAAGGAGAACCATTATCTTTTTTAACCTGTCAAGTGAGCACACCTAATCATGGCAAAGGTTATGATGACAAAGTATGAGATATCTAATTATTTTTATTTAGCTAGGGAAAATTTTTGACTTCTAACCCTACCATTTTATTTTGATATAGAGAAGTTTAAAGTCAAAATGTCCACTTAGAAATTTTAGACTCCATTCTTTTGCTCTTGGATATAGTCCTTCCATCCCTTTACTTCTCTTTCTATTTTTTTTTATTTGTTAACATTTTGATAACATTTCAATTCTTTGTGAAATATTAGACATTTTCCTAGTTACAAATCTTATTAAGAGATTGGATGTATTTGACCTATTTCCATAACATTTTATTCTTTATGAAATGACTCCACCAAATGATTTACTAGGAAATTAGATGTATTTGACTTGTTTTTCCAAATACAACATTTGATTGATTGACTTTTTTATATGATTCAACTCTTTGTTTTGATTGATTGATCATATAATATGATCCAACATTTCAATTCTCTTTTTTACCATTTCATGGAACAACAAATCTAGTAAAGCCATTTAAGATTGGTAAAAATGACTTTCTAAAGGCATTACACTTTTTAATTCAAAATCATTTATTGGAGTCATTTAAGATTGGAAATATGACTTTCTTGAAAACTTTGCACTTCTGAAATCAGAATTTTCTACTAGAATGATATTCCTAAAGACTCAACACTTTCAATTTAGGATGAATATGAACACCCTTCCAAAATTAATATTTTTTTCTTTTTTTTTCAAATTCTTTTTCTTTCTTTTTGTAATTTTTTTTTCTTCCTTTTTTTATTTAGGCTGAATATGACCATCCAAGAGCATTTAAAGATGTTTCTACATTTCTAAGATTCCTTTTTTTATGTTTTATTTTTTTTCTTCAATCAACAATGTGATTGAGATTGAGTTTTTCTTCTAAGTTGAGTTTTCAAGATTAAATCTTCATTAAACTAAAAACTCATTTCTTTATTTGATTAAATTTGTATGGCATCATCTTATTAGAGCTTGATTAGACTTGGGGCTATATAAATTCACTTTCATGTTTATAATTGATGTTGATCGATGCACCCGAATCAACAAGTTTTTTGGAGATTTTCTTCTTTTGAATTTCCCACGTCAACCAAGATGTTAATAATTTCTTAGTAGTCTATCTTCATCATTGAAGATAACCCTAGAACCTTTTTATAGTGAAATGCCACATTTGGAAGTTGTTTATATTTAAAGAAGGCAAATTATAGGATTATGTAATGCCTTGCTTAATGGTAATTTTTTTTTATTCCTTTTCATTTTTCATTTCATTTAATTTTTTTTGCTCTTTTTTTTAATACAGAGCATTTCAATGCTTGATTTTACAAGCAACTTCTCTAAGATGGGCAAGATGTCATATTTTGAAGAAGACTTGTTTGTCATTTCCTTTTAATGCCATTTGAGGTGGTATAACTCTACCATTTTGAATTTGATTTCAAGAATCTCCATTTTAATATGGAGGGAAGGTAGGTTTAACTCTATCCTTAATAGATCCATAGACTTCATGATCTATTCATTTGGAGAATCATCATTTAAAAGAGGACCTTTTAGGGCAAATGATGTGATATTAGAAAGTCAAGTTTGACTTGTATACATATTTTTTCATAGCACATACAAGATTAAAGATAATCTCAACTTGCAAAAAATTCTTTGACCACCATACGAGACATTAAGACAATGTCAAGTGGGTCATAAGATATTGCAAAGGATTCTCCTTATATTCACTTTCTATTGAAAGCATATAATGCCTTAGTCTATAAGTGAAGAAAACTAAGGCTTTCTTCATTAATTTGGATTGACAAAGTCCTAAGTGATTTATCTATCAACTTACTAGAGATAGGAATTTCATTTTTTCACTATGAGAGATAGAAATATCACCCTTAGGACCCAATCCTAAGGTCATGATTTCTTCAGAAGGATTAAAATCTTCATTTATATTCTTTTCATGATTTGTACTTAAAATTAATTAAAGCCATTCATGGAGTATCATTTCATTCGATGGGAGAAGACTCCCATTAAAGAAAGTTGATTTAAATTTATTAGGCTTAAATTTCATTCATTTCAACTTTATCAGGAGAATCAAAATTCTCTTTCACTACCCTATCTTTTCTTCTATTGATTAGGATCAAAAGTGAATCCTATCACTTTATCTTTGTTTATGTCATGTCATCTTCCTCTTTTGACTCTCTCTTAAACTCTTAAGAATTTAAGTTTGAGAAAGGTCTAAAAGATGGTTATCTCCAAGTCACTACCCATGATTGGCCAATCAGCTTGAACAACTAATTTTCCAATATTCTAATGGACATATCGAGATGAATTAAGATTAAAGCTTATTTGCATTTATGTAAACTTTTCTTCTATATGGATAGAAGATTTACATTTAGTTCCTTAATCAACCTTTGCCAAAGGTCAATGAGGCATTCTTTTGGGATGATTTTTTTTATCCCTCTTTTTATTTTCTTTTGAGTTGATTCTTCTTTAAATGCAATTCAAGCTTCAATCATAGTGGTAAGGGGCAATAGGCACAATTATGCCTCCTTTCTTTGATTTGGATTTTCTTAGGATTTAAATGAACTCCACCATTTCAGTCTACAGCCTTAGGTGTTCGTTACCTTTGAATGTAGTCAAACAAAGCGTATCAATTTAGGACCCTGCTCTCATTCTCTTTAGCTCTAGTAAAAAGATAAAGTAAGATCAAGGACAAGTTTAACTTTGAAATTTTATTTTTGAGATTTACTTTTCAAATTTTGAAGTAATTTTCATACTTTTTGAATTTAACATTTCTTTTCCATATTGGAATGGTTTCAAATCTGTCTTGGCCAGAATTAGGTCACAACAGAAATAACTTGGATTTCATTTATTTCTCTCCTTTTTTATTTTGAGATTTGGTTCTAGGACCCAATCATTTAACTATGGCAAACAAAGAGTTCTAGAACCTTAGTTCAGAATGTTGGATAGGCTCATCCAACAAAAAGAAAGGCAGTCTTCACCTATGAGTGGCATTAGTATACTATCGATACATGATAATAATAATAATAATAATAATAATAATAATAATTTATTTCTAAAGATGGAGAGAGGAACCATTCCCTAGTGGATTCACCAGAAAATATCTCTGTGGAGAAAATTTATGACACCACATAGAATTTAGAAATTTCTTATTTAGATGATCTAATGTGTTGAATACACATATTATCTTAGAAGATAAATAAGTTTTCCTATAATGAATTCGATCATTAAATAAAAGACTCCTAAGGCTAATGAGTCATTAGTGTATCAGAGATTTTTCTCTTGAACTA
Source organism: Cymbidium sinense (assembly GCA_021442155.1). NCBI lineage: Eukaryota > Viridiplantae > Streptophyta > Magnoliopsida > Asparagales > Orchidaceae > Cymbidium > Cymbidium sinense. The sequence goes on from CM038230.1 coordinate 76,124,523, forward strand.
CATGGGAAAGTAGAATAGGGTTTATTTTAGACTGGGTTCATGGTTCCCTATAGAGGTAAACCCCGATAGTTAATTACATCTTCAGAAGGGCCTCTTCTTAAGAATACTTTTGATTAAAGAAATAAGTTATTACTTCCAAGGATTTCAAAGTTGGTATTCAAAGGATTAAATTTTGGAATGTTAATTGGGATTTGTTCAAATTGGAGAGAGTTCTTTTGGAGGCCAAATGGGAAAGAGTCCTAAATGCCCATTAATACAGGGATGCCCAATAGACATTTCAACTATCCTATAATTGGGCCTTAAAATTTGGAATTTAATTTAGGTTTTGAGTTGACATTTTCTTAGAAATCTAAGACTTAGATTCTAGAAGACTGTAGAAATGCATAGGGTTGAAGACTTAGTCATGAAAAGTATGCTTCATAACCTAATCCAAGGTGTTTTTGACACATGTTAGATTTTCAGCCTAGTTCTATTTTGGAAATTATCGATCATTCCTCTTAGTTGTGGGAACTAACATATCCCTAACTCTTTTGGGCTTACAACCCACCTCGAGAGGGTTGCCAGCTAACACCACCTAAGCGCATTTTAAATTCATAACGCCAAGTCTTATGAATGCAAGATGGCTTGGCTATTGCATTTTTAGAAAAGAAATCTATGAAACAAGACTCACTCCTTAACCCCTAGAATCATGTAAGATACAAAATGCATCTAACAAATGCATATTTTTCAAAATTTTAAATGTTTTGACTCAAGATTCATTCAAGTCTTAGGTATGTATTTTTATGCCTAATTCCATATAATTAGAAATGGTTATGGGCCAAATCAATATAGAAGACAGGCTTCCCCAAAAAGTTGGTCATCCTCATAGATCAGATGCCTCTTATGTGCAATGGCAGAAGTTACCAAATTTAAGGATTGGGGCAATATGATTTCATGGTTTTGAAACCTAATTATTTCTAATTTATTTTATGTTTTGCCTTAGGCTTTAATTTATGTGAAGCTTTAAGTTTTGTTTAGTTTTGTTTCAGTTGTTTAGATTTAAGTTGGTTATAAAATTTAATTTTTCCTATGAGCCTAATCGTCCAGGCATTCAATCACAGGAAAGCACAACACAAAAAGAAATCTAGAAAAATAAGTTAATTCTATTGTGCACCCAAAATAAATCAAACCAATTTAATTTAAGAAAAAGGCCAATGTGGCCCAGTACCATTGTACACCCTAGAAGAAAAGCCAAACAGGCAACCGAGCTCTACCCTTATACAGGCCGACCTAAAACTACAAGTCTAGATCTATAGGTCTTATTTTTAGGATAGTCTCATTCTTCAGGGACATCCATTGGGCTCCACAAGGGACCACTACACCATCTCCTTGTAGGGTCAGCTCATGCGAATCCTAGACCCTATAGATCCTAACCTAATTCTAGGCTTAAATTTACATTTTAATTTCAAAATTAATTCCTAAGCCCTACAAAATAAATGTTAGAAAATTCAAATAGTACACATCAATTATATTTCACAAATATACGAGCTTAGCATTAGCTGCTTGCCAAGCCCACATATCCTATGAACTATGCTTAAGGATTTAAGCATACATATAAGAAATAGCATTTTTAATTTTATTTATGATAGCAATCCTTTCTAGCATAGTCCCATGCAAAAAATAATGTTTGATCAAGAAAGAACATCCTACCATCTAGTTTAGCGGGCAAACAATGCTAAGCATGTAGTATAAAATAGTACACCAAAAAGACATGAGAAACACATCATATTAAAACACATCACAAGGAATCATAAAGAATCACAGAACAGCCTAACCTAAGTCTAGGGTCCGTGACCTAATGATCTAGTGTGTAAAGTAGATAGGCTTGTGCAGAAAGACTTTGCTAGGCCTCTTTAGTTTAAGTTTCAATTTGAAGTTTGAGTTTGTTTGAATTTCACCTTTGTATGGTTTCAATTCAAATGATTTAGTGATTTATTTTCCATTTTTATTTTCACTTTATTTAGTTAAAGTGATTTTTAGGTATTCAAGAATGAAGAGTAGAATGGATTCCATTTTTTGATGGAACTCACCCTATTCAACATCCTAATTCCTAATAGCATGAAATCCTAGTCCTAAGATGAAGATTCATCCTAAAGGTCTAACTAAGATCCTTAAGTATCTTAATTAATCCTTTTATTTTCATTCAATTTGTTTGAATTTGGATTGATTCTTCTCTTTTCAATTAATTCTTGTTTTAGTTTCCAATTTAGTTTTATTTAATTATTTCATTTCTATTGATTTAATTTGAATTGGATTATTTGATTTAATTTATTTCATTTGGTTTTGTTTGAATTAGTTTCCAATTTGGTTTACATTTCATTTTGTTTAATTTATTTCATTTCATTTAGTTTCCAATTTGGTTTACATTATTTTTTTTTTTGGATTAAGTCATGTTGATTTCATTTGGTTTAGTTTAGGTTAACCAAAAGCACTTAGGTTAAGGTTTGATTTCATTTGATTTGATTCATTAGAAATGTAAGGATTCATTAAGGGGTTGTTTAGTTGGCTGAAAAAGAAATGCAGTGTAAAAGTAATTCAGTGTAAAGTGATTATAATGAATTTTTAATATTTTATAGTTGTTAGGTTGTGTGTAAAGTAAATATATGAAAACTATATTTTCTGTTTAGTTGGGTATATGTAAATTAAAGTAAATACCTATATTCTGAATATTTTACTGTATGTAAAGTAATTATAGAATTTTTTCACTAATTGAATTATTAAATTAATTAAGTGAAAATACTTTAAATTATAAATAAAAATTTACTACTTGTATAAAAAAAATTATGATATATTTATTTTAAAATTAAAACATTCTTTATGATTTATATATTAGAAGCATGTTAGAATATAAATAATATACAAGCTCCTAGCTCAATATATAATCTTGAGTGGGTTTCAAATTCATACTCCCTAAAATTAACCAAGTTAAGTTTGACTCTTGCCCTAGCTATCCATGCCCTCAAAGCATACTCTTGCCAGTTTACAACAAACAAACGCGGCAATGTTGTCCTTCGTCCTCCTTTTATGCATCAATAACAAAAAAGAAAAAATCTCAAACAACCGTCCATGATGAGTTTTACCTTGTAAAAGGATGACAAGAGATGGGTAACAGCTAATTAACCTACAAACTGCCACAAAAGATAAACCAAGAGCAATGCATGATGAGAATTATCGTACCCCTACAAACAAAACCTTCTTGTGCGAGCATTGGGAAAGAGAACGAGAGGTTTAAGGTTTATTCGAGAACTTCCTTTTAAAATACTCAACGATGAAATCTCAGTGAGCCTTGGCACGGGTTTGCTATAGAGCTATGTTGATGAAAGAGAGGTGCCCACCGACGGCCATCAAGACAATGACAACAATGAAGAAAAAACTCGAAGTAATAGCCTGCTTCCACGTCGCAGGGTAGTGCCATATCATCATGACTCCACTGTTGTCGAACCTACCTATAGTGTTGAATTGCATGCAAGCAGTGATTAGAAGCGAAGAATCACACGGGTCCACTGCGTCCTGAGGTTTCACGAGATGCCGAGTCCCGCGAGGTATTTGCTCTTCCCCGAAATTCAATCGAATTCCAAATAAATGGGAAATGGTTTATTTGATGTATTTGAACCCTCAAATATTTTACTTTACTTTTACAAAGTAATCTAACTAAACACTAAAATATTAATTTACCTACATTTACATTACTTTACTCTAAAAGTAAACAAAATAAATAGCCCCAAAGTGTTTACATTAATCTAATTAACTTAAGGAAACCTTAAGTATGCAATTGGTTAAATTCTTTGGCTTAGGATGTTTGGAGAACCTTCCTAAGTATTTCTGATGTTTGATTGAAATTAGTTTAAGTTGTTTCATGATTTAATGGATTAATGAATTTTCTTATTCATTATTTGATTCAAATTAATTAGGAATTTAGAAATTCAATAATTCCCAATCCAAAGATCCATTGGGTTTCCAATTTTTATGGAAAGTGGGTTACATGCTAATTTCATGTTTCTAAAGTTTTATCTTGATTAGATTCATAATTAGGGTGTAATTAAGATTTTAATTTGTTCATTAAAATTTAAATTAAGCCTAATTTAATGAAGGTTACTTAGGGATTTTATTTTTCATTAATTCCTCTCTAAAAGATGTTTCCAAAGAAAGTTCAATCATAATTGTTGAACAACTAGTTGATTTATTATGATTTAATTAATTTCTAGTTTATTATTAAATTTTTTTAATTTATTTAATTGCTTAATTAAGCCAATTTGTTATTTATTAAGTTTGGATGAGTTTCATTAGTTTTTTGATGTTCATTAGCTTTCATTAAATCAATTTAGAGTGGTTTGATACACTTTCAATAATTAATTTGTTTAATATTAATTTAATTAATTAAGATTGAAGTTTAGCATTTAAAATTTCTTTTCCATGAAATACAGTGCAATAAATCTTGCAAAATTTTCATAAGGTGTGTTCTAACCCCAGTTTCATTTTCCCAAAGATTCAATTCAATTGAATTTATGGTTTGAGAGTAATTAAGGTTTATTGGTTTTCAATTAAACCCAAATTAAGGCAAAAATGCCCAAAATTAATTGAGGATTTTAATTTTTATGGATTCCTCTCATCAAGATGAAACCATAAAGCCCATATTTGCATTTTTTTTATTTAGATTTACTTTCCTATGATTTTTAGAAGTTCTAAGTAAATTTAGCAATTATTTTAAAATAAAAAAAAAATCAATTTTTTCTTTAAACCAGTGAGGTGGCAAGCTGTGCCGCGTTTCGCACGCAGATTGGTCCATGCGGGATCCACGTGGATCCCACATTAAAAAGGCGGCGGGACACGATTTCAAGCATGACCGTCCGATCAAAGATCGAACGGTCCACAATTGATCCGTAGATCCTAAAGAATTTAAATCGAGATGCCCGCTTAGATCAGAGTTGTTCGTTCCTTTAAAAGCAACAGACGGCAAAGATTACGTCTTCTTCTCCTGACGATGAGGGTCGAGAGCCATCCATTGGTTTTTCTAGATTTTTGGTGATCCAACCGTTAAAACCTTGTTTTTTTTATTGTTATACCATTGTAGAATGAAATCTTATAAATCTAAATGGCTTGATCTCACTTAAGATCAAGTTTTCTTCACAAAGCTTCAAAATTAAAACCTTGGAAGGGGCGTAAATGGCATACCTCCATTCTGGTGGTCTCCGGTGGCGGGGTTGATTCCAATAGCTTTGAAATGATAGGAAGAACTTGTGTGCTGAAGGAATTGGATCTACTACCTCTAAATTGCTCCCTAGACCAAATTTGATTTAAATCCAATTGCTTTGATCATTCTTCGGCTTCCTGATGGCGAGGGAGAGGTGGTGATTCGTTTGAGCTCACCCCTACCTCTAGAACATGTTTGTAGCTTCAATTTGAGGTGAAATCCCCTCCCTTGGATTTCACATGGCCTTGCCCATTCTCATGCACGCAGTTCAGACGAGAGGACTAGGGAAGGGTCTTAAACTTCTTCCCTAGCTTTGGTGAAGGTCTTGGAATGAAAAGGGGGAGGGAACAGGCTCCCCCTCCCCTCTTTCCATAGGTGGCCGAAAATAGCCTTTTTTTGGTTTTTGGATGGCTGAAATTTGACCACCAGTGGCGGCAAGGCCGGCCAAGGGGGGATTTAATCCCCCTTGGCCTTGTGAACATGTGTGGATGAAGATTTTGTAGATAGGAAAGCTTCTTGGTTATTTTTCTTCTTGGTCGATCCCTCCTCCACTCTCCTTCTTTTCTTCTTCTTCTTCTTCTTCTTCTTCTTCTTCTTCTTCTTTTTCTTCTTCTTCTTCTTTTTCATCTTGGGAGAAGCCAAATCCCCTTTGGATTTTTTTGCTTGGTTACCTTCACTTGAAGGCAACGATCCTCTTAAGAGGTGGGATGGCATATGCATGGGAAGAGGGGAAATGGAATTTATCTTCTTCCTATTTTTCTATTTTTTTTAATTTTATTTTTTTATGGTTGATAGCATCATTATCAAGGTCATTGGATTGATATATGGCTGCATAACTTAGTCTTAAATGGATTTGAGGTTAGTTTCAAATCCATTTGATTTGTATTAAATCCAAGTAATTGGATTCAAAATGTTTTGGTTTTAATTTAATTCTCTTTAAATTTGATTTTAATCATGTTGAATTGATGATTGATTGAGCTTTGGTTTGATTTGTTCATTTAATTTTGAATTGATTTTAAATTCCATTTCATTTTAACCCATTTGCCTAAATGGGTTAAGTTTGGTTCCAATTGGGTTCAAATAACCAATTTGACTCAATTGGATTGGGTTTGGACTCCAATCATGGTTGATCATATGTGTGAGATGATTTGGAGTGGCTGATTTCATTTAATTTCAATTAATTTTTGATTTGAATCGATTTGACCCAAAGTGGGCTTAATGGGTTAAGTTTGGGTTTCATTTGGGTCAAATGACCAATTTGACCAAATTAGACCCAATGGTGGGTTGGATTATGTTTGATTATAATTTTCAAATGATTTTTAATAATCAAATTGAGTTTATTTCAATTTGATTTGGGTTTGAACCCAATAGGACCCATTTAGATTATTTTAGACTAAGTGATCTAATTAACCCAATTAAGGCCTAAATAAATTTGAATTTCTTTATATTTATGATTAATAATGTTTATTTGGTCATTTGAAACATCTTGAATGATTTAATTTTTTCAAATTCTTGGTGGGTTGACCTTTGACTAGGTGGGTCCCATCTAAGTCAAACCTATGTCAAATGAGTTGACTAGATTTGACTTTGGATTTGGTTTTCTTGTTTTAATTTGATTTCATTCTGATTTATTTGGATTTATTTTTGTTAATCCAAATTGAAAGTTTGGGTTGGCTCCACCTATGCCAATTAAGTTAGATTAAATCCAAAGATGATGTCCTAGGTCACTAAGTATAATGTCCTAAGCATTGAATTAGGAGATTCCTATTTGAGATTAGGATGTCCTAATTACTGATTTCAGAGTTATATTAATCTCATCTAAAAATTAGGTCAATAAACTTTTTTATGTTGTTTAGTTTGGAAGAACATAAGAAATAAGGATTTAACTTTATAGCTAAATTTTTTTATCATAGTACCATTTCCAAGTCAATCCACAAATCATATTCTTAAATAGTATATGGATATAATCCTAAAATGCCTATTGACCTAACTATCACACCTAATCATGCATTTTTAGATTCAACATCTATATTTTCATGTGTTTTTTATAGCCTACATAAAGATATAATGAAACAACTGAAAATATAAAATTCTAAGTATGCTAAACAAAAATAAAAAATAAAAATAAAATTTCTAAAGAATATGAGATAGGTGATTATGCGTTGGTATAAATCCATCTTGAGAGATTTTTTTCCATCAAATATAAAAAGTTACAAGTGAGAGCTTGTGGGCCATTTAAAATTATTAAGAAACTTGGTATTAATGTCTATGTTCTTGAATTTCCCCCTCACATGTTAATTAGCCCTATTTTCAATGTGAACTATCTAATATATTTTAAAGGAGTTACCCAACCTTCAAATTTGTAAAATAATACTTTTACAGGAGGAGATAAAAATCATTTATTGTTACATATCCAACCAAGATTCTTTGAAGTGGAGGACATTATCACAGCTAAAGCACCATCATATGATAGAACTATTTATAGGTTCCTAATTTAGTGGAGGGATAAACCCATAATTGGGGATACTTGGGTGACTTTAGATGAGCTGTAAAGACTTGCCCCACAACTTTTGGAAGACCTATATAATTCTAACTCTTTAAAGAATAGTTCTTTGGAGTTTGTGGAAATTGATGTAGCACATCAAGGTAGAAAATGACTCATTATAAAGTCTCAATTCAAAAGCCAAAGCCTATGTGACTTAAGGTTGGGTTTATGTGTTGTGGTATTTTATATTTGCATCCTATGTGTTGTATTATATGGTAGAGGATGTATTTAGTCATGTTTTAGTGTTGGATGTGAGTTGTGATTAAGATTATTAAGTTTTTAAGTATTAAAAGTGTATCAGAAGAATAGTACCTAGGCGCTGACTTTCTGGCGCTGCAACACTACAGTTGAATCCTTATGTAGTGTTTGGACAAAGAAGTTGGCACCTAAGCACTGCAAGATGATGAGTTTAAGTTGTGATACTTTTCAATGATTTATCCCAAGGGACATATCCCTTGGAGTATTATACGTATATAAACATTTATTCTGACTTAATGGAGGACTTTTAGATTATTTTATGTGAAAATCTTGAGTGAAAACTTCTATGTTGTAGTTTGGTGGCTGACCGCCCAAGAAATTTGGTGATCTCTCACTACCATTTTATTTTGGTGAGAGGAACTCGTTGTGTCCCTTCCACTTTGGTGAGTGAAAAATCCTGAAGCACTCCTTTCTCCCTCCACTGTGACTAGCCATGACCGCACTAGCTTGAACAACATATCTTGAAGCAATTTTTTTATGCAACCACTACCAATCAATAAGTCACAAACCTTACCATTTATAGTACACCTCATCCAAAATATGGCATGCTCATTGAGAAGATATAAGTTGTCATAGAGCTATTAGTAGCTTTTCTAGGATACATGTTAGAGCTTTCTCTTCATCTCCCAGAACAATTTCATTACAACTTGGTTTCTCTTCATCAGTTTCACCTTATATGAGTTAAATTTTAGGTCTCTAAAGGCATTCGTTAGACTTATGTCTTGGTCAAAAATAGCTATAGCACTCCAGAAAAAAATGTTTCGCATATGGATCTTCCTTATCAGTAGCTTTGAATTTTCCTTGCATTTTAGCATCACTTGAAACACTATGTTTAGGCATTGGCATTTGTTGGTACTGAAGGGAGCTTTTCTTAGCAACAGCAGGTGAAGATCTATGAATATCTACATTTTATTCAGCCAGGCATCTATTAGAAGGGTAACTCCTAGTGTGATGGTTTAGCTATAGCCCAATTTCGTATGCAACATTCACAGCCTAAGATAATGATTAAACTGACTTTAATTCAATTCAATGATTAATTGAATATTTATGGTTAATTTTATTGATTGATATAGTTAAAATTTATTTAGTTTAACTTGTCATATTTAAGTAACTTGATTAAGTTTAAATTAATAATTGGTACTTTAGTTTAATTGAAGGTCATTTAAGTTTCAAATAATTAATTCAATTGGATGATTAACTTAATTAAAAGGTTTGATTAAATGGTTAATTTAATTAATAGTTTGATTAAAGATTATTTTGGTATATCTTGTTTAAAATGATTTATTTACTTAAAATTCAATTAAAGGTTTAAATGATTAAAGTTTAATTAGATAATTTGATGTAGTTAATTCAATTGAATGTTAGGTTTAATTAATTGATTCAAATGAATTGGAAGTTGACTGAAAGATTATATGTTGATTATTGATCAATCTAATTGACCATCTTAACTAAAGTTTAAATTAAATGATAATGTTAATTAAAGTTAGATTATGACACACACACACACACACACACACACACATATGCATGCATACATATTATGTTTTATTAGCTAACCAAATGATCAAGCTTTAATTTTAATTTTTAACACTAAGGTGCTTTACTTACTATCTTGTTGGCTTCCATATCAAAATTTCTTTAAACCCTCAGCATAGCAGAGCCAAAGCTACTGTGTCTAAGCACTATGCCTTCTATTTCCTAGCCTTTTTTTAAGGGTTATGGCTTCAGTGAGCTCCAAGATGCTAATCTCTCTGGTTTTGCTCAATTTGAAGGCTCTTTGGGGCTCTTTTTAATGCTACAACACTATCATTATGACATCTAGGTGCCAAGCTCTTTGTTTGGGGTATCCAAAATATTATAGTGGATGTTTCTAAACTCTAAGCATCATCTTCTCTATTTCTGCTATTTATTTTCACCATCTTCAGCGCCTAAGTGTCACTTTTGTAGTGCTTAAGCATTGATCCTAAAATTTGCCTTTTTTTTAGGAATTTTCTGCCAAAAGAACCAAAAATAAATTACAAATAACTTATTTTAACATTTAGACACAAAAACATACATAAAAGTAATACCATTTCCCTACAAGTTATCAATTATTTACTTTTGTTATGTTGAAGAGGTAATTGAGTATAAATGGCAAAAATATAAAATTATATGTGAGTTGAACATTTTGTTCAAGGTGGAAGTCAAAAAATACCCAATCACATGCCACCTCATCTTATCATATCATCTGATATCAACTTAATATGCATGACCAAGTTTTTATGGTTCTTTAAGAGTTTTAGATATGGTTATTCACATTAAGAGAAACCTTAACAAGAGGTAAACATCCCTTGTATTTTTAAGAAGAAGAAATTAAACTTTGCATAAGTTTTCGTATATGCCTTAAATAGCTCACCACCCCTTTGTCTTCCTTGAAATGTTTCATCTTCTTAATCTTTAAAATTCCTAGAAACATGATAATTTGATATGTAATAGTTTTTTGTAAAATAAAAATTATTTAAAGATTATTTTCCTTCCTCTATTGAATATGCATGGTAAATGGTTTTGGTGAACTTGGAGATCATTTTACGTTCGAGATTTTTATTCTATTTGTATGATTTCTTTTTTTTATCCTTTTTCATATAAACTTTTTTCTTTGAGTTTGAGAAAACATTTTTATAATTTTTTACATTTTTAAATCAATTTATTTAAAAGTATCCCAAGCCACATAATATCTATCTAAATTCAACCAACAGAACTTCTTCTCACTTCATAGCAAAATCATGATATGAGTGTCATAAAAAGGTTCTAAAAAATTCTTTTTACATTTTTTGCTTTTCATTAAGTGCACATATCCCTACTAGCTCTCAATGTAACTTCCCATAAGGATCCCCACAAAATTAGCCAAAATAAAATAACCCAAAGCCCAACATTCTCCTTGAAGGCCTTAGTCACCTTTGGATCTTCCAAATCTAGTAGTCCATAATCCATAAAATTAATGCTTATACATCACAATACATTTTTACCCTTAATTAATAAATATTCACAACAAATCTATGTTATAAATCCCAATATCCATTATATTAAATTGATATCAAAGCTAAAACTAGCAAGATCACTTTGGCCTCTACAAATCACTTCAAATTTGATAAGTTTAGTATAAAAATTTTTCTCTATTTTTCTAATCTTTATTAATAGGAATTTTTAAAAACTATTTTCGTTCATTTTCATTGTGGAATACACAATGCAAGTGATCAATGATGTTAAGAAATTATTCAAGGAATCATATATAAGCAAGCACACTTTATTTTAAGTGGAGAATAAGCTACTTAATCTTGAATATAAATTAAATATGTAATTAATTAAGAAAAGGTTATCTTAACTTTAAGGATAAACTTTGTTTATTGAATAAACTTGTCTTGTTAATTCATTCTCAAACTTTTTGAACCAAATACTATTCCTCCATAAATATAATCTTCTATACCTCGTAGTATTATTTTTTTTTAGATCAACTAGCTTTGAAGCTTAATCAACTCAACTAGGAAAATATTATAATTAACATATTATTACAATTATTTCACTACAAGATATAAAATAATAAATGTAATTTGTAAAGATTTTCTCATTGACCACCTTAATAGATAAAATATTTTACGTAGGTTAAGTCTCTTTAAACTTTCATACAAAGACTTCAACTTATTATGAAAGAGCTTTCTTAATGAGAGGAAATTAATATTACATAAGAATAACAATTGATAATTATAATGGAAGGAAATACAAGAGTTGGATTGTTTGACTCCTCCAAATATCAACCTCGCCGACAATTAGAAGTCTTAGTTAAATATATTTTTTTAAATTGTTACCCTTTAGATTTTCATGGAATATATTATATTTTTCTTTATATTGAAATAGTAGTGATATAAGAATAGCAAAAATAAAAACTATCAAATGTGTTTATTTTTTAGTTCAAAGTGAAAGTTAAATATTTCCACATTATTTGCCACCTCACATTACCATGTCATCCATAATCAAGCCAACATAAATGACTAATTTTTTATTGTTTGTTGATAGTTTTAGATGTAGTTTTTTGCATTCCAGGAAAAATTAAATAAGCCATTAGCATGTCTTAAATTTTTAAGAAAAATATATCAAAGTTTACTAAAGTTTCCATGTATTCTTTAAATGGTTAGCCACCTTTCAGCCTTTCTTATCATGTTTTATTGTTTTAAATTATGATTTCTATAATTATAAAAAAAATATTATTTGTCATGATTTTGGTGTAAACGTGTTAGCCCCATGAGCCTATGGTATAATTATGATGATTACAAAGCACATTAAATAGCTATTGGATAAATAATTTCTCTTTCACAACTTAAGTAATTACAGTTAATAAGTATATCACCAAGATGAAAACTAATGGGCTAATATAGTATATTAAAGAGTACGTGTGTCTGTTGACCTCGCTTTTGGAGTGAGGATTAATCCTCCCCATCTTAAATCTAGGAACCTTCTAAACACCTAGATTTCTAAAGTGCTAAAATACCTCTAGTGATTAAGGGAATACTAAAACTTAAGCTTAGAGACTTGGAAGACATAACTCTAAACTCATTGTCCACCTTGGGATAAATAAGTTTCACTTATCCTATGGCCTAAACCAAGACTCATACCTATTCACTCATCCAAACTTAAGCTCATGTAGATGAAGCTAAACCAACTCCAACCAATTCAATTAATCTTACTTGAATTTGGTTTTCTAATCCAAGCTCCAAGCCAAATGAACTTGGGCCTTAACCCAAGTTAACCCCACAATAATCCTACAACTCAACTCAAGCCCATTCAAGCAAACTAAATCCAACTTAATTTTCTCAATCACTCTAATTATTCAATAGATCATTTTAAGCCATTCCAATACTTGCAATCAAGCCAATTGAACTAAAGGAAGGTGACCAACCCAAGTTAGCCCATTTGACCTAAAGGTTTCAAATAAGCCAAACCCTAATTGAGCCCAAATCAATTACAATCAAAACCATCAATCAACTTCAAATTTATCATTGAACACACACCAACCATCCATAGCTCCAATTAGAACAAGTTGACTTGACTAAGTCACTTGACCCAAAGTTACACAAAAGGGGCAATTGAACTGAACTCCAATTAAACTCTCATTAGATTAAATCAAGCCACCCAATCACTTCATTAATGATTGTAGATTACTATTGAACACCTCCTCTACAATCAATTGAACCTAATCAAGCCAATTGGACCATTTGACCCATGTTGACCCAATTTGGCCTAAAGGGTCAAATTGAACCAAATCAAATCCTAAATCAAATTCATAGAAACCAATACCCCCAACCAATCATTAATTCAATATTAAACATAATCCAACCTTCAATTGGATCAAATTTATCCTAACTAACCTAATTAGCTAACTTAGCCTAATTTGACCTAAAGGGTCAAATTGAACCAAATCACTCCCAATTCAAATCACTTCAAACCAACTCTTCCAATCAATCATAAATGATCAATTGAACATATACCTAACCCATGCTCAAGCTAATTTGGCCAATTTGGTCAAATTGGTCAACATGACCCATTTGACACAAATTGAACCACATGAATCAAATTCAAATCTAACCCAAATTGAATCAAACTAATTGACTTATTCACTCCAAGTGACTAATTGAACTCACTCAAATCATCACTTTGACCCAATTAGGTCAAATTTGTCAACTTAACCCAATTGAACCCATTTGAACCATATGGGTCAAATTGAGCCTAACCTAACCAAACTTAGCATGACTCATCTTTAGGTCACCATGGCCTGCTCAAGTGGGCCCAATCCATAGTGAACCTAATTTTTATCAAACCCAATTTTTTTCAAACCCATTGAACTAACCCACCCAAATGGAAAAAAATCCCCATTTGGATGGGTTCTCCACCTCCTTACCTTATGGCAGCCACCTTTGGCTCTTCTTGGACAAGAAGACCATTGACCCAACCTAATCCAAAGTAGTTGGGCTCAGGCTTTAGCTAAGAGAGGGTTAGTTCACCCATGGTAACCCATTGGTCCACATAAGGGAGAGGGTACACCTCATGCCAGCTCACTACACTCATTCAGCCTCCCCCTTAGCCACCTCAACAGTCCCCTGCTAGATGATTACTAAAGGCTGAACCAATCCCAGCCTTTGGTTCAGCTAGGGAGGTGGGTATACTCCTCCCCATCAATTCAAACCAAGCAGACACCTTCCCTAAAGCATTCTGCATAGTCTCGTACCCTCTCCTGAGATCTTCGTGCACTCCACTGTCGGTGAGACTAGCTCTCGATCGAACCCAAGAGCTCTATCCATTCAAGTTTCCAAACCTCTGCCAAACCCAAATTAACTCTTCCCACACTTTCAACTCACTCTGGCTAATTAAAATGAATTTTTTATCAAGCTATTTGACCACTGAAAGGAGCCTCAAGACCAACTTCGACAAACTTTGCAGTGGCGTTTGGTCCATAAAGAGATCGGCGGGGAGGCTGCTCGCGATCTTCTCAATAGGGATTCATCTATTCAAGATGAAACTTCCACTATCGGTGGACCACCAATCTATATATTCAGCGAGGTAAAATTTTGGCAATCGTAGCTTTGGCCCCTAGGTGCTAATCTTTTTTGAAGTTAATCGTGTCTTTGTGCGATTTCTACCATAGGTTTCCCTTATATTCATTCCTTAATCATTTTAGAGTCAATTTCATTATCAAATGAGCTCCAGTGAGCTCAAATTGAGCAGCGAAAGGTGGACTGTGTTTGTCTTCTAGTGCTCATGGGATGACGAATCATCGACCGTACATTCCACGTGATTAGAATGGACGACCTTGATTATCCGCATTAGAAATTTTGAATTAATCCTTTTGAAATCACAGGATTAATCTTGGCCATCCGATCTGAGATCGAACTATTGAGATAAAACTGCAACCGTCGTCGCTGAGTCAGCCACTGCGTCAGATGATTTAAGTAACCAATACCTCAGCACCATATGGAAAGTGATATTGCGTCAGCATTTGCATGGCGTCGATGGTTTAAAGGGTTAATTAGGCTTTAAAAATGTAATTAAATGGCCAAAACTTTAAAAAATTATAACTAATTATAGAAAAGTCTAAAAATATAAATAAACCCAATTTAGAAAAGTTAGACTGAGGAGAATTTAAGAAAAATAAAATATCTGATTTATATCAAGTGAACAATGCTTAATTAAGGTTTGATGCTTAGGATAATTACCTTAATTAATGACTAATTACTTAGCTAATTAATTTCCAATTTGGTGGGATGATTTCATTGGATGTCATCTGCCTCTCAAATTTTCTTGGAATTATTTTCTATGTAATTTATAGAATTTGGAATTTCAATCCTAATTACTCTCACTAATTAATTTAATAATTATTAAAATTGATAAATAGAGAAAATTATGTAATTAATGATAATTAATCATTATGAATTATGGGAATAGTGAAGTGAAGTAATTAAGACCCCTTCTCCTAATTATTTTTCCAAATGTATTTCTTTAAGAAGGTTAATTAACATATGTAATAATTAGCGATTAATTAGGAAAAGTAATGATAAAAATGGAAAAAAAATAATTAATGATTAGTTTAGATAATTCAAATTTAATCTATTAATTTTTCATTATGTCTTTAATAATATAAAGTTATTAAGAAAATTTTTCTTAACCCATTGGTATGGGAAAATCATAAGAGTACCTAACTTAGATTCTTTCCTTCTTTAATATAAGTAACTCTTAAACCTGAGCCTAATTGCATTAGATTCCTTTAGGTGCATTACAAATTTCACTTTCCTAAAAGCATATCATTGAAGGATCGTGATCAAGTAATTAATTAAAGTAAAGAAGCATAGGGAAGGATAATTAAATTGATATGCTTAATGGTTTGAATTTAAACAACTCATAAAATCCATTTAATTTCTTTCTTTAATTATATATCAATTCACGAACATGGGATGGGGTAAATACTGGCTATCATCTCTCCTCTTTAGGTTTTATTAATTCAAACATCAAAATCAAATCTCATAAGAATTTTGGCTTGTCTTAAGGAATATTTATTTGGCATGATTGTCCTTAAGACTTAATGTAATAGAATATGTTATGTGGCAATGTTTAATTACTTCTTTCCAATCATCATAAATGTGCATGTCATTTATTTCACATGTTCATGTTTTCAAAAAAAGAAAAGAAAAATAAATCAAGAGAACATGGTTGCATCTAAGTTGCATGTGTTGGATAAATATTATATTGTGTGGCTATTATCACTAATAAATCCCAAATTACTTTCAAAACTATAAGCCAATGATGTAAAATTTAAGCTAATGTTGACTATAAATGTTCAATAAAGTTTATATTTAGTTACAATTTAAAGATGGTAAAATATGGTTTTATTTTCATGCTTCATGTATATGTTTACATATGTTTGGAGTTCCCAAGTATATAGTATAAACATCCAGGGATCATGAGGCTTTAAGTAGTCCAAAATAGGTCTTAGATAATCTCACTTCTATGGTTTAACAATGACATGTACTTGCTTAATCTCATTCATGTGTATGCATACGCTAGAATTTGGGATTAAATTTTACTTTACATGAAAACAAGATCTATTTTATATACCCTTAGCATGATTTTTATTTCCAAGTTTGCACATATGTTTACATGTATTTAAGTTAGCAAGTATATACTATGGACATCCCAGGAACACGGAACATTAAGTAGCACCAAGATTGTCTTAGATAATCTCACTTCCCTGGTTTAACAATAGCGCATACTTAAATCTCTAATACATGTCTGCATATACTTAACTATGGAATGGAATCTTTATTTTCTACCAAATTCATGCACTAATTATCATCAAGTGTGTAAAAATATAAATATATATTGCATATACATATATATATATATATATATATATATATATATATATATATATATATATATATATATATATATATATATATATATATATATATATATATATATATATATATATATAATCAAATATCATGAAAGATAAAAAATGAAGAAGTGTGTATGCTATTGATGATGGAAAAAAGTGGTAGAATGTTATCCACATGATAGTGATTCAGTTTATTAATCTTAAAATGCATTTTATGTTGAATAAGGTTCCTTAAGACTAACCCAAACTTAGGCCTAATAAAAATATTTAATAAATGGTCCACTAAAGAAACCAAAGTCATAATAATATACCCTTAGAAAATAACTTAGGATAGGGATGAAAGGGGTCAAACCCTTTTCCTTCTCTTCATAATAATTAGATATTAAGTAGGCATCAAATGAAACAAGAAAGTGTAAATTAAAATTAATTAATTCATTCAAAGATTTGAAGTGAAACCACCCCTAATGTTTAACTTAAACAATTCTGAACATTAGATAATCACACTTACAAAGCTTAGTTAAGACACACTACACTAAACCTTAGCACACACATTAGAATGCTAAGTCACCAATTCTAGCCTTAGGTTAGGTCAGTGTATGTTGTGGTGTTATGTTTTGTTTTATAATGTAATATTTTAAGCTAGATGTTAGGATTATTTATGCATAGACTGCGTGTTAGGTCACTAATAGCCTAATGATATTTTTTGCAATAGATTATGCTAAAGGTGTCACTGTAATAAAAAGTAAATATGAATGTTCTTGCTTGCAGGTGATGTTTATGTCCCTAAGCATAATCTAATTAGGACAGGTGAGCTTGGCTACCCAAGTGTAGGGTGTTAAGCTGAAATATATGAAATATAATTGTTTGGCTTGTATGTTTGTTTAACTAATGTCTATTTTGCAAGTATAGTTAGATTTCATTTTTCATAAATATGTAATTTTTATAATAGGATTAGGATTAGTGCTATAGGCTTTAGGATGAGCAATGGCTAAAAGGCAAAGACCTTGGAGGCCATGTGAAGCCTGGAGTAAACTAATCCAAGGGAAAGAAAGAAGAGTATAGGATTGAAGACCCTCATAACATTCATTTTTAATTGTAATATTCAATTATAATTTAAGTTATATAAGGGTACAGCTCGGCTACCCAATTTATTTTCCTTTTCGGGGTGTACGGCGATACCCGACCGCATCAGCCTCTTATTCTTTTATGAAATTTATATGTTTGATTGTTGTGTTTAGATTGTGCAATAGAAATAACATGCTTTCATAGGTTTCTTAAAATGTGATGGTTTGATGTGTGGCCTGGATGCGGCAGGCTCTTTAGGATAAAATTATTTTTTCTTACCCTCACTAAAAACTCATAACTAATTTATATTAAAACTCATAACCTCATTTTAAAGCTTAGGCTTTTAATCAGAATAAATAAAATATTTAAAAACTACTTAGCTGAATGTTGTATGTTATCACACCATGCATGGCATAATGTTTCGCTCTTAATTAAGGAGGGTCTCCAATCATGCACAATAGAGAATATGCTTGACCTTTGAGGGCATCCTTTGTACTGGAGAATCATCTTCTTATTCTATATTTTACTGGCTTACATTGTTGCATTAGTTGCTCTCATGGGAGTGACTTTTATTCTGATTATTCTTTTCGGATTGTCGCTCATTTCAGGGTGGTTGTAAATCCTGCATCTAATGGGCTTGTGCTGTTACCTTCTTGGATTGGAGTGTCATTTTTGTTGGAGAAGTATTTTAATCTGATGCTGTTGCCTGTTGATGTCTATAGATCTTGGATGTTTGTGGATTTAGTATATCTCGATTAGTTATTCTCGTTGTTACCCGCTATAATATCCCTGCTATTAGTGCACCACCGCCTAATCAAGCTCTACGGATCTTAACATATGGTTTGTATATTCTCAATGTATTATGGCAAGCCTGTATTTCTCCAAAGATTGTGGGCTGAATTGGGATTGTTCCTTATGAATGTTCCTTATGTGGCAACTTTTCTGATTTTCACTGGTCGGATTTGTTTCTGCTGGGGTGCTGACATTATCCTTGATCCCTTAATCTGCTGCAGTACTTTAATCTGTTTAAGTTCTGTGGTAATTTAAACTGGAAATTTGCTGATTTACCTTTCATTGGCTGTTTTATTAATCCTGAATGCATGAGGGCTGATCTGTTTGCTCTTAGAACTGTTATTGAACACCTATTGGTTGCAGTCTTCTTTATTGCAGTTATTTTGCTGATTGGAATATCCCATCTCTACTTTAATATCTATTTCTGAATGGAATTATGTTATTTTTTCTTTATTAGTCTTGTTGCTTCTTGTTTTGCTTCCCATGATCGAGGTTTGGAATTTTTGTGTATCTCAGGATTGTGGGTACCGCTTACTCGATAGTTTCGCTTATGTCTCTTGTCTTGGAGATTTATTTTTCTGCTTTTTCTTTGTCTCCTCGTTTGGCTCTCTCTTTGTTGGTTGTAACATTTCAGGGTCTCATGACCAAAGATGTTCTCAGATTCTGATGGTGAGGGCTTTTAGTGATTTCTATCAATTTTGCTACCTTCAGGATAAGCTCTATATGTCTTAATTTTTCGTTTATCTACTATTGCCATGTCTACTCGATTGAGGAGTTTTCGCCAATTTGTCAGAACTTTCTATTTTATCGCCTTAACTGCTTTGTTTTTTGGATGTTAATGTTGAGCCTCATTTTTATTCACTTGTTGATTTCTTTTATGGGGGGTTCCAATGTCGTATTAGTGTTTTGTGGGGTTGGCTTTGGATTGCCCGTATCTATCTCTTGTCTTCTCCGATTTGCATCAGCTTTTTTTACCTGGTTTCGGTCAGATGAGCACTTTATTCGAAAGATGGATATTATGGCCACTTTAGTCTTTGCATATCTTGGAGGTTTCGCCTTTTCGTCCGTTCTTTGGATTTATTGTCGCTGGATTACTTGAATGGTGATTGAATGCGCTATTGAGTCTTTAACTTTCTTTTCTCGGTTCTAACTCTGGTTGATTGCAGTTCATTCCTTGTGTTGAGCTATGCTGTATTTCTTTTCTATTGCTTTCTCCAGGACATTATTAAAGGGACTGTTTCCTGGGTTGTTTTCTGCACTGAAAGACTCAATTACATACCATGTGATTGGGATGGTGTTAATTAGGCTCATCGACTTATGTAGATTCTCGCCTAGTAGTCTCCTCTCAGTATTTATCTTATGGAGGGATTATATGTCAACAATTTCCTTCCCCGTATCATGGCTATTCGTGAGATTCCGCAAAGATGGTTCACTTACTTATGTTTCTAGTATTCTCATCAAGATGGCTATATTGATGATAATTCTCTTGAATGAGACTCCTTATCCTTGACTCTTAGCAATTACCTATATATTTAGATATGATTTTTCTTAGGTTTGCAGGTAATAAAGCTCACAAGAATATCAACAACTGGGTGCTTCCTTCTCACTGGTTTGTTGGCTATGATGGCCGTGATGTTCTCACTCCTTTTTGGTTCGGTAGTAGCTCATGTGATGTAACCCTTCTAAGTTTGGATGCTCATATTTGCATCAAACATGGTGTGATTGAGCTGAGCCTTCTCATCCCATTTTCTTATTATCATACTCATATTATACTATTTTCTCCTATCCTTTTGTCGTATTACCTTAAGCTCTTCTAATCTCTCTCTTATTATTACTTTGTGTGTTTCTCTCTTTTTATCTTGGGTTTGCTCCATATTACCAAGCACTTCTACAATCATCGAGCTTTGGCCTTATCATTTCTTTAGCTTATTATGTTAAACATCTTGTATCTTTTGATTGCTTTAATGTTTTCTTTTGCTCTTGGATGTACTTAGTTGGGGATTTACTCCTTAGGATTGTAGCTCTTTGACGAGTTTGAGTTTATCCCCTTTAAGGACCTTGTAACCTTTATTTTGTGGCAATAAAATACCCCGTATAATGGGGTTTCTAAAAAAAAAAAAAAAAAAAAAAAAAAAAATCCTTTGTCTTGAGAACACCTCTTATTGTCGATTTGGCCCATAACTCAACTTCATCATGCATGTATACATAATTATCCCAAGCCCTTGGTCAAAAATGAATGTGTCAAAAATGATTTAAAAGTTGTAATTTTTTCATTAGTCTAAGTCATATTTTCATGCCAATCATATTCTAGCCTCTTCGAGAGTTAGTTTAGGATTCTAGCTCCTTTTCTAATTAAATAATAGCTTAGCTATCTTGCATCTACATAAGACCAGCCTACATGGTTTTAAAGCATAGGAGGTGTTAGTTGTCAACCACTCCAGGTGGTTGTAAGTCCAGAAGAGTTGGGGTGTGTTCATTCTCCCTTGTAGAGGTAAACCATTATATCTTATCTTTCCCAATTTGACTTAAATCATGCTTTTAGCTTATGTTAAAGCATTTTAGATTTAGGTTCTGAGGCTACTTATTTCTTTTGAGCTACGAGTGTAAGTCCTCACCTCTTAGGCATTTTCATAATTTTGTGTTGTTGGACTATAAGTCATAGCATTCTGATAAGATTCCAACTTAAACAAAAGTAAATTCTCTCTCTCAAATATATAAAACCTCACTATAAGGTAGGCTGAAGCACTCACTAGGATTCCTAGTATCATGGGTGCTTTCTATTTATTCTCTTTTTGAATCCGTATACAAGTCATCCAATTTAAACTCTCTCATTTGATTTTCATAAATACTTAATCACTTGAAAGTCTATCTTTGAAATCTTTGGAAATACTTATTGATTACTTTAATCGAGAGTGTTCATAGGAGATTCTCATTTCCTAAGATTTAATTAACTATGGAAGCTTGCTTCCATAGGGAACTAAAGAACTTGGCATAAAATAAACACTGCTTTACTTCTCCATATGAAGTTGTAGAAAGATCTCTAGTATATACGAAGATCCATCTATCTTAGGAGTCCTTATTAAGTAAATAGGTCCATTGTAGGGTGATATTTTCATTTTCAAGATGGGACATCATACCTTAATGTCGCACTCAATCACTTTAATAAGTACCTCCTAAGATCTGTGTAGTGTCCCTATGGCTCTAAACTAAAATACCACAGATTTTTCTGGCGACTCCACTAGAAAAAGTTTCTCTCTCCATCTTTAGTAGTCAATCATTATCTTCAAACATCTATAGTGGACTTATGCTTTTTTATGTAAGTTCAAGACTATCATTCTTTTCATTGGGAACCCTGCCTATTTCACCCTTAGGCAAGCGTGGTCAACATCCTTTAGGTTTTAGGACCTCACTCTAGTTGGTCTTAAAACCTCTATTGGACCTCCAATAGGTAAGAAGAATTGATCAAGGAAGTTGCCCAAAGTAAATTAAATAAAATCAATCTAAAATTTAAAGAACCTCTTTCAACTAGCTTGGTGAAGTAAGGTTCATCCAACATATTTTAAATTCATTAGAACTCACTTTCTGTGAAGTTCAAGCTAAACAAAACATTCCTCCTCAAAATTACAAATCTCTTCAATGAATATATGAACCCATCTACCATAACCAAATTTGTTAAGTGAGGGTTTCAATTTAAAGTCAAGTTAAGAGAATAATAACCAAAGCAAAATCTAATCCTATGCCCTTCTTTTCCAACAACAAAGAAGAAAGCCCCAAGTATTTTTCTTTCAAATATTTAGTCACCATGTCTTCTCAAAAGCTTGTCTTCTCATTCGCTTTGGGTGTGGATTTGGCCATGGATCAGGCCATACTCACCTCGTCCCCAGTCAACAAGTTTGTCCTTGGATTTGAGCACTTCAAAGTTACTTGTGATGGACTTACCCTTAGTATAGTGAGTAGGGAGGAGGTGGTCGATAAGAAGCCACTTCTTCAATTTTATCTCCAGTTGCATGCCAAGTTTTGGTCCTTAAAGAGGAAATCCTTAGAGGTTCCCATGCCACGAGTACCACTTATGCCTTCCACAGCTTCTGCTAGGACAAATACTACCTCTATCATAGTCCCAGTTCTTAATAGAAAGTTAGTCCTAGCATCTGAGATTGTTTCTCCCACCTTCGAGGTTGGTGCTAGCTCCCGCAATGCACCCTTGACCAAGACTCAGTGTTGTAATAAAAATAGAAAGATCAAGAGGTACTGTGAGCACATGGCCAAGGAGGTTGATGAAGCCTCCCAAGTACCTGAAGAGGGGTCTATTCATGAGACCTCTCTCCTTCTTGGTGGTAGTAGGTTTCACCCTCTCTTAGCTACAAAGGGAGAGGAGGATGTGAGGAAAATAGCAGCATCACCCCCATGACCCACATAGCATGAGACATCGGATAGGGAGAGGAGGAAACCCAATACTGGTCTGAGGTCTGTGCTCAGGAGGGTAGGGAGAGTCCATGGAAGATCTGAGTCTGCCATGATTCATGACTTGAGACAAGTGATCCCTAGAAGTGTAAGGGATCAGATCTATAGTGAAAAGGCCACGATGGCCAAGGTTGCTACCCAAGTGGGAAAGAGAGATAGGAAGAGGTTTTCCAGACAGTCGGTGGCCTTAACATTAATTAAGCATCCTGATCGGTGAGCTGATAGAGCTGATCATTTAGACAACATAGTTCTTACTAGTTCCAACTGCAGGAGGAGACCTTCAGCGAAGAGGCAGTCGGTGTCACCACCACCACACCGCTCTACTCACCAACCACCATCACCAGTCCATGTCCCACCATCTAAAGTGCCTGCCAAATACCATAAGTCAACATCTTGGTGATACGATTACGTCTCAATGACCACGCTCCATCCACTCTACTAGTTGAGGCATGGTCAAACTCTCTTGCTCGACCTCCCAACCTAATGGTAGAAAAGAAGCAGTGGTGGCCTAAGAGCATCATAATCACTCGACCATCACAACTGGATGAAAAGGAAGAAGGAAATATTAGGTTGACTCCTATGGTTGTCAAACTGGTCACAGATAGCACCCCTTCTATCCAAAACATATAGTGCTCACCTCTTACAAACACAATCCAGTAGTGAGTCACCCCTCGACATATGTCCTAGTGGTTCTGGGTGGAGTGGATAATCGATCATTAGAGGAGATATTACAGGACTATCATGTCATAGTGAGGTAGATAGTTGGAGATGATCATTCTGACCAAGAGGAGGGTATGATAGACTTTAATGCCAATGAGGATGACCTTTTGGATGATACTGCTGAAGTCCACATGGTTAACACCAGAGGATCTTTTCATAGGGAACAACCCAACTAGGAAGCTCAGGGCATTATAATTGAGGAAGGTGAGGCATTAGACTCAACTCAATGCCTTCTCCAACAAATCAAGCTCAAGGATGATCATATTGATAAGATGGAGAGGAGAGTAGAGGAGTTGATGGCAGTGGTATTAGCATTACAAAATCAAGTACATGTCCCCCAACCCACTTTTAGGGAGCCCAACAGACCTGAGTTAATGCATATCTTAGATCATCCTAAGAGCTCTACTCTAATGAATGAGGATATTGGTAGCCTCCATAAAAAAGATAATTAATAGCACCTCCATGCATAAAAAAGACATCAAGCAGATGGTAAAATAATGAGTGAAGGAGACGTTGGCATAGGCCCAAGGGAGCTCATCAGCCTCAAAAGGTAAACCCTACCTAGAAGAATTCAATGTAGTTCAATACCCTAAGAGTTTTCTGCCACAATCCTTCAAGGTATTTGATGGCAATGGGAACCGTAGACAGCATATTGCATATTTTAGAGCCAATTATTGAAACGCCGGTGGTAGTGATGCCCTACTCTCCTAGCAATTTGTCAGTACTCTTTTTGGAGTGGCCTTTGATTAATACGCTGAACTGCCCAATAGTCGGCGAAGTCTTTTGCAAAATTAGAATAATTTTTAATCAAGAGATTTACAGGATCCTAGCAGAGGGTGATTGTAGGGGACATCATTATAGAGAAACAAAAACCCTAATGAATCCCTTATTGATTATATTCTCAGCTGGTGAAACTTAAGTACGAAATGCAAACTATAGCTGCAAGAGCAACATGATATTGAAATTCTTCCCAAGAATATTCATAGCCCAATTGTCTTCATGCTCAAGGGCTTTACTATTAAGACATTTGAGAAACTAATCAATAAGGCAGCCAACCTATAAGAGGAAGCCAAAAAGTTACCCTTCCTAGACCAGTCATCCAAGCCTAAACCCTAAAAAGTGTTTGAGAAGAAGCTAGGGATACTAGTAGTAGTGATAATGGGAAGTAACTTGTGAGATAAGACCCCCAGTAGTCCTCACTCAATAGCTGCTCTAGGTCTGGCTCGATTCACTACTTGGCTAGTGTGTCTCCCTAGTGGTCATTTCTATTTACAAGGATGTAAGACCCCATGCTTTCTTCCTAGCTTAACCGTTGCAAACCAATGGATGCTTTTTTAGTATGATATGCATTATTGCAAGACCAATAACCTATCACGATAACTAGCTTTGCTTAAAAAGATGTGAGCCCCCAAGTTTTCTTCTTGAACTAGCAGTCATACACTAACTGGGTCTGAATTTATATATTTGAGGATTGGGTTAAGACCCCAAGTGGCTCCTCTTTCTCCTGACTACTTCAAGCTTCAGTTTAGTTGATAGTAGCTATCTAGCTAAAGATAGACTATCTCGATGATCAGTTCTGTTTAGGAAAATGTGAGTCCCTGATGCTTTCTTCCTAGATTGATTATCACAAATCAACGGGCACCTTAGGTTGGCTGGTGTTCACTTAGCTGATAGCAACCCACCTTATGGATGACACTGTTCAGGTAGATGTCAGTCCCCACACTTTCTCCCTGAGTCAGCCACCATATACCTACAGGTTTTATATTTCAAGGATTAGGGCAAGACCCACAGAGGCACCTTCCTCGTGGGCATTCTATTTGGATTACATCTTCATGACCCCGTCTAGATATGACTCAAGTTACTATTGGATTGGACAGTTCCCCTTTCTTAGTAGCCACCCCTACGATTGGTGGTTTTGTACTACAGATGTACGGACTATCCCTTGGGCCAGTAAATCTGAGATAATCCAAAGCCCATGTGGCTCCTTCTTAGGGTGGCCCATCACAAACCAATAGGGTCCAAGCTAATCAAATAAATAAATAAACAAATAAAATAACATCTCATGTGGATTAGGATAAACCCCAAGAGGCACATCTCCCCTTGTAGGTATCTTATCTTTTGGGTAGTGTCAGCAAAACTCCCTATAAGAACTGCCTCAACTATCTAAGTTGAGATAAGACCCCCAGAGGCGCTCACTTAGTATTCTCCCTAGGTTAAGTTTGACTTGATTTTCCATTAGCAGGTCACCCTAATGACAGACTCTATTTTGGAAGATGTGAGTCCCCGAGCTTTCTTCATATTGTAGCTGTTGTAAATAGATGGATAACCTTTAGGGTGGATAGTCTATACTATACACCTAATAGACTACCCTTTTGGACTGATAGATCTAAGGCAATCCTAGGCTCATATTGCCCCTCCTTAGTGTTGTCCATCATAAACTGATAGGGTTCACACTAAATTAATCAACAAAATCAAAATCAAAATGAATCGCCAAACTCAAACCCAATCAATCAACACAAAACCCAAGTTTAAATCAAAACTAATCAACATAAAATCAGATAAATCAAATAAATTCAATCAAATCTCGATCCCCAGTGGACCCCCTATTATGCCCTTCGCATATATCAATCTCTATGCTAAATAAATTCATGTGCAGATCCCCAGTGAAGCTCTCTTAATGATCTTGGCATGAAGTCAATTCTCAACAAATCAAATTGAATCCACTTAACTCTCATATGCCCTTGACATGAAATGAATTGCATCGCACTAGGTTTGTAATCCCATTTACCTATCCACTTAGGTACAAATAGCCTTAATTAGTGCCTCTGATCTTCCCGAATGCTATTGATTGTCTCAGTCAATGCCAAAATGTGTGGTGTACCTTGTCAGTTACACCACAGTTACTGAGGGTCTTTTTGTTCACCTCACTTTTAGAGTGAGGACTCATCCTTCCCATCTTAAACTTAGGAACCTTCTAGATACTTAGATTTACCTAGTCATAAGACACTTCTAGTGACTAAGGGAATACTAAACCCAAGCCTAGAGACTTAGGAAGGCTTACCCTAAGCTTAAGTTAATGAATCTAATTAAGTACTTTTATGAATTTTTCACACTTATGAGTTAATCATAATTTCCTTTAAAGATCTTTATGTTATTGAATACATAAAGATGAACCTTTAATTTCATTGCTAATTATCTGATATGATTTGCATTTTAATTTCATTTGACCACTTAATTAACTAATTAATCATTTGATGAATTTCCATATTAATTATACCTTTTAAAATGAAATGAACTTGGGAAAAAAGATTAGGAAAGGGGTCCTAATCTTGGTCCCTCATCCATTCACTATTTAATAGTGATTAATAAGATTTAATTAACTAATACTTACTATTCTGAATCTTAATTAATCAATTAATTAATTAAAGAAGGTAATTAAGGTTTGGATCATTAATTCCCTAATTACTAGGCAATAAATTCTAATAAAATCATGGGAGCTAGAGGTCATCACATTAAATAAACACACAAAATTTACAGTGAATTGCCCAAGAAATTAGGGCTTAATTAAGCTAATTAAGTTTACATTTAAACCCTAATTGAGCCTTAATTATTATTCAAAACTAAATGAAAATAATTTTTATTAATTCTTCCCTGATTTACCTTTACAATGAGTGTTTATTTGCATTTTTCTAATTTTTCTATGATATATTATGATTTCCTAAAGTTTAAGCCATTAAAATGAATAATTAAGCCCTAGTTAACCCTAATACCATCGGTGCCATGCGGAGCACTGATGTGGCATGCTTTCCATGTGGCACTGCGGGATTGGTTATTTAAAATTATCCGAGTCAGCATCGACGTGGTGGCGGTGGACATGCTTTCATCCCTGCCACCCAATCTAAGATCGTATGATGGAGATTAATCATGCGATTCCTACGGATTAAAATATCATTAAATCTAATAGGAGATCACAACCATTCATTCCAATTAAGAGGAATGGACGTCAGATGATCTATCATCTTCCGCACGATGGAAGATGGATATTGTCCGCCTTACTCCACCCAATTCGAGCTTACCGGAGCTCAAATTGGCTCGAGATTGATCCCACACTTTCAAAAGAAAGATCCTAGGAGATCTAATGGCTAGATTCAAATGACATTTACATTCTCTTCAAAAAGGCCTAAAATTTTTGGAAAATCTCAATTTAATGGAATAGTACCTCACCGGAGCTCAAGACTGGCGGTGAACTGACTAAGGTAGCTTCGCCTTGACGAGGAGAACCTCTGTTGATAAAATGGTGTGATGCCTCCCCGCTGGTTGCTCTGTAGGCCAAACACAATTGCAATCCTTTTCGGCGTTAGCCTAGGATGTACTTCTGGTGCTCAAAATGCTTAGAGGAAGGTTTGTTTCACTTCGCCAAAGCTCGGTGATTGTGTGAAAAGAGTTAAATAGAAAGGGGTTTAGTTTTTAAGAATTTGGATGAAGCTAAGCCTCATCTTATCTTAGGTTGGTGTTTCTCAATGATGGGGAGGCTCAAGAAGCTTAGAAATATGCTCAAGGAGTTCATTTTCGTGTGCTTGAGCTCTCTGAGGGTTCTAGTGCTTGAATTAGATCGAATAGAGGGGGGGTATACCCCTCCTCTCTTAAGATGGATAGAGAAGATTCATTTGTCCATTTTTGACCATATGGCCACTGCAGGACATCAAAGGGGACAAGAATCTTATGAGGTGGCTCGGTTTGGTTGGAGGAGGGTCTGTGGAGGCTGCCTTGAGTGGTCTCTATTTCATTTGGATTTAGCCAATGAGGGGAGGTGGGTTAACGCACCTCCCCTTGAACAAGGGCTAATGTAACCACTTTGGGTCAGGTTAGCCACCTAGCTAGGATTCCATTATTAGCTTTGCGTGATTATCAAGTGCAAAAGAGAGTGGTTGGCTCCCTAATTTCAGATTTTATCTTATATGGGATGCTTTACCCACTGCATAATATGTCAAACTAGGTCCAAATCTGGTTGGGTTTGATTTGGGCTGACTCAAGGTAAGCCAAATATGGGTCATGCCAAATTTCAATAGGTTTGGGCTTGGTTTGAGTGGGTTTTGCTCAATTTGACCCATGTAGGTCAAACTGGGATAGGTTGGGTCAAGTTGACCAATTGGTCAAATTGGGTCAAACCAAAGTTTGGTTCAAGTTCCAATGAGTATCTAGAATGTTTTGGTGCAATTGGTTTAATTCAATATAGATTGGATTTGGATTTGACCCATTTGACTTCATATGGGTCAAGTAGGTCAAGTTGACCAATTTGGCCAAATTGGCCAAATTGGCATGGGCTAGGCCTTGGTTCATGTTCAATTGATCAAATGTAATTGTAGGCTTTAGTTTGAATCAATTTGGATTTGGTTCTGATTTAGGCCAAATTGACCCTTTAGGTCAATTGGGCTCAATTGATCAAATTAGGTTCAATCAAGGCTTTAATCATGTTCAATGATCAATTTTGAATAAACTTGAGCTATTGGTTGCAATCAATTAGGGTTAGATCTTGATTTGATCCAATTTGGTCTTTTAGATCAAATTAGGTCAACTTGGGTCAAAGGGCCAATTAGGTTAGGTTTGGCTCAATTGATGGTCAAGTAATGTTCAAGGATTAGTTTTAGGTTGATTTGAATCATTAGTTTTAATTAATTTGGCTTAGGATGAGATTTAGCTCATTTGGCTCATGTAGGTTAAGTGGGTTGACTTGGTCAAATGACCAAATTGACTTGGTTTGACTCAATTGATTGTAATTGATCAATCAAGGATGATCAATAATCATTGTAGGGTATTTTGGTTGGTTTAATTCAATCTAATTTAGGTTGGGTTAAAAATTGGCTCAAATGTGTCCTTTAGGTAACTTTGGGTCAAGTGAGCCTAAATAGGTCCATTGGCTTGATTGAGGTTTGATTTGAACTTAGTTGAGTTTCAATCTTGATTTGGAATTGGTTTATAGCTTTAGTTGCAATTGATTTAGGTTTGAACAGATTTTAGATCATTTGGGTATTTTAGGTCAAGTGAGTTAACTTAGTTTGATTTCGATTGGTTTTGGTTTGGTTGGATGTGATTGTGAATTTTGGTTTGGAATGGTGATTGAAAGATTGAATTGACTCAAGAGAAGATCAATTAAGCTTGATTTGGATTGAAGAAAATTTTGGCTAAGTTTATAAGATTGAATCATAGGGCTTAGAAAAGGTTTGGGTTATAGATTTGATTTGAAATTGCTTTGGAGGCTTGAATTTGATTGTTGAACTTGGTATGTTGATTGAAGGGTTGAATTGGTTTTAAGAAAATTAATTGAGTTTGGTTTGAATTGAAGGAATTATGGCTAAGTCCGTAAGGTTAAATCATAGGGCTTAGGAGAGGTTGGTTTGACTTGAAATTCAATTGGAGTTGATTATAGATTTAACTGGAATTGGACGAATTGAATTTGAGGTTTGGTTTAAGGTAAGGAGGTAGGCATAGATTGGGATAGGCTATAGACTAGGTAAATCAACCTAATCCCTAAAGCATGATCTAAACCCTATGGTTAATCCTCCTAAGTCTCTAGGCTTAGGCTAAGTGTTCACTTAGCCACTAGAAGTGTCTTATGACTAAGGAGCTCTTAGTGTCTAGAAAACCCTTAGACCTATGATGGGAAGATTGAATCCTCACTCCAAAAGTGAGGTCAACAAAAGGACCACCAATAGGTGTGGTGTAATGAGTACACTGCACATATTGGCATTGACCAAGTCGATCAACAATGTCCGAAGGATTGCAAACACTGATGGAAATGATCTATACCTAAACCCAAAAGATAGATAGAATCATAATCTCAGTGCAATGCAACTCATCTCATGCCAAAGGAATAAAGGAGTCAAGAAGATCTGATCTGGAAGAACTTCATGTCAAGGACATAAAGAAGGATTCACTAGGGAATCACACATGAATTGGATTTGGTTTGAGAAAGATTTATGCCAAGGGCATAGAAGAGGAGAAATCTGTTAGGGATTGATATTTGGTTTGATATATTTGAATTTTTAGGAGGAATCCATTGGAGATACCGATTTGAATTTAATTTCATTTTGTTTTGATTTGTTTGATTTAATTTAGGGGTTTATCCGCTTGGGATATATGCTTGAATCCACTAGGGATCAAGATAGAATTTTTTTTTATTTGACTTATCATGACTCCACAGGGGATGTTGGTTTGCATTTGATTTGTTCGTTTATTTGGGATCCACTGGGAGAGGAATGTGATTTGATTTGATTTGTTTTGATTTATTTAGTTTATTTTGAGGGCATATCCACTAGGGATAGGAGCTTGATTGAATTTGTTTGATTTAATAAAAATTTATTTATGGACCCTCTTAGTGTGTGATTGACCCACTAAGAAGGATCCACGGGGCCTTGGCCTATCTTAGATTTACCAATCCAAAAAGGTAGTCCACCAGCTGTGAGGTAGGACTATCCAACTTAAGGGTTGTCTTTTGGTGTGCAATGGTTGTGCTAGGAAGAAAGTGTAGGAGACTTACATCTTCCAAAGCAGAAATAACCATGGGGGTGACTTGTTGGATGAGCAATAAATCAAACCCAACCTAGGGTGACTACTGAGTGAGTGCCGTTGGGGATCTTACCTCAACTCAAAAGTAGTTAGAATTAATTTCATTTCATTTAATTTTATGGGCCTTATCGGTGTGCGATGGACCGCACTAAGAAGGGGCTATATTGGCCTGTACCTATCTTTCATTTACTGATCCAATGGGGTAGTCCACCAGTCATAGGGTAGGACTAACCGACCAGAGGGTTAGCTTTAGGTGTGCAACAGTTGTGCTAGGAAGAAAGCATGGGGACTTACATCTTCCAAAGTGAGGCAGTCACTGGGGTGACTTGTTGGATGCACATCAAATCGAACCCGACCTAGGGTGACTACTGAGTGAGTGTCACCGAGGATCTTACCTCAACTCAAGAGTAGTCAGGCGATTCATATATGGAGTTTGGCTGACACTGCCCTAAATATAGGATGCCTTCTTGGGAAAAGGTACCGCTAAGGGTGTCCTCTAGGGGCATTATCCTAATCCCTAAAAAAGAGAGCCTATAGGTATATGGTGACCAACTCAAGGAGAAAGCGCAGGGACTTACATATGTCATGAGTGGTGTTGTCGACCGGGTGGATTGCTGTCAGCATAGCAAACACCAACCAACCTAAAGTGCCCATCGATGTGAGATGATCAATTTAGGAAGAAGGCATAGTAGACTTACATCTTCATAGACATAAATGATCATTGGGACAGCCTGTCATCGGCTAGACAGGTATTATCCGACCTAGGGTGACTACTAAGCAGCGAGTCCTTAGGCAGGACTGGACCCAGACTTGAAGTAGTCAGTAGGAAAGAAGCTGCTAGGGCACTTACCCTAAACCTTGAATATACTCAACCTAGTCAATGCACAAAGGTTGTCCAAGAAGAAAATGTAGAAAACTTATATCTTCTTAAACAGAGCCAACATGATGGTAGCTTACCGATCGCACAGTAAGGCCTACCACACTAACAAAGTGCTCGTTGGTGTGCTGTGGTTAAGCTAGGAAGGAAGCACCAGGACTCACATCCTCCTAATAAAAAATACCACTGGCGTGACACACTAGCTAAGCAGTGAATCAACTCGACCTAGAGCAGCTACTGAGTGAGGGTCGTTAGGGATTTTATCTCAACTCAACGTAACCTAAGACAAAAGATATGTGTTTATTTTTATTTTGTGTGTAATTTGTGTTTGTGTTGTTTTGATGAAGGATAGGATGATGCTTGGGTTCTCTTACACCTATCCTAAACATATCTTGGCAGATTCATGGATAGAAATACTTTCAATTTGAAGAGATTGAATTTGAAATGAAATTCTCATTGATGATAATTTCTCTTAAACATGATTTTATGGATAATATTTCTTTAGGTAGAGCTTGTCAATTAGAAGCATAGGGCGCTCTCCTTTATGGTTAATGAGTTAATATGATCCTCCTTGGAAGGCTTTCTCTATAGTAAAAGGGCTTTCCTGAGTGGGTTCAAACAAGCTTCCCATCTTGCGATGGGCAACAATTGGTCTTCTTAGAACTAAAAAAAGCTCTCCTACTTGAAAAGCTCTAGGGCGGACTAACTTGTTGTGAGCTTGAATCATTTTGGCTTTGTACGACTCGAGATTTTGGCATGCTCGTAAGCATCTCTCCTTTAAACCTTCAAGCTCTTCTAATCACAACTTGGCATTATGCTATGTTGTGATCTTGCTACCCACAGCTATCCTTAGTTATGGGAGTTGGACTTCTAATGGTAGAATGTCTTTGGACCCATACACTAAGGAGAAATTAGTGGACTAAGTTGGAGTTCTGTAGGTGGTGCGGTAGGCCCACAAACCTTCAACTAACTGCTCATGCCACTGTCATTTGTTCTCATCAAGTTTCTTATTAAGTATTTGGATGAGAGTTTTGTTGAAGGCTTCTGCTAAACCATTTGCTCTCAGATAATAGATGGTAGAGTATCTCTAATCTATGTTGTGTCTCTGAACAAAGTTGTTGCTTTTAGTACTCTTGAATGCAGTGTCATTATCGAATATAATATGGCGAGGTACCTTAAATATATATACATTATAGCTCCTAAGAAACTAGAGCACATGCTAAGCTTTGACCTCTCTGAGCAGAATCGCCTCCGCCCATTTGGATAAGTAGTCAGTAAAAGCTAAGAAAAATTGATGACCCTTGGAAGAAGGAGAATCAATCGGACCTACTATGTTAGTACCCCAACACTCATTGGCCAATGTGTGTGTAATATTGGGTGGTGTAGACCACTCTGTACTTGATATTGATAGCATCATCTAGCTACTTCCACATAATCTTTGATCATCGACAGTCAATAGTATCCTAGTCTCTTGATTTTGGATTTCATCTTGGGACCAGATTGGTGAGCTCCACATAATCATGAGTGCACCTCGGTCATGATCTTACAGGCTTCGTTCTTGTCTAAACATCATAACCATATATGATCGAAAGACCGTCGGTATAAAACACCATACATGAGGGCGTAAGAAAGTGCCCTTTGCTTCATGTGATGTGTCTGGGACTTCTCTTAAAGTAGCTTATCTTTATTTAAGTAATCCATAAATGGTTGCCTCTAATCTAGCTCCTCATCCTTTTTGGAAATGGCAACCTCCCCTTCAAGAGAGTATTTTTTGATGAGCTCAATATCAATAAAAGGTAGCGCTTGCCTATTTTTGACCTCTATTAATATGGACTCATCTTCCAGACATGACAATTCCTTGGCAAGCTTGGTTGAAGCATCTGCTATGGCATTTTCTACTCGAAGTATCTTATAGATGGTCACTTTTGAAATTTGAACAAACAGCTCCACTATATACTTGTGGTAATGATAGAGTCTAGGCTTTAGAACCTTATTGGACCCAGTGATTTGGTTGACCAAAAGTTGGGAATCCCCAACAATGTTGATGTTCTGGATACTTATCGAGACAGGTAACTCCAGATCAGCAATCAGAGCCTCATATTTAGCTTCATTGTGGGTGTAAGAATCAGATATATGATATGAGAATCTCATCATATCGTGGTCCAGAGTTAGGAGAACTATTCATACCCCTGTCTTGCCTGGAAGAGTAAATTGTGGTTTTCTCCCCCATTGAGAGGAAGCCGCACCATCAAAATACATCTCCCAACAGTGGATGGTAGTTTTTGGTGTTTTTTTTTTTTTGGAATAGAGAAAAGAAATGATACCACATAAATTTTAGGAATATTTTATTTAGATGATCAAATATGGCATTAAGGAATAAACATATTATCTCGAAAGATAAACATGCTCTCCTGTAATGAATTTGATCATTTCAATAAAAGACTCCTAAGGCTAATGGGTCTTTCGTGTACTAGAGTATTTTTCCCCTGAACTACATAGAAAAGTAGAACAGGGTCTATTTTATCCTGGGATCTTAGTTCTCTATAAAGGCAAGCCTTTATAGTTAATTACATCTTAGGAAGGGTCTCTTCCTAATAATCTCTCAATTAAAGAAATAAGTGGTTATTCCTAAAGACTACCAAGGTAGCTTTCAAAGGATTGATTTTGGGAAATTCAATTAGGAGAGGTCCAAATTGGAGAGAGTTATTTTTAAGAGTCAAATGGGAAAAAGTAGGAAATGTCTATTGATATTGGGATACCCAGTAGACATTTAAACTATCCTATGATTGGGCTTCAAATTTGGGGTTTAATTTTAGATTACAAGTTATTATTTTCATAGAAATCTAAGGCTTAGATTCTAGCAGCACAATACTACAAAAATGCCTAGGGTTGAAGACTTAATCTTAAAAGGATGCTTCAAAACCTAGTCTATAGGTGCTTCCGACACATGTTAGATGCTCGACCTAGTTCTATCCTTAGGAATTATTGGTCATTCTCCTCACTTGAAGGAACTAACCTATCCCTGACTCTTCTAGACTTACAACCTACCTAGAGAAGGCTGTCAGCTAACACCACCTAAGTGCATTTTAAAATAATGAGGCTAAGTCATATGAATGCAAGATTGTTGGGCTGTTACAGTTTTAGGAAAGAAATCTATGAACCTAAACTTACTCCCTAACCCCTAAGATTATGTAGGGTATGAAGATGTACCTAACTAATGCATATTTTTTAGATTTTTATATTTTTTGACTTAAGATTCATTTAAGTCATAGGAATGCAATTTAAGCCTAACACATGCAATTAGAAAATGATTATGGGCCAAATCAGAATAGAAGAGGGTGTACTTCCATCATAGGCTCTCAAAGGTCAAGCCTAGGTTCTCTGGCAAGGATGGAAGTCCTTCATTAATCAAGAGTGAAACAATATGATTATGCATGATATTAAAACATCCAGCTAAGGGGTTGCTACATATTTTATCTTGCTTTAATGGCCTAGGATTTTATATTAAGATTATGAGTTATATTTATTTTTATGTTCCAATTGATTTAGTTGGATAGAAAATTTAGTTTATCCTATGAGCCTACGTCCAAGCATACATCACAGCACAAACATAGCGCATAAAGAAACCTCAAAAAAGCATGTTATTTCTATTACGCACCCAAAAAAATCAAGCCAAATTAAATTATATAAGAAAAAGGCCAATATAGCCAGGTACTACTGTACACCCTGAAAGAAAGAAAAATGGGCATTCGAGTTCTGACCTTATACAACCCGACCTAGAAATACAAGTTCAAACCTTTGGGTCTTCTTTCCAGGAAAGTCTCCTTCTTCAGGGACATCCATTGGGCTCCACAGGGGACAACCGCACCATCTCTGGTTAATCCTCAATCCTAGACCCCATAGATCCTAACCTAATTCTAAGCTAAAATTTACATTTAAATTCAAAAGAAATCATAAGCCCTCCAAAACATATGTTAGGAAATACACACAACACACAAAGTAGTTTATATTTCACAAACATACGGGCTTAGCATTGGTTGCTTGCCAAGCCCACCTGTCCTATGGACTATGTTAAGGGATTTTCTGCACCTATAAGTAAATAGTAATTTTATGATTTATTTATTACAGTGATCCCTTTAACACAATCCCCTACAAAAAATAGTGTTAAATCTAGAAAGAATTCCCTAACATCCAATCTAACGAACAAACAAGCCTAGGCATCCAGTCTAAAGCAATACACCACACAGACATGTGAAGTACAGCACAACATATCACAGGAGATTAAAAAAAATCATAGAATCATCTAACCTAGATCTAGAGTCCCTCACCTAAGTAATCTAGTGTGTGTAGAAGTGGGGTTTTTGAGGTAAGGCTTTGCTAGGCTCCTTTGAGTTCAAATTTAAATTTAAGGTTTGAATTTGTTTAATTTTTACCATTGGTTGGTTTCAATTCAAATGACATAATGATTAAATTCCCATTTTATGTTCATTTTATTTGGTTGAAGTAATATTTAAGTTTTCAAGAACGAGAATGATAATGAATTTCATTTTTAGGTGAAATTCACTTTATTCCACATCCTAAATCCTAATGAAGTTTCCAAAAGTCTAACTAAAATCCTTAAGTATTTTAATTGATCCTTTTGATTTTATTTATGTTTGGATTTGGTTTATGTTATTTCATCTGTTTAAATTGCTTTGTTTGATTTATTTCATTTTGAATTAAGTTATATGGATTTCATTTGATTTGGCTTATGTTAATTTAAGGAGTTTGATTTTATTCAATTTAACTTATTATTAATTTGTAAGCTTAGGTTCTAAGTTCATTAATATGAATTAATACCTAA
Source organism: Cymbidium sinense (assembly GCA_021442155.1). Taxonomy (NCBI): domain Eukaryota; kingdom Viridiplantae; phylum Streptophyta; class Magnoliopsida; order Asparagales; family Orchidaceae; genus Cymbidium; species Cymbidium sinense. The sequence goes on from CM038230.1 coordinate 76,161,800, forward strand.
GGTTTGTTCATAGATTATTCTTAACCTAAAGTACTTAAGTTAATTACTTGATTTGATTTGATTAACCTAGGTTCTAGATTCATTATTTAAATTCATTAAGGAAGAATGATTTCATTAAACTTAACTTAAGTTGTTTAATTATGTTTGAATTTCATTAAGTATTGATTTTCTTAAAATTTTGATATTTGATTAAATTATTTGACTTAAGAAGTTTGGATGAATTACCCTAAGTAGTTCTGATGTTTATTTCAGATTAGTTCAATTTATTTGTTGATTCAATGAATTAAAGATTCTTCTTAATTATTATTTAGTTCATATTGATCTAAAGATTTGGAAAATCAAGAATTCCAAATTTATAGACCAATTGGGTTTGAGATAATTATGGAAAGTGGGGTTATATGCAAATTTTATGCTTCTAAAGTTTCATCTTGATTAGAGATGTAATTAGGGTGTAATTAATCTTTTAATTATTTCATTAAAATCTAAATTAAGTCTAATTTATTAAGATTCAATTAGGGACTTTATTTTTCACTTATTCTTCACTAAAATGCCTTTCCAATGAGGTTTTATTCATAATTGTTGGTTAATTGGTTGATTTATTATGATTTAATTAAGTTCAAGTCATTTAATTGAATTATTTAATTCTTTTAATTACTTAATTGAGTTAATTAGTGATCTATTAGGTTCATATGGGATTGATTAGGTTTAATTAGCACTCTGATATTCATTAATATTCATTATATTGATTTAAGGTTATTAGATTAAAGTTTTCTATTTATTTCATTAAAGGGTAATTAGTTTAATTAATTTAAAGGTTAAACACATGAAATTATAATTTCCCGTGAATTTAGAGAATCAAATCCCCAAAAATTATCCTAAGGTATGTTTTAAGCTTAATTTCATTTTCCCAAAGTTTCAAATTAATTGGATTATTAATTTGAGAGTAATTATGGTTTAATATTTTTAAATTAAACCCAAATTAAGGGAAAACTACCCAATAAAATTGGGGATTTTAATTTCTATGGATTTCTCTCATCAAGATGAATCCATAGAGCTTTTATTTGTAATTTTCTTATTTTTCTTTTTGTTTTATATGCTTTTTTAAAGTTTATATGATTTTTTAAATTAATTAAATTGTAAAATAACTAATGTTAATGGTTTTAAGTAGGGAGGGTCCCATGCGCGAAAAAAGAGCGATCATTTCCATGATCGCCTAATCGAATGGTTTTGACGCATGGCGTGATAATCGATGAAAATGATGATTTGATATCGCCCCGATCATAAATCAAATTTGCGCGCCAGATCTAATTTAATCATCGGGAGATCGGATCAATCCCGGAGACCGTCTTCTTCCCAAAATCGAAAAATTTGATCAACGTTGATGGTTTTCCCTCAATCGACGGCGATCGATGATGAATTATGCATCAATTTTAATCCCTAATCAATGATCGAATTGAGATCAATCTATATGATTAGATCCATTTGGCATTCCAACTTTCTTTGAAAAGGCCCAAAACTGAAAGCTTGAAGAAAATAGGGGAGGACGTCAATGGCAAACCTAGATTTTGGTGATCTTTGATGGCGAGGTTGATTCCATAAGCTTTTGATCAATGCAATGAGCTTGTTGCTGGCATTTGGCGGCTTATCTCCATGTGGTTTTTCCCCTTGAATGAGCTCAAAGCATAGATCTCGTCCTTGGTGGTTCTCGGCCTTCCTGGTGCCAAATGATTTGAGTAAGGGCTCAATTTAGATCGCCTCGAGCCCTATTAATGTGTGTGTGTGTGTGTGTGTGTCTTCAATTTGGGGTGAAATCCCCTCCTTTGGATTTCACCATTAAAGGGTGCTCAATTTTGGCATGAACAGTGCCTTGCCGATGACTAGGTGGCCGAGGAAAGGTATGGGATCAACTCCCCTTGCCCTTGTGAATATAATGGGATGTTCACCTGAAAGGTGGAGAGTTTCCTTCCTTGTTTTTCATGCATGGCTGAGCACTTGCTTTCTCTTCTTCTTCTTATCTTTTTCTTCCCTTGGAGAAGCCAAATCCTTGTTGGCTTTTTTTCCTTGCCTGATTGCCTCCTTCACTTGAAGGCAGCCATCTTTCATTAGGAGGTGGTATGAGATGAGGATGGGAAAAAATGGAAAAAGGAAATTGTCATTTTTCTTTCTTCCCATTTTCCATTTTTAATTCCCCTCTTTTTATTTTTCTTTTATTATTTCCATGAAATATGGCATTATCATCTTACTTTGGACTAAAGTATGATATGCCCAAATTAATCTCAAAATGGATTTGAGATTAGACTTAATTCCATTTGAATTGTCTTAGGGAAGTTGAATCCAACCAAGTGCTTTGATTTTAGCTTGATCCAATTCAAAATCAACTCAAGGGTATTTTTGAAATTAAATATAATTTGACTTTTAATCATCTTGGATTAATGATTATTGATTATTGATTTGATTAATTGATTTTGAATTTGGATGCTTGAGTTGATCCTACCTAATCCAAATAGGTTAGATCCAACCCAAGGTGAATTCCCTAGGTCACTAAGCATAGTGTCCTAAGCATTGAATTAGGAGAATCCTATTTGAGATTAGGATCTCTTAATTGCCAAATTAATCTCATCCGAAAATGAGGTCAATAAATGGAACCTCAATATGTGTAGTGGATTAACCAGAATACACTGCACATATTGGTGTTGACCAGATTAATCAACATACAAGCATAAACTTGGGGTTCCATTTCATGATTTTGATTTTTGATTTGAATTTCATTGTGATTTTGATTGTGAAAGATAGGTATATGTATACATATATTTGCTTTGGAGTGTGATTCATGTGATTAGCTAATAAGATGGGGCCGTTAAGCGCATGATCCATTTTAGTTAGCTAAAGAGAGGAGAGGGGTCTTTAAAGACATGATCCAATCCTCGAAAGCTATGCTAGGGAGAAGAAGCTTGAAATGCTTGATCCTAATCCACAGCACTTAGACTACTAAATAGGGGTCACATGTACTTGATCCTAAGTAATCCATAGAAATGGAGCCTTCATGGCTTGATTCCATTTTTTTTAGTTCTTTGAATAAGAAGCCAACTGGGGGACTTACTCCTATGTGATTAGAAAGAATGTTGACTGGGGACTTACTTCTTCTAATTTGCTAATAAGATTGGGCCGTTAAGGGCATGATCCATCTTAATTAGCTGAAAAGAGGAAAGGGGTCCTTAAAGACATGATCCAATCCTCAAAATAGGATACCAACTAGGGACTTACTCCAATGTTATTAGCTAATAAGATGTGATCATTAAGGGCATGATCCATCCTAATTAGCTAAAAAGAGGAGAGGGGTCCTTAGAGGCATGATCCAATCCTCAAAATAGGATTCCAACTGGGGACTTACTCCTGGGTAGGATGCTGACAAAGGGGCTTACTCCTAGATGATTAGAAAGAATGTCGACTAAGGGACTTATATCTTTTTGGCCAATATAAAGGGGTCATAAAGACTTAATCCAATCTAACTCGCATGTGTAACATGAAAGGGGCCTTGATGGCTTGATCCAATCATGTACACAAAAGTAGGATGCCGACTAGGGACTTACTCCTAGATGATTAAAAAGAATGCTGACTGGCGACTTATATCTTTCTGGCTATTAGAAAGGGGTCATAAAGACTTAGTCTAATCTAACTTACCTGTGTAACATGAAAGGGGTCTTGATGGCTTGATCCAATCATGTACACAAAGGTAGAATGCCGACTGGGGACTTACTCCTAGATGATTAGAAAGAATGTTGACTAGAGACTTATATCTTTCTGGTTGTTAGAAAAGAGTCATAAAGACTTAATCAGATCTAACTCGCCTGTGTAACAATAAAGGGGCCTTGATGGCTTGATCCAATCATGTACACAAAAGTAGGATGCCGACTAGGGACTTACTCTTATGTGATTAGAAAGAATGCTGACTAGGGACTTATATCTTTCTATCTATTAGAAAGGGGTTATGAAGACTTGATCCAATCTAACTCGCTAGTGTAACATGAAAGGGGCCTTGATGGCTTGATCCAATTATGTACAAAAAGGTAGAATGCCAACTAGGGACTTACTACTAAATGATGAATGCCGACTGGGGACTTATATCTTTCTAGCTATTAGAAAGGGATCATGAAAACTTGATCCAATCTAGCTCGCCTATGTAACATGGAAGGGGCCTTCATGGCTTGATCCAATCATGTCCACAAAAGTAGGAATGGTGCTACAAAGGGCTTACTCCAAACCTACAAAGGTAGTTTTCATGGGAATAGTGCACGAAGGCTTACTCCAAACCTAGAAAGACATGAGAAAGGTGCCACAAAGGGCTTTCTCCCAACCTATAGGTGATATGAATGAGGAAAAAGGGGTCAAAGTGACTTAATCCTAATCGTCGAAAGTTTTGGCTAATAAGCAAGAGTCTCAAGGACTTAATCCCTACTTGATTAGTCTAACTTGATGAAAGGGTGATGGAAGGTTTGCTTCCATTTCTTGATTTCAATACACTTTAGTGAAGAAGGTTTCAAAGAGTTGGAATTTATTTTTGAAGGACGACTTGGGAATATTTTGGACCCAATGTTTTATTATGCCATAAGCATAGAAGTTCAACATTTTTCTTTTTATATTCTTTTTATCTCAAAGTTACAATAAACCATGCTAGATGTCTATTTCACTAAAGGCAAGACATCATAGGGTACTAACCTGAGAATTCTACCTTTTTGAGCTTGCATGTGTAGTTCTGCTTCTCAAATGGAATTTTTGTTTTGTACATTATTTTAATTTGTTGACATGAATCAATAGCTTATAGCATTCCTTTGATGAAGAGATTCCTTCTAAAGTGAATGAAAGGATAATCTTTTTGGATAGAGACACATTCTTATCCCTAATCAATAAGGAATTGAAAGGATTAACTTATTAGATAAATTAAGATTCTCCTAATAAGTTTGAATTTCTGTTGATTTATTATTATAGGAAATGAAATCTCATAATTATCTCTGATTAATTTCTTATTTTTGCATTTTGATCCTACTACGTTTTACTACAAGGTCTTTGAAATTACTCCAAAAGCAAATTTCAAGACTCTATATGTAGTAACAGGATTGTTCTTCAAGTCATATTGAAGTTTCTTTTCTTTTCTTTTTTTTCTTTGACAAATTTTCAATATAAACCTCTACCTAATTGAAAGTGGGATTACAAGAAATCTTGATCATGATTCTTTTTGCTAAATTATCCTAATATTTAGAGATTTGAATGATATGACTCTATAACAAAACATTCTTTTAAGGATTCTGAATGTCATATCATATGCTTTCAATTCTTCTTTTCTAAAATTGCTTTAATTTGACAATTTTTCGATAAGTTATCCTTAAGAAGGATAATCTTATGCATGAAAGTCTTTTTGATTTTAAAATAAAATATGAGTAATATGAACCCATTTTTAAGATAGAGATTCTACCCTAGTCCCAAGATGTGGGTCATATAATGATATTAGATAACCAAGAAAAATGTTTTCTTCTCATGTACAGCCATCATTTTTGTTTAGCTTTTAATTTAGCTAAAAATTTTCTTTTCTTTTGGGATTTGACCATAGTCGTCAAGGAACTTAGTTTATGAAAATGGCATCAAGCTTAAGTTTATAGACCGCTACATCTAGAGATCATTTCAATTTATTTCCAGATAAAGTATTCTTTAAACCAAAAAGATAGCTTAATGAAATCATCAATAGCTAACTCATTAAAGAGTTAGATTATTGATATCAACTTGTCAATTATGGAATTGGATTTTTCTACAAATTCTAAGGGTGCATCTCGAACTTGAATACTATATAAATCTCCAGACACATCTAAATAACATTGATGCAATGTGCTAGAATGCCTTTTGAAAAGAAAGTTAGGACCCAAACTACTTAAGCTTTTTAACTTGCAATGGCTCTACGACTTCATAACTTTTCTTGTTTATGATTATAGGCCACTTGCAATGGAATCAGAGTATACTCAATGGGACCTTTGCCATACAAAGGATATGGACCCCTGGAAAAGAAGATCCACTATCTTTTCTTTTAACCTGCCAAGCGGGTTCACCCAATCATGGCAATTGCTAAAATGACAAAGTATGAGATATCTATTTATTTTTGTTCATGTAGAGACAATTTATTTTGACTTCTAACCCTACCACTTTATTTTGATGTGGAGAAGTTTAAAGTTAAAATGTCCATTTACATTGGGTGTCTTTTGCTTCATTTAAAATCAGAATAGACTCAATAGAATCTTTGCCATTCAAAGGATATGGTTTCTTGAAAAAGAAGATGCACTATCATTTTATTTAACTTGTCAAGCGAGCTCACCCAATCATGGCAAAGGCTAAAATGACAAAGCATGAGATATCTGATAATTTTTTTATTTTATTCAAGCTATGTTAGTTTTATTGGGTATTTTTGCTTCATTTGAAATGGTATGAGAGTATACTCAATAGAATCTTTGCCATTCAAAAGATATGGACTCCTAGAAAAGAAGATTCACTATCTTTTTATTTAACCAACCAAGTGAGCTCACCCAATCATGGCAAAGACTAAAATGACAAAGCATGAGATATCTGATTATATTATTATTATTTTTTCTTATTTAGCTAGGGATAATTTTTGGACTTCTAACCTTACCACTTTATTTTGATGTGGAGAAGTTTGAAGGTCAAAATGTCCACATGCTTAGAAATTTTAGACTTCATCCTTTTGCTCTTGGATATAGTCCTTCCATCCATTTACTTTTCTTTCTTTCTTTATTCTGATTTCATTTCTTTATGAAGGGTTGCACTTGGTAATTTTCCTAGTTACAGGATTCACTAAGAAGATAGATGTATTTGACTCATTTCCATAACATTTCACTCTTTATGAAATGACTCCACTGAATGATTTGCTAGGAAATTTGATGTATCTGACTTTTTGTTCAAATATAACATTTGATTGATTGACTTTTGATATGATTCAAGTCTTTGCTTGATTGATCATATAATATGATCCAACATTTCTATTTCTTTTTCAACATTTTCATGAAATAACAAATCTAGTAAAGCCATTTAAGATTGGTAAAAATGACTTTCTAAAGATGTTACACTTCTAGATTCAAACTGATTTAGTGGAGTGAGTCATTTAAGATTTGCATAATTACTTCCTTGAAAACTTTACACTTCTGAAATCAAAATTTTCTATTGGAATCAAATTTTTAGTGAGGTCATTAAGGAGTAGCTGAATGATATCCTAAAGACTCAACACTTTAGGATGAATATGAACATCCATCAATAATCAATATGTTTCTTCTTTTTTATTTTCATTTGATTCCTTTTATTCTCTTTTTTTTTGTGGGCAGGACCATCTAAGAGCATTTAAAGATGTTTCATGAATTCCTAGGTTGCTCTTTTTCATGTTTGAATTTTTGTCTTCAATCAACAATGTGATTGAAATTAAGCTCTTTTTCTAGGTTGAGTTTTTAAGATTGAATTTTAATGAAGCTAAAAACTTCTTTTCTTTATGTGATTGAAATTACATGGCATCATCTTATCAAAGCAAGATTAGAATTGAGCCTATATAAATTCACTCTCATGTTTACAATTGATGTTGACCGATGAACCGGTCCAACATATATTTTAGAGATATTCTTCTTTTGAATTCTCTAAATCAACCAAGATGTCAATAAGTTCTTAGTAGTCTATCTTCATCATAGAAGATAACCCTAGAACTTCTTTATAGTGGAATGCCATATTAAGAGGTTGCTTATAGTTAAGTAAGACAAATTACATGATTATGTAATGCCTTGCTTTACTTTCATTTCTTTTTCTAATTTTTTATATCATATTTCATTTTGTTTTATAACAGAGCATTATGATGCTTGATTTTACAAACAACTTCTCTAAGATGGGAAAAACATCACATTTTGAAGATGATTTATTTATCATTTCTTTTCGATGTCATTTGTGGTGGTATGACTCTACCATTTTGAATTTGAGTTCAAGAATTTCCCTTTTTATATGAATGGAAGGTAGGTCTAACTCTATCCTCAATAGATCAATAGACCTCATGATCAATTCATTTATAGGATCATCATTTAAAAGAGGACCCTCTAGGGTAAATGATGTGCTATTAAAAAGTCAAATTTGATATGCATTCTTTTATAGCACATATATGATTAAAGGTAATCTTAGCTTGCAATGGAATCTTTGACCACCATACTTGACATTAAGACAATATCAAATAGGTTATAAGGCATTGCAAAGGATTCTCTTTAGATTCACTTTGTATTGAAAGAATATAATGCCTTAATCTCTGAATAGAGAAAACTAAGGCTTTCTTCATTCATTTAGATTGATAAAGTCCTAAGTGATTTATCTATCAATCCAGAAGAGATAAGAATTTTTTATATTTTCACTCTGAGAGATAGAAATATCACCCTTAGGACCTAATCCTAAGGTCATGATTTCTTCAGAAGGATTAAAATCAACATTAATTTTCTCTGTATGATTTGGCCTTAAAGTTAATTAAAGCCAATCATCGAATATCATTTCATTCAATGGGAGAAAACTCCCATTAAGATAGTTGATTTAAATTTCATTCATTTCAACTTTATCAAGAGAATCAAAACTCTCTTTTGTTGCCCCCCTCTTTTCTTCTATTAATTAGAAGCAAAAGTGAATCTTATCACTTTATCTTTACTTATATCACGTCATCTACCTCTTTTGACTCTCCCCCAAACTCTTTCGAATTTAAGATTTTGGAAAGGTCTAAAAGAAGGTTACCTCCAAGTCACTCCTTAGAATTGGCTAATCAAATTGAGTAGTCGGTTTCCCAATATTCTAGTGACTACTCAATTTGATTTGCATTCATGTATAATTTTCTTCAATAAGAATAGAAGAGTTTCATTAAGTTCCTTAATCAACCTCTACCTAAGGTCAATAAGGCATTCCCATTTTACTATGATTTTTTATTTTTAAATGCAATTCAAACTTCAATCATGGTGGTAAAGGGGCAATAGGCACAACTATGCCTCCTTTTGATTTGCATTTTCTCAAGTTTTGAAGGAACTCCTTCATTTCAATTTACAACCTTAGGTGAATGTAGTAGAACAAAGGGTCTCCATTCAAGGACCCTATCTTGATTCTCTTAAGCTTTAGTATAAAGCCAAAGTAAGATCAAGAATAAGTTTAACTTTGAGACTTCATGTTTGGAGATTTTCTTTTCAAATCTTGAAGTACTTTTCATACCTTTAATTTAATATTTCTTTTCCATATTGGAATGGTTTCAAATCCGTCCTGACCAGATTTAGGTCATAACAGAGATGACTTGATTTTTACTTGTTTCTCTCACCTCTCATTTTAATTTTGGATTTGGTTTTAGGACCCAATCATTTAATAGTGATAAACAAAGAGTTCTAGAACCTCTATTCAAGATGTTGGATAGACTCAACCAAGAATGACATGGAGAGGTATCCAATAGAAAGAAAGGCAGTCCTGACCAGTGAGTGGCACTAGTACACTTCCGATATATAGAAATAACCACCTATTTCTAAATATGGAGAGAGGAATCGTTCCCTAGCGGAGTCGCCAAAAAATATGTTGGTGTTTTCTCTGGAATAGAGAAAAGAAATGACACCACATAGAGTTTAGGAATATTTTATTTAGATGATCAAATATGGCATTAAAAAATAAATATATTATCTCAAAAGATAAACATGCTCCATTGTAATGGATTTGATCATTTCAATAAAAGACTCCTAAGGCTAATGGGTCTTTTGTGTACCAAAGTATTTTCCCCTGAACTACATGAAAAAGTAGAATAGGGTCTATTTTATCCTGGGATCTTGGTTCCCTATAAAGGAAAGCCTTTATAGTTAATTACAACTTAGGAAGGGTCTCTTCCTAAGAATACTCTCAATTAAAGAAATAAGTGGTTATTCCTAAAGACTACTAAGGTAGCTTTCAAAGGATTGATTTTGGGAAATTTAATTAGGAGAGGTCCAAATTAGAGAGTTATTTTTAAGAGTCAAATGGGAAAAGTAAGAAATGTCTATTAATATTGGGATACCTAGTAGACATTTCAACTATCCTTTGATTGGGCTTCATATTTGGGGTTTAATTTTAGATTTCAAGTTGTTATTTTCTTAAAAATCTAAGGCTTAGATTCTAGCAGCACAAGACTATAGAAATGCCTAGAGTTGAAGACTTATTCTTAAAAGGATGCTTCAGAACCTAGTCTACAAGTGCTTCCAACACATGTCAGATGCTCGACCTAGTTCTATCCTTGGGAATCATTGGTCATTCTCCTCACTTGAAGGAACTAATCTATCCTTGACTCCTTTAGACTTACAACCTTCCTGGAGAAGGCTGCCAGCTAACACCACCTAAGTGCATTTTAAAACAATGAGGCTAAGTCATATGAATGCAAGATGGCTGGGATGTTGCAATTTTAGGGAAAAAATCAATGAGCCTAAACTAACTTCCTAACCCCTAAGATTATGTAGGGTATGAAGATGTACATAATTAATGCATATTTTTTAGATTTTTATAATTTTTGACTTAGGATTCATTTAGGTCATAGAAATGCAATTTATGCCTAATGCATGCAATTAGAAAAAGATTATGGGCCAAATCAGAATATAAGAAGTGTACTTCCATCATAAGCACTCAAAGGTCAAGCCCAGGTTCTCTGGCAAGGATGGAAGACCTTCATTAATCAAGATTGAAACAATATGATTATGCATGAAGTTAAAACATCCATCTGAGGGGTTGTTATATATTTTATCTTGCTTTAGTGGCCTAGGATTTTATATGAAAACTATGAGTTGTATTTATGTTTATGTTCCAATTGATTTAGTTGGGTAGAAAATTTAGATAATCATATGAGCCTACGTCTATGCATACATCATAGCACAAACATAGCATAGAAAGAAACCTAAGAAAAGCATGCAATTTCTATTGTGCACCCAAAATAAATCAAGCCAAATTAAATTATACAAGGAAAAGGCCAATACAACCGGATACTACTGTACACCCCAGAAAAAAGAAAAATGGGCATCCAAGTTCTACCGTTATACATCCCAGCCTAGAACTACAAGTTCAGATCAATGGGTCTTCTTTCTTGGAAAGTCTCCTTCTTCAGGGACATCCATCAGGCTCCATAGGGGACCACCGCACCATCTCCTAGTTGGGCCAGCTCCTACTAATCCTAGACCCCATAGATCCTAACCTAATTCTAAGCTCAAATTTACATTTAAATTCAAAAAAACTTCTGAGCCCTGCAAAATAAATGTTAAGAAATACACATAGCACACAAAGAAATTTATATTTCACAAACATACAGGCTTAGCATTGGTTGCTTGCCAAGCCCACCTATCCTATGGACTATTTTAAGGGATTTTCAGCACCTGCAAGCAAACAATAATTTTATGATTTATTTATTACAGCGATCCATATAACACAGTCCCCTACAAAAAATAGTATCAAATCTAGAAAGAGTGCCCTAACATCCAGTCTAACGGACAAACAAGCCTAGACATATAGTCTAAAATAATACACCACATAGACATGTGAAGCACAGCACAACATATCACAGGAGATTAAAAGAAAATCACAGAATGATCTAACATAGATCTAGAGTCAATGACCTAAGTAATCTAGTGTGTGTGTGTAGAAGTCAGATTTGTGTGGTAAGGCTTTGCTAGGCTCCTTTGAGTTCAAATTTAAATTTAAGGTTTGAATTTGTTTAATTTTTACCATTGGTCGGTTTCAATTCAAATGACTTAATGATTTAATTCCCATTTTATGTTCATTTTATTTGGTTGAAGTAATATTTAAGTTTTCAAGGATGAGAATGATAATGAATTTCATTTTTAGGTGAAACTCACTTTATTCCACATCCTAAATCCTAATGAAGTTTCTAAAAGTCTAACTTAAATCCTTAAGTATTTTAATTAATCATTTTGATTTTATTTATGTTTGGATTTGGTTTATGTTATTTCATTTGTTTGAATTGCTTTGTTTGATTTAATTTATTTGATTTATTTCATTTTGAATTAAGTTATATGGATTTCATTTGATTTGGCTTATGTTTATTTAAGGAGTTTGATTTTATTCAATTTAATTTAAGTTATTAAATTATTAATTTATAAGCTTAAGTTTTAAGTTCATTAATATGAATTAATACCTTAGGTTTGTTCATAGATTATTCTTAACCTAAAGCACTTAGGTTAATTACTTGATTTGATTAACCTAGGTTTTAGATTCATTATTTAAATTCATTAAGGATGAATGATTTCATTAAACTTAACTTAAGTTGTTTAATTATGTTCAAATTTCACTAAGTATTGATTTTCTTAAAATTTTAATATTTGATCAATGATCGAATTGGGATCAATCTAGATGGTTAGATCCATTTGGCATTCCAACTTTTTTTGAAAAGGCCCAAAAACGAAAGCTTGAAGAAAATAGGGGAGGACGTTAATGGAAACCTGGATTCCGGCGATCTCCGGCGGCGAGGTTGATTCCATAAGCTTTAGATCAATGCAACAAGCTTGTGGCTGGCATTTGACGGCTTATCTCCATGTGGTTTTCCCCCTTGAATGAGCTCAAACCATAGATCTCTGCCTTGGTGGTTCTTGGCCTTCCCAGTGCCAAATGATTTGAGTAAGCGCTCGATTTGGATCGCTTCGACCCTAGAACGTGTGTGTGTGTGTGTGTGTGTGTGTGTGTGTGTGTGTGTGTGTGTGTGTGTGTGTGTGTGTGTGTGTGTGTGTGTGTGTCTTCAATTTGGGGTGAAAACCCCTCCTTTGGATTTCACCATTAAAGGGTGCTCGATTTTGGCATGAACAGTGCCTTGTTGGTGACGAGGTGGCCGGGGAAAGGTATAAGATCAACTCCCCTTGCCCTTCTGAATATAATGGGATGTTCACCTCAGGGGTGGAGAGTTTCCTTCCTTATTTTTCATGCATGGCTGAGCACTTGCTTTCTCTTTTTCTTCTTATCCTTTTCTTTACTTGGAGAAGCCAAATCCTTGTTGGCTATTTTTCTTGCTTGATTGCCTCCTTCACTTGAAGCCAGCCATCTTTCAATAGGAGGTGGTATGGGATGGGAAAAAATGGAAGAAGGAAATTGGCATTTTTCTTTCTTCCCATTTTCCATTTTTTAATTCCCCTCTTTTTATTTTGCTTTTATTATTTCCATGAAATATGACATTATCATCTTAGTTTGGACTAAAGTATGATATGCCCAAATTAATCATAAAATGTATTTGAGATTAGACTTAGTTCCATTTGAATTATCTTAAGGAATTTGAATCCAACCAAGTGCTTTGGTTTTAGCTTGATCCAATTCAAAATCAACCTAAGGGTATTTTTGAAATTAAATATAATTTGACTTTTAATCATCTTGGATTGATGATTATTAATTGTTAATTTGATTATTTGATTTTGAATTTCGATACTTGAGTTGATCCTAACTAAGCTAAATAGGTTAGATCCAACCCAAGGTGAATTCCCTAGGTCATTAGGCATAGTGTCATAAGCATTGAATTAGGAGAATCCTATCTGAGATTAGGATCTCCTAATTTTCAAATTAATCTTATCCAAAAATGAGGTCAATAGTAATAGCCCCTAAGTTTATGAATTGTTCATCGGGGAGGTCATCACTAAGCGAAGAGTCAGTAGGAAGTGGGTGTGCTGCTAAAAAATCCATCAATGTTAGTCCTTTCATCGCATGGAGGGGTATAAAACTGATGTCAAACTGCGATAAAATTATGGGCCATCGTGTCAACTGTCCAGATCGCATCGGCCTTGTCATGAGATATTATGGTGGGTTGATTCTAGAAATCAAGTTCACTTTATGAGAAAGCATGCAATGTCATAACTTTTGGGATGCAAAGCTTAAATCCAGGCAATGCTTCTCAATGGGTGGATAATTTGCATCGGTAGGAATCAGACAATAGCTGAGGTGGTAGACCATGTTCTCTTTCCCTTCGTCGTTGGCTTGGGCCAGCAAAGCACCAAGGGAGTCATCTAATGCAGCAATGTAGAGGATCAAAGGCTTGCCCAGGATAGGGGTGGCTAAAATTGGTGGCATCATCAGGTACTATTTGACATCTTCAAAAGCATGATGGCACTTATCATCTCACTTAAACTTGCCATCCTTCTTGACAGCTGCTGAGAATAGTTGGCATCGGGTTGATAGGTTGGATATAAAGAGTCTTAGATACGCCAACTATTCTTGGAATGATCCGAGTTGAGTTAAACATTTAGAAGATGGCATTTCAAATATTACTTTAATCTTTTCTGGATCAATTTCAATCCCACGGTGTCAGACAACAAACCCAAGGAATTTCTCTAAAGTTACTCTAAATGCACACTTCAAATGATTCATTTTGAGGTTATATTGTCTTAACCGCTCAAAAACTACTCTCAAGTCAAAGAGATGGTCTTCCATTTCTTTACTATTGACCACGAGATCATTGATGTAGCATTCGACTTGATGATGAATGAGTTTGTCGAAGATTCGAGTCATGGCCCACTAGTATGTGGCACCGGCATTTTTAAGGCTGAAAGGCATGACCTTATATCAATAAATTCTGATTAGTGTTCTAAAGGCATTATTTTTCACATCTTCAGGGGCCATCTTTATTTGGTTATATTCAGATGAGCCATCCAAGAAGGAGAAAACTACATGAGATGAGGCAATGTCCACCATCAGTTCTTGTTTTGGTAGTGAAAATTCATCTTTTGGATATGCCTTATTTAGATCCCTAAAATTGTCGCATATGTGAATTTGACCATTCTTCTTCTTAACTGAGATGACACTAGCCAACCATGTGGGGTATTTTTCTCCTAGATGAAATCAACATCGATTAGTTTATTGACTTCAGAAATGACCTGTTGTTCAATGTCTAATCGTATATGTCTAGGACCTTGATTGATAGGGTCAGCATCAGGTTGTATTGCTAGCTTATGAACCGGTATGTCAGGAACCAATTCAGGCATTTCTTCATTACTCCATGCAAAGCAGACCTTAAACTCAATGAGCAGCCTAACTAAGTCCTTGGTTTCAATTTTGTTCAACAAGGAACAAATGTATGTCGGGCGTGGATTTACTTTAGTTCCTAAATTGATTTCCTTGAGCTCATCGATGGTTGATTTGATTTCTTCTTTCAACTCTAATGGAGCATCTTTGGTTTGAAAATCATTTGAATCATCTGAAATTTCTAAGCACACCTCCTCATATGCGTTAATGTGATTTGAAAAGAACCTATCAAATTCCAAATGATTGGTGATGATTAAGCAGTAATCGTCAACGTCAAATGGGCCTATAGTTCCAAATCCTAGTCCTGGTCTTGATTGAGAGCTTTTACATTTGTTGTTCCATATCATTTTGAAGTAATTCGACCTATGCTTAGACCATGTATGTATAATTAATCCTTTTTTTCTAGATTATGAACACAAGATGAATACCAATCAAAAGGTAATTCTATTAAATTTTTATAAGAATTGTCATCAAGTTCTACACCAACTTCTTGACTTGAGGATGATGCTCCATGAAAGAACCTCTGAATCTTCATAGCTGTGGATGATTTAGAGGCCTCCTTAACTACTAAACCTTCAACTTTTTGTGAGGAAAGTGGGGTTAGAGCTAAGGTTCTCAACTGATACCTAACAGTTTCACATAAAGAGGACTTGGATACACTTATGCTTTGCTTGGGAATTCGATCTTCATCACTACCCAGTTCGAGTGTCACCTCTAATGGGATCTACTATCGAGAAGAGCTAGTTGGTGTGCTAACCATATAGGACTCATCATCTAAACTAGATTCTAAGTCTATATGGATAGCAAGTGTACTCCTGGTAGCTGGGATAAATCTCTTGGTGAGTTCTACATATGGAGGTCTTCCACCCCTAGGACTGCCTCTGGACTTGCCTCTTCCTCGTTCTGGTGGAGGTCGGGTCATCCTCCCCACTTGTTCAAATGGAGTAATGAACTATGGGTACAATCTAATCTTAAGCTCTACTTCATTGCTAGAATCTACTAATCGCTCCCTTTTCTTTTCAATTTCATTTTCACTTTTCTTTTCTTTTTCTTTTTCTTTTCTTTCTTTTTCTCCCACATGGGGATTTTGACTAAGTTCACGAGAATAGACTTTTTGGTTTTAGGGGGAGGTAGTAGGCTGCATCCTCATATATCCCAACCTCGTAAACTGTAAAGGGCTTAAGATCTCCTTTATCACAATACTCAATTCCACCTCTTAAGAACTTGATGCACTAATATAAAGATGATGGAACCATGTTGTTCTTATGCATTCATGGTCTCCCAAGCAAAGTATTGAAAGATGTATCCAAGTCTATTATGTGAAACTTGGCTTCAGTCTTCCAATCATCTATCTCTAGTGGCAATACTATAGAGCCTAAGGCCCTCTCACCTTATTCATTAAATCCTTTCAACATCATCCTCTCCTTTTAGAGTTTAGAGATATCAATCCTTAAGTAGGCAAGGATTCTTAAACTCATGATGTTGGCTAACACATTAAGGTCAACCAGAACTCTGGATAGCCTAAATTTGCCAATATCCGCTATAATGTAGAGGAGACGGTTGTGCTCGATCATTCCTAGAAGTAGGCCTTCATTGCTGAATGTAACTCCTAAGATGTCCTTCGATAAGTGTGCTCCCTCTCCAGTAGCAATTAATTGAGCTTAGAATATCTCTGAGTTGAGCAAATCTTTGACTAGAGATTCCTTGATCTCTTTGGATAAGACAAGGGAATCGTATATGCTTAATTTAGCTGACAACTTTCTAAGATGTGTTAGGACATTGTAATCAACTTTAGGTTGGCCTTCCATAAGCATATATGTAGGTGGAACATCTTATGGAGGGGCTATCTACTCACTGGAATCAATTACCTATTTACCCTTATCCTGAGGTGCTACCCTATGAGATAGAACTTTACCATTACGTAGTTTGACTTCAGTGGCCTCTTAGAATGATGAGTTTGTAGAAAGTTCTACCTACTCATTGGGTATACATACAGATTCTCCTAAAGGATCGTCAGAGTCAGATGACTCCAAGTCAATCTCAAGAGGTGAACCCGATTGATTCAAAGAAGAAAAATTCAATTATGAATCAGAGAGCAATGAATCGGAACTATTTGAGCTATTATTATTTAGACTTAGAGAGCTTTCTATAAGAATGAAACTAGGAGCATCATAGGTAGAGAGAATATAAGTGGAATCAACTTTCTTCATTGATTTCTTTAATTTGGGTGGAGGTACATATTACAAATCAAATAAAGCAGAGTAAGAGGTTTACTACCCTTATCCATGGATATAATACTCCTTCCAGTAGAAGAAGACTGAATAGAGGTAGTATAGCTGCAACATTGGAAGAAGTGCTAGACTCGGATGGTGGTTGCATTGCAGATCTATCCCGAGCAGGTGTGGTAGGTTGTTGATGCTGCTGATGGGCTTCCACCCTCCCTGAGTTATCCTTTTTAACTAGCAAACTTTCCTTAGTGTTGGAGGTTTGAGTTGCTTCAGGCACCTGTAGAGAAAGTTTCTTGATTTTAGAGATGATTTTCTTAGAGGTTTAGGATAAGAAAATATCCCAACCTTTTTTTATCTTGAGATGATCAGAAGTATCCCCAAGGATACTCTAACAGAATCAAACGGTTGTTCTAATAAGTATTCCTTAGGGATAACTATAGCTCCTGACTTGTAGCTATACTCAAGTCAGTCCTCGAAAGTGATGTAGTCCTCTAAGACATGGTCTAACATGCGGTGGTAGGGGAAATAGTTAGGATCATTGCTCTTGCCCACTTCCTGTGGCCTCTTTGGCTTGGATAGCTAGAAATCAAGCTTCTTCAAGATATTCTTGAAGATTTTTCTGACTACCTCCCTCTTGAATGAGTATGGCTCGCTTAATTTTTCAGCAAGAGTAGGTGGAAAATGGCAATCTGGCAGTGGATAGGAATACCATTGTTGAGTAGGCTGTTGTGGCGACGGTGGTGGCCGGTATAGCGGCCAAGGTGGTGGAAGAGGACGTGGTAGTAGAGGCTGCTAAAATTTGGGCCTTCAAACTATGCTCTAGCTCACTATTTCCCCTTGTCCATTGATACAACTATCCTAGGCTTCTTCTCAAATATCTTCTGAGGCTTGGGCTTAGATGATTGGTCTAAAAAGGGTAATTGTTTGGCTACTTCTTGTAGGTTAGCCACCTTATTGATTAGCTTCTCAAATATCTTAATGGTGAAGCCCTTAAGCATGAAAGCAACCGGGCCATGGATATTCTTAAGCAGAATCTCAATGGCATGCTACTCGGACAGTTGTGGTTCACATTTCATACTCATGATGTGCCATCTAAGAATATAATAAATAAGAGACTCGTCAAGTTTTCTTTTTTCTATGTCGAGGTCACCTAGAGTCACCCTTTACTAAGCTCCTGTAAATCTCTTGATGAAGAGATACTCTAACTTTGCAAAAGCCTTCACCAAACTGTTGGTCAGTTTAGCATACCAATCAAATGCAACACTTGCTAAGCTACTGATAAATAACTAGAAGAGAAGTGCATCACTACCACCGGCATCACAACAACTGGCCCTGAAATGTGCAATATGCTGCCTTGGGTTCCCACTACCATCAAAACTCTTGAAGAATGGTGGAACAAAACACTTAGGGTATTGAACTACATCAAATTCCTATGGGTAAGGTCTACCCTTTGGAATAGATGAGCTCCCCCAGGCTTGCACCAATACTTCCTTCACCTGCTGCTCGACCATCTGCTTGATATCATTTTCATGCATGGAAGTGCTATCAGTGACCTTCCTATGCAAACTACCGACATCATCATCCATGGGAGTGCACTTAGGATGATCTAAAGTATGTACCAACTCAGACCTATCAGCCACCATGGGGGAAGGCTATGAAATTAGGGATTGGTTCTACAAGGCTAGAACTACTGCCATCAACTTCTCTACCCACTTCTCCATCCTGTCTATCTGATCATCCTTATGTTTAAGTTGCTGGTGGAGGTGTTGAGTTGAGTAAGAGGTGTTGTCTTCCTCAACTACAGCACCTTCCTGGCTATGATGTTCTCTCTACAGGGATCCTCTAGTATCAACCATGTGGACTTTGTCTAAATCATCCAACATGTCATCCTCATCAGGGTCGAAGTTGACCTTGCCCTCATCTTGATTAGAATGATCACTCCCGACTATCTGTCTAACTATAGTACGATTGTCTTCTAGATTATCCTCTAAAGAATGGTCGTCTATTCGACCCTGCTCTACCGGAACATAGGCTAGTTGACGACCGACTACTGGACTGAGCTTTGTAGAATCTATGCACTGAATACTCTGAGTTGGTGGGGCGCACTCCCTAGCTAGCTCAATTATTGCGAGGACCATCTAGGTATCCCCTCCCCTCTCCTCCTCTAACTATTGTGATGGTGGAGTAATCCTGACGCTCTTAGGTTGCCACTCCTTGTTCACCACAATTAAAGTGGAAGGTCGAGTTGGGGAGCTCAGCTTCACCTCAATAGGTGAAATAGATGGAGTGGGATCTTTGGGCCATATCCACAACACCAATGGGGGAACTCTCTCTCTAGAAGGGGGCTAGTGAAACTTTGTGGGAACTGTGGATGCTGGAACCTAAACTAGCGAACGTGAATAGCAAGTGGAGTAATGTAATGGTGGGTACACCAGCTGCCTCTCCATTGGAGATCTCCTCCTATAACTAATGGTATCGATAAGGACTATGCGATCAGAATGATTAGCTCTAATAGCTCATCGATCAAGGAAATCCATCAAAATGGAGGCCACCGACTCTCTGGCAAACCTCCTATTTTAATGCTTGCTTGCTTGGGCAACAACTCTGGCCTCAGAGGCCCTCTCTCTATATATCTAATTCCTAACACTCCTAGGGATCAGGCTCCTCAAATCATGTAAAGTATTGGACTCTGAGCGTCTATGAGCTCTACCAAAGCAGTGAAGAATAGATCGTAGACCAGCATAGGGCTTCCTCTTATCCCTAGCTAGTGTCTTAAACTCTGCAGGGGACGGAGGTGATGCAGAGATCCTACAGTAATCCTTCTCTCCCTTTGAGGCTGAGAGGGGGTGGAACCTACTACCACCCAAGAATGGAGAGGTCTCACGAGGGGAACCCTCCTCAGCAACATGGGAGGCATCATCTATCTACCTCACCTCATGCTCATAATACCGCTTAATCTTGTGGTTCTTATTTTGGTGTTTAGTCTTAGTGAGAGAGGTGGAACGAGAGCTAGAACCTACCTCAAAGGTAGGGGAGACTATCTTAGAGGCCTAGATAGCCTTCCCCTTTAGAGCAGGGGGAACCAATGAGGAGGTACTAGCCCGTGTTGGAACTGCAATAGAGGCAACAGACTATACTGACACTCACACTGGCACTAACACTAATAGGGGTGTGGGAACCATAGAAGCCTTACTCTTTAGAGAGGAAAACTTAGAACCAGAGTGAACATCGAATTGGAGGAGTGGCTTCTTCCCTGCCACCTCCTCTCAGCTAATGGTAGTGAGGGCTGGTCCCTCGCAGGTGATCTTCCATTGCTCAAATCCAAGGCCAAACTTAATGACAGGGGCATCAATGAGTATGGCCTGATCCATGGCCAATTCTACATCAGATGCAAAAGAGAAAATCAACTTACCAGAATACATGGCAACAAACTAACTGGGAGAAGGAAGAAAAATCTGGGCTAGTATCTCTGCATTGTTGGAAAAGAGAACTAGATTAGATCCTTATCTTAAACTGTTGACATGAATTATTAATTTTGATTTGACTTTTGAATTAGAGCCCTCATTTAATAAATTTAGGTATGCTAAATGGGGTTCTATTAGAGAGATTTAGAAATTTGGAGGAGAGACTTTGCCTTGAGTTTTATGTTTAAATTTGATTTTAATTTTGGAACTCATATCCAGCAAATTTAAGTATGTTGAGTGGGGTTCAATTGTTTGGAGAGACTTTTGGAGATGTATTTGTTATTTTCTTTTATTGGAATTTTATTTCGAAACTCTCACTTAGCAAATTTAGGTATGCTAAATAGGGTTCAATTGTAGGTTTAAAAATTTTGAAAGCTTTTAGTCTTGATGGTTTGATTGTTGATGTGTTGATTTGATTTTGAAAAGAAGGACTCCCATTTAATAAATTTAAGTATGTTAAACGGGGCTCAAATGAGTGTTTGATGTTTGTTGTTGATTTGATTTTTTTGAAAAGGGAACTCTTATTTAATAAATTTAGGTATGTTAAATAGAGTTCAATTACATGTTTAATGTTGATGTTGGAGATCAATTTTGTTTTGAAAATGAAACACTCATTTAACAAATTTAGATATGATAAATGGAGCTCACTTGTGTGTTTGTTTGTTGATGTGTAGTTTTGTTTTGATTTTGAGGATTGAACTCCCATTTAACAAATTTAGGTATGCTAAATGGAGTTCAAATGTATGTTGGATGTTTTGATTTTGATTTGGTTTAAAAAAGGGAACTCTCGTTTAACAAATTTGGGTTTATCAAATGGAGTTCAATTGCATGTTTTTTGTTGATGCTTGATTTTGTTTTGATTTTGGAAAAGTAAACCCTCAGTCAATAAATTTAGGTATGCTAAGTAGAGTCCAATTGTATGCTGGTTGTTGGATTTTATTTTAAATTTGAAAATGAGACTCTCATTTAACAAATTTAAGTATGTTAAATGGATTAAGTTAATTTATTTTTGAAAAAAAGGGGTTTGAATATGTTTATTTTTGAGAGAGAGGTTTGTTTTTTAATTTAATTTTGATTTTGAAAAGAGGAATACTCATTTAGCAAATTTAGGTGTGCTAAATGAGATTCAATTTATTTTATTTGGAAAAGGGGTTTGAAAGATTTTAATTTTGTGTTACTTGACTTTGGTTTTAAAAGATAAGTGAAGTTTACATGACTTTGCTTTGAAAAGACTTTGAAAATTTTACAAAAGATTTTACTTATTTTACTTTGGATTTGGTTGAAGTTTTGTTAAATATGAAATAAACCTTATTTCACCAAGCTAATGGTAAGAGGTTCTAAATTATATTTGATTTATATTTGGTCATATCCTTTCTTTAATTAGTTTATTATTACCTATCAGGGGACCCCATAGAGTGTTTAAGACCTACACGAGAGTGAGATCCTAAAGCCTAAAGGATGTTGGCTACCCTTGCCTAAGGATGAAATAAACAAGGTGCCCACAGAAAGAAAAATAGTCTTGGGCTTATATGAAATATAAGTTCACTATCGATGCTTGGAGATAATAATTATCTATTAGAGATGGAGAGAGGACCAAATCCTTAATTGAGTCACCAGAAAAATTTGTGGTGTTAATTTTCTGATGGTCGGGTGGACACCACGCAGATCGTAGAGGGTACTTATTAAAGTAATCGGGTGCAATATTAAGGTATGATGTACTATCTCAAAAGATAGAAATATCACTCTACAATGGACCTAATCACCGAATAAGGACTCCTAAGGCATGATGGGTCTTCGTATATAACAGAGATTTTTTTCCTACTTTACATGGAAAAGTATAGTATCATTTATTTTATGATGGGATCTTAAGTTCCCTATGGAGGCAAGCCTCCATAGATAATTACATCCTAAGAAATAAGATTTCCAAAGAATACTCTCAATTAAAGTAGACAATGATTATCTCCAAAAGAAAGATAAGTAGGAAAATCAAGTGGGATAGATCAAGTGAAAAACTTATCTTGGAAGACAAAAGAAAGATAAGTAGGAAATTCTCATGATACTAGGAAACCTTGTGAGCATTCCAATCTATCCTATGGTGAGGCTCTATATGTTTGAAAGTGAGATGATTTATTTCTTTGGATTAACTTTTATTAGAATGTTAGGGCTTACAATCCATCAACACGAGATTGTGGAAGTACCTAAGAGATGAGAATTTATGCTTGTAACCCAAAGGAAACAGTAACCTCGAATCCTATATATAGTAAGCTTTAACACAAGTTAAAGTACGACCTAAATCTAAGCGAAAGGGGACATAAGGATCTATTCCACAAGAGAAGATGGACCCATCTGACTCTTCTGGAGTTACAATTGTCTGGAGTGGCCACCAGCTAATACCTCCTATACTTTAAATTCATGTAGTCCAGTCTTATGGATTTGCAAGATAGTTTGCTTATTGTTTAATTAGAAATAGACTAAAGTCCTGAACCCACTCCCTAAGAGACTAGAGTATGAGTGGTATGAGCATATGTCTCAATCTACAAATGTAAAATCTTTTCAAATTTCATTTCATTTTGACTCAATATTTTGGACAAAGGCTTGGGATTTTTTTATGCCTAAAAGCATGATAAAAGTTGATTGTTGGCTAAATCAAAAGAGAGAGGGTGAAGCTCTGTCATGAGGGGTTGCTCTCATGGGTCAAGTGGTCCCTATAGTGTAAGAATAGAGGCTCTCATTTTCAGCAAGAGTGATAGAAGATCCATGCATGATGTGAGACATACAACTTACAAGTAAGGGGTTGCTAAATAGTTTAATTGTCATGCTTAAAGCCTAAGCTTTATGGTGAAGTTGAAATTTGTTTAGAATTTGATTATGAGTTATTAATTGGGTAGAAAAATTAATTTATTCTAAGAGCCTACCACATCCAGGCCACACATTAAAACATTAATCATAAACAAACTATGAAGAAGATGCAACCCTAATACTCGAGCTAAACATAACATCAACCATTTTTTATAAACTACTGTGAAAGAATAAGAGGCCAGTGCGGCAAGGTACCACTGTGCACCCCAGAAAAGAGAAAAGATGGGTAGTCATGCTCTACCCTTATACAACCCAGAATTATCAATTAATATTGCAATTAAAATTGAATACATGCTATGGGGGTCTTCATTCTTCATTTCTTCTTTCTTTTTTTTATTTGATTTACTCCAATGCATCACAGGACACCCCAGGACTAAGCCTTCTAACCACTACTTATCCTAATCCCCATAGCACTAATCCTAACTCCTTTTATAAAATTATAATTTATGAAAAGTAAATCTAACTACACCTACAAAATAGAGGTTAGCTAAACATACATTCAATCCCAAGCAGTTATATTTATGATTTAGACTTAGTACACTACACATGGGTAACAAAGCCCATATGTCCTAACTTTGATTATGCTTAGGGGCTTAAGCAACCTGCAAAGATAATAATTATATTTATTTTTAAGCAACCCCTTAAACATAACCCCCTGTAGAAGACATGATTAGGTTAGAAGTGGCCTAACATCCAGTCTAAAATATTACATCACAAAACAAAATATACACTACACATACAACATCCTAACTTAGGACTAGAAGTGGTGGCTTAATTCTAATGTGTGTGCTAAAGCTTTGTGTGGTATGTCTTAGTAAGCATTAGAGTTATGATTTTCTAAGTGTGGAAGAATTTAATTTAACATAAAGGTTGGTTTCATTTTAAGTTATTTAGTTGATTTGTGAGTTTTAATTCATGTTTTGTTTTATTTCATGTGGTTTACACTTAACATCTAAGTGTTGTAAAGTGAGGAAAGAGAATTAACCTCCTTCATCTCTATCTTAAGCCCCTTTCTAAAGCACACTAATTTGATTCAGTTCTCTTTAGTGAATGGGTAATTAAACATTTTTTTATTAATCCTATGTTTAGGTTAACCTTAAAAAATTCTATTCAATATGAAAGGCATCTTAAGATTAATGTAGTTGGATTACTATCACATAGCACATGTTAAACCATTCCTTCCAATCACTTATTAACAAGCATATGATTTAATCCTTAGCATACCTACACATACAACATATATTTTTGGCACACTTAAATGATGGATGAATGCACATGATTGGAATTTATATTTTATTTGATTGAATTATTTATACTTGTAAATTAAAACTCTATCAAAATTCTAATACCAAAATACATAAGCATAAATTAAATAAGTATGTGTCATTGTTAACTAGGGAAGTGAGATAATCAAATGACCTCCTTGGGGCTACTTAAAGCCTTATATTCTCAGGATGTCCATACTATATACTTATCTTCATTCAAGCGTATATAAATTTATATATGAATCATAAGAAAGAGAGCACTGACTTACATGAAATATATTTTTAATAAATTAGATGATTATGGATGCATGTATTTTTAATAGAAAAGGGGATTTTCATTCTTTAATTAAACACGCATACATATATATATAAGATGTAAGCAAGTACATATCATTATTAACCAAGGAAGTGAGGTAATCAAATGACCTCCTTAGGGCTACTTAAAACCTTATATTCCCAAGATGTCCAGATTATATACTTGCTATCTTGAATACATACACATGTGTACATAATTAAAAGAATGAAAATCATGCAAAAATTATATTTTTTTTTAGTTGAATTATTTATGCATATGAATTAAAGCTCTACCCACATTCTAATACTAAAATACATAAGAGTGAGATCAAATAAGTATCTGCCTTTGTTATCCAGGGAAGTGAAGAAATCAAGTGACCTCTTTGGGGCTACTTAAAGCCTCGTATTCCTGGCATGTCGAGATGATATTCTTATTGTCATTCAAACACATGTAGATTTATACATGAATCATAAGAAAGAGACGTTCACTTCATATGATTAGACTATAAGCACATGCAGATCATATATGTTTATAACTATCATCACTCCCAATTTTATTATCAATTTATAAGTATTGGAAAATAAATTTAGATTTATTAGTGATAATAGCCACACAAATAATAAGTTAAATTAACACATGCAAGCTTACATAAATAAATTATGTTTGATTCATTTAAATTTGAAAAAGATGAATACATGAAACCACATGAAATACAATATTTAAAGTAATTGAAAGGGAATAACCAAACATAAACATGTGATTCATTCAACTAAATTAATTCCTGAGGAAAATCATGCTAAATAAAATTGTTTAAGGAAAACCAAGGCTTCTTATTAATTTTGTTTTGGATTTGGGTTGATTTAAAGAGAAGAGAGATTATTTGCTATTTTAATCCCATTCTCGTGTTGGTTAACTTAATTGATTTAAGGAAAGGTAATTAGATAGATTTTATGAATTGATCAAGTTAAATTATTTAATTATCCTTTCCTATGCTTCTTAATTTTACTAATCATTTAATTATGAGTCTCAAATGATATGAACATGTGAGGAAATAAAATTGCAATGCCCCTAAGGATTGTATTGCAATTGGCTCATAATTTAAAGATTAATTAAGTTAAGGAATCTAATTAAGTACATTTATGATTTTCCCACACTTATGGGTTAATAATAATTTCCTTTAAAGGTCTTTATGTTATTGAATACATAAAGAGGAACCCTTAATTTTATTGTTAATTATCTGATGTGATTAGCATTTCAATTTGATTTAACCACTTAAATAACTAAATAAGCATTTGATGAATTCCCATATTAATTATCCCTTTTAAAATGAAATGAACTTGTGAAAAGAGATTAGGAAAGGGATCCTAATCCCACTCACTCATCCATTCACTATTAAACAGTGATTAATAAGCTTTAACTAATTAATTCTTAGTGTTTTGAATGTTAATTAATCACTTAATTAATTAAAGAGGGTAATTAAAGTTTGGTTCATTAATTACTAGGCAATAAATTCCAATAAAATCATGAGATGTAGAGGTTATCTCATTAAATCAACACACAAAGTTTGGACTGAATTGCCCAAGTAGTTAATGCTTAATTAAGCTAATTAAGTTTACATTTAAATGATAATTGAGCCTTAATTACTACTCAAAACTAAATGAAAATAATTTTAATTAATTTTTCTTTAATTTGTCTTTAAAATGAGTGTTTATTTGCATTTTTTATTTTTCTATAATTTGTTATGATTTTTCAAAGTTTCAGCCATTAAAATGAATAATTAAGCCATAATTAATCATAATCCCATTGACATCATGCGGAGTGCTGACGTGGAATGCTTTCCATGTGGCGATATGGGATTGGTTCTTTAAAATTATCTGAGTCAGCGCTGACATGGCAACAGCGAATACACTTTCATCCCCATCGTCCGATCTAAGATTGGATGGCAGAAATTAATCCCACAGTTCCTAAATATTAAAATATGATTAAATCAAATAGTAGATCATGATTGTCTGTTCCAAATTATACGGAACGAATGGCAGATGATTTATCATCTCCCATGCGATGGAAGACGGACACCGTTCGCCTTCCTCCGCCCAATTTGAGCTCATCGTACTTGAATTGGCTCACAATCAATCCCACACCTTTAGAAGGAATATCCTAAGATATCTAATAGCTAGATTCACATGACATTTACATTCTCTTCGAAAAGGACTAAAATAAATTGGAAAATCTTAGTTTAATGGTATAGTACCTCGTCGGAGCTCAAGACAAATGACGAACCAACTAAGGAAGCTTTGCCTTGATGAGACGAAGCTCTGTTAAGAATGCGGTACGATGCCTTTCTACCAGTTGCTATGTATACCAAATGCCACTACAATCCTCATCGGAGTTAGCCTAGGGGGTATTTTTGGTGCTCGAAACGCTTGGGGGAAGGTTCGTTTCACTTCGTTGGAGCTTAATGAACATGTAGGAAGAGTTAATTAGAGAGGGGTTGAGTTTTGAGGAAGTTCAATGGAGAAAATCCTCATCCTATCTTGGACTGGTGTTTTTTAAAGATGAGGAGGCTCAATAAGCTTGGTGAAATGCTCAGGGAGTTCATTTCTATGTCCTCAAGCTCTCTAAGGGTTCTAGTGCTCAAATTGGGTCGAATGGAGGGGGATATACTCCCTCCTCTTTTGAGATGGATGGATGAGATTCATTTGGCCATTTTTGACCATTCAACTGCCACCGATCTTCAGAGGAGATAAGAATCTCAAGAGGTGGCTTAGTTTGGTTGGAGGAGGGTCTGCGGAGGCTGCCTTGAGTGGTCCCTATCTCATTTGCATTGAGCCAATGAAGGGAGATAGGTTAACTCACCTCCCCTTGATCGAGAGCTGACCTAACCACTTTAGGTCAAATTAGCCACCAAACTAGGAGTCCATTCTTGGCTTTAGGTGGCTGTCAAGTGCTAAGGAGAGTGGTTGGCTCCCCAATTTTTGATTTTGTCCTATATGGGAGGCTTTGCCCATTGGATAATAAGTCAAACTAGGTCCAAATCAGGTTGGGTTTTATTTGGGCTGACCCAAGGTGAGCCAAGGATGGTTCATGCCAAATTTCATTATGTTTGGGCATGGTTTAAGTGGCTTTGGCTTAATTTGACCCATGTAGGTCAAATTGGGCTATGTTGGGTCAAGTTGACCAATTGGTCAAATTATATTAAACCAAAGTTTGGATCAAGTTCAAATGAGTATTTGGAATATTTTGGTGCAATTAGTTTCATTCAATTTGGCTTGGATTTGGATTTGACCCACTTGAATTCATATGGGTCAAATAGGTCAAGTTGATCAATTTGGCCAATTTGGCCAATTTGGCTTGGGCTAGGCCTTGGTTCATGTTCAATTGATCAAATGAAGATGATTGTAGACTTTGTTTTACATCAATTTGGATTTGCTTTTGATTTAGGCTAAATTGGCCCATTAGGTCAAATTGGTCTAAATAGGTCAATTGGACTAAATTGGTCAAATTATGCTCAATCAAGGCTTTTGTCATGTTCAATGATCAATTTGGAATGAACTTGAGCCATTGGTTGCAATCAATTTGGGTTAGATCCTGATTTGACCTAATTTGATCTTTTAGGTCAAATTGGGTCAACTTGGGTCAAAGGGCTAATTGGGTTAGGTTTGGCTCAATTGATGGTCAAGTAATGTTCAAGGATTGGTCTTAGGTTTATTTGAATCATTGGTTTCAATTATTTCATCTTAGGATGAGATTTGGCTCATTTGGCTCATGTATGTTAAGTGGGTTGACTTGGTTAAATAACCAAATTGACTTGGTTTGACCCAATTGATTGCAATCGAGGATGATCAACAATCATTGTAGGAAGTTTTGGTTGGTTTGATTCAATCCAATTTGGGTTGGGTTGAAATTTGGCTCAAATGGGTCCTTTAGGTCACTTTGGGTCAAGGGAGCCTACATAGGTCAATTGGCTTGATTATGGTTTGATTTAAGTTTAGTTGAGTTTGAATCTTGATTTGGAATTGGTTTATACCTTTGGTTACAATTGATTTAGGTTTGAATAGATTTTGGCTCATTTGGGTATTTTGGGTCAAGTGAGTTAACTTGGTTTAATTTGGATTGGTTTTGGTTTGACTGGATGTGATTGTGAAATTTGGTTTGGAATGGTGATTGAAAGATTGAATTGACTCATAAGAAGATCAATTAAGCTTGATTTAGATTGAAGAAAATTTTGGCTAAGTCCATAGGATTGAATCATAAGGCTTAGGAAAGGTTTGGGTGGTGGATTTGATTTGAAATTGGTTTGGAGGCTTGAATTTGATTATTGATCATAGTATGTTGATTGAAGGGTTGAATTGGTTTTGAGAAAATCGATTGAGTTTTGTTTGGATTGAAGAAGTTTTGGCTAAGTCCATAAGGTTAAATCATAGGGCTTAGAAGAGGTTGATTTGATTTGAAATTCAATTGGAGTTGATTATACATTTAATTGGATTTGGATGAATTGAATTTGAGATTTGTTTTAAGCTAAGGAAGTAAGCATATATTGGGTTAGGCTATAGACTAGGTAAATCACCCAAATCCCTAAAGCATGATCTAATCCCTATTGCTAATCCTCCTAATTCTCTAGGCTTAGGTTAAGTGTTCACTTAGCCACTAGAAGTGTCTTATGACTAAGGAGCTCTTAGTGTCTAGAAGACCCCTAGACCTATGAGGGGAAGATTGAATCCTCACTTCAAAAGTGAGGTCAACATCATGCATATCATCCTGTTTCACTCTTGAATAAAGGAGAGTCTTCATTTTTGCATGATAGGGGAATGATTGACCTTTGAGGGCATCCCTTATAATGGAGAACACCACTTCCCATTGATTTAGCCCATAATCTTATTTCATCATGCATATAGGCATAATTTTCCTAATCCTTTGTCCAAATGATTGTGCTAAAAATGATTTAAAAGATGGTAAATATTTGTGTTAGTCTAAGTCACGTCCCCATGCTAGTCATGATCTAGTATCTTAGGGAGTGAGTTTAGGACTCTAATTCCCCTTCTTAATCAAATAACAACTTAGCTATCTTGCATTTAAATAAGACTAGCCTACATGATTTTCAAGTATATGAGGTGTTAGTTGGTGGCCACTCTAGGCGATTATAAGTCCAAAAGAGTCAGGATGAGTTTATCCTCTCTCGTGGAGGTAAACCACTAAGTCTCATTTTTTTATTAGACTTAAGTTGTACTTTTAGCTTGTGCTAAAGCATCCTAGATTGAGGTTCTGAGGCTATTTATTTTCATCGAGCTACAAGTATAAGTTCTCACCTCTTAGTAATTTCTATAATCTTGTGTTGATGGACTATAAACCCTAGCATTCTAATAAAATTTCAACTCAAATAAAAATAAACTATCTCTTTCAATTATATAAAGCCTCAACATAGGTAGATTAGAGCACTTACTAGGCTTCCTAGTATCATCAGTGCTCCCTACTTATCTTTCTTTGGAATCAGTAAATAAGTCTTTCCACTTGAACTTCCCCACTTGACTTTCATGAGAATCCAATCTTTTGATAGTCTAACCCTGAATTCCTTAGAGATATTTATTAACTACTTTAATTGAGAGTTTTCTTAGAAAATTCTTATTTCTTAAGATTTAATTAACTATGGGAGCTTGCTTCCTTAGGGAACTAAAGAACCTGGCATACAATAAACCATGCTTTACTTTTTCATGCAAAGTAAGAAAAAGATCTTTGGTATATACGAAGAACCATCTGCCTTAGGCATTTTTATTAGGTAATCAGGTCCATTGTAGGGTGATGTTTCCATCTTTCGAGATGATACATCATACCTTAATGTCGTATCTGATTATTTCAATAAGTACCCCCTAAGATTTGCGTGATGTCCCAACAACTCCAAGTTAAAACATCACAAGGGGCCTCCATAAAGTTCTCTAAAAATGTTTACAGGTGCCCACAAAGGTATTATTTAGTATGTTATTATGGCAGTCATCAGACATTTGAATTCGAAATATGGCCAAATAATAAAATATTTATTAAGGTAATGAAAAAAAATATGATTTATATTACCTTACTATTTATAATTATAAATTTAAAAAACCTAGGGAGTCTACTACATGTAATATGTTAAAAGTTCAAGAAAAGCATAAGAGCCCTTTTTATCATTTTTTTTGAAGAATCCCTAGAGCTCTCTTCTACCTACAACAATAATGACAACAACAAGCTTTTATCCCACTATATAAGGTTAGCTACATGAATATTTCTTGTCCACTGTATCCTATTAAATGTCAAATTCTCATTTAATTCAAATAAACTAAAGCCATTTTAATACATTCTAACCAAGTCATTTAGGTCTACCTATTACCTTTCTTAGCATAAGGCAAATTTAATATGCTTACTCACCTAGCTAAGTCAACGGACGGTCGATGCTTTATGTGATCAAACCATCTAAGCTGACTCTCTCTAATCTTATCTGCCATTAGAGCTACTCTAACTTTTTCATGAATATATTCATTCCATATTTTATCTCTAAGAGTAATGCCACTCATCCACCTAAGCATCCTCATCTCTACAACAATTAACTTAATTTTATGCTTCTCTTTTACTAGACAACATTCTGCTTCATAAATCATTGTATGTCTTACCACCATCAAATAAAATTTTCTCTTAAGTCTAAGAGATACTTTTCTATCACACGTTAAGCTAGATGCATTCCACCACTTCAATCATACAACTTGAATTCTACTAATAACATCCCCATCTATTTCACCATCATTTTGAACAATAGACCAGGGATATCTGAAACATTCACTCTTTGTAATGACTTGATCACTCAATGTAACAACCCCACCATTAGAACTTCTACAACTAAAATTATACTCCATATACTCAGTTTTAGATCTATTTAAATGAAAACCTTTAGACTTTAAGGAGGACCTCCATAACTCAAGTTTCTCTTGACTCCCTCCTAGTCAAATCAATAAGAAGAACTTCATTAGCAAAAAAGCATACACCAAGGTACATCCATAACTAAAGCAAAATGATATGGGCTCAAAGTCGATCCTTAACGTAATCCAACTAAAATATAAAAATATTTTGTCAATCCTCCTTATGTTTGGACATAAGTAACAACTCTAGTATACATATCCTTAGTAACTTGAATATTACTAATATTAACACCTTTCTTTTCTGGAACTCTCCAAAGTACTTCTCTTGGAACTTTATTATATGCTTTCTCTATATCAATAAATATCATAGGTAGATCCTCCTTTCTTTTTCTATACTTCTTCATCAAACCCCTCAACAAATGTATAACATGCATAGTTGATCTACTTGGCATAAAACCTTCAAAAACTTTTGTATCACATCATAACCTATGCACAATTACTCTCCACCAAAATTTTAATGTATGGCACATTAACTTATTTTCTCTATAATTTGTACACACTTGTGCATCACCCTTATTCTTAAAATTAGTAACCAAAAACTCTTTCTCCACTCATCTAATATCTTTTTAGTTTTTAAAATAATATTAAAAAGATTAGTAAGCCAAAAAACATTCCTTGATCTCCTAAGCATTTCCACATTTCATTGGAATTTAATCAAGTCCTACTATTTTTTGATACTTCATTTTCTTTAAAGCCTCTAACTTTAATTTTACTAATATAATGACGAAAATAAATCTCTTTGTTTTTGTTTAAGGTACTAGGTTTGCTAAAATCAATCGTACTCTCACATCTTTCATTGAAAAGTTTATCAAAGTATACCATCCACCTATGTTCAACATCCTCTTCTTAGAAAAGCACTTATAATTTTCATCCTTAATGCAACTCATTTGAATTAGATCTTTACTTCTCATATCTCTTTGCTTGGCTAACTTATGCATACACCTTATTTAGTATTCAATCTATTATATAAATCATAAAAGCTAAATTTTTGTATCACATGTTGCTTTTTAATAATCTCTACAAGCCACTTTATATCATTCTCAATTCTTCAAATTTTTACATTGAAACTAAGTTTTATAACAAAGCTTCTTATTTCTTATCTTTTCTTGCACTTGTTAACTCCACAATTAACTATTTTTACTAAAAGATGCTTTTCTTCTCCAAGCAAATTTTTTGCAACTAGTAATTTCACTGACTACTTTTTTTCACATAACATTAGCATTCTCATGAATATCTTAAATTCTATGAGCTTGTACCTTGCGCTTTAAAATATGTCTACTAGTGTTCTTTAAGTTCCCTCATAAAATCCTAGTATAATTATTTGATTTAATTTTCATCTTTCAATCCTTCATTTTAAAATTTAAAACTAGCAATCGACGCTAGATACTTAAACTTTCGCCCAGAATAACCTGACAATTTTTACAATCTAAATGATCTATTTTTCTTATCAGAAACTAATCAATTTGTGTTTTATTATAACCATTCTTCTAAATAATAATATGCTCATCTTTTTTCTTAAATAAAATATTAATAACAAAAAATCATAAGCTGAAGCATAAGATATTTATCTATAATTACACCTACGTCATTTCTAGTTTGACTCTTACTTGAATATTAAACTTTAAAACATAAACTATCAATCTCTTTAGCCTTCTCCTCAACCCATTTAGTTTCTTGAATACATAAGATATTTATCTACTTATATACCATAACATCTATTTATTCTCTTAATTTACCTATAATAGTACATATATTCTAAGTTACAAACTTAATACTAATTCTATGGACTAACATTGCTTGCATCCATCCATATTGTGGGAAGCTTTGTTTACTTAACATTGAACCTAATCACCCTTGCAGCAGCCCTATCACACTTTTCACTATATTTATGTCATATTGTGCATCACTTCTAAGGAACGCCCTAGCATTAACATAGTGTATTAAAAATTATTACTATTTCCTAATGCTTTTAATGTTTAAGTAGAGAACCCAATGTAGGTACCTTATTAAGAAGATGGAAGACCCAAAGAGTGCTTTTATGTATGGGAGGTAGTCATGAGGTAAGGCATTTTTAAAAAGCTTCTAGGCCTAAAGAAGTAATAAATTTTCTTAGTGTAGGTTATGTAGGAGTCCTAACTATAGTGAACACATAAGTATGAAGATAAGCTGTAGTCAATGTTGGCCTCATTTTTAGTGAAGTATACACATATCATTCCTTAAACATAGGGTCTAATCTAGACACTAAGGTTTCCTTTATTTAGACACTTGAACACACTTAGTGATCAAGTAGAGACATAAAATAAAACTGAAGACATGTAGAACCCAACCTAGGGTTAAGCCACTACCAAGGGTTAAGCCATTACCTAGGGTTAGGCCATTGATTAACCCAAACCTACACATCATACTTAAATTAACTATGGATCAAACTCAACACCAAACACAACCCAATCACACAAAGGTCCAAGCCCCTTAGCTCCAAGCGGACTAATTAGGCAATTTGACCTAAGTTGACTTATTTGGCCAAGTTAAGCTACCATGACCGAAAGTGAACCAAAACCAAATTGATTGCAGTCAATTAATCACAAGCCATGACAAACACTAACATGACCGAAATTCATCCCAATTGAGGTCTAATTGACATAATTGATCCAACTGATCTTATTGACTCAAGTTGACTTATTTAGTCTTAAAGTGGCTAAACTCAAGATTAATCCAAACCATTTGAAATGAATCATCACCAAACCATTCTCAACATCACTTGTATTTGAATGAAGCCCAATCAAGGCCCAATTTAGCTAATTGACTCACTTGGTCCAAGTTAGCCCAATTAGACCCTATAGGGCCAAAATCAAATTCAATTCAATCAAAATCAAATTAAGATAACCTATAACAATACAATCATTCTAAATACATGATTGAACCTACCCCTTGCCCAATTGCAATCCAAATTGTTCAATTGGTTCACTTGACCCAAATAAGCCTAAATAAACTATATTGTGATAAAGCTCAACCCAACCCAAATTGAATCAAATCAAAGTGTATAATCAACCTTACATGGATCATCGAACATGTCTTAACCCTCAATTGGACCCAATTTGGCCAAATTGACCAACTTGATCCACTTAGTCCAATTTGACCTAAAGAACCAAGTTGAGCCAACACTCAATTCACTTCAAACTAAATCAAGCCAATAACTACAATCATCCCCAAATTGATTATTGAGCATAACCTAACTAGGTCAATTTGACTCAATCGATCTAACTTAGCCAAATTTAGCCTAAAATTTAAATTAAACCAAAACATAATATAATTCAAATTAAACCCAACCAAAACTTGTAATCTACTCTAATTTTTATGACCAACCCTAAATTAAATCCAATTTAATTAACTTGGCCCAATTGATTCGACCTAGCCAAGTTAGACCCAAAAGGGCAAATCAAGCCAAAACTCAATCCAATTCAAAATCCAACCAAATTAATATCTACAATCAATTCCAAATTAATCACCAAACATACCACACTCTTGATTGAGCCCAATTTAGCCAAATTGGTTGAGTTAGTTCACTTGGCCCAACTTGACATAAAGAGTCAAATCGAACCAAATCTCAATCTAATCCAAATTGAATCAAATTAATGTGTACAATCATCCTTAAATTGATTAGCAAATATTTTTCAAAAATCAACTGAGTCTAATTTTTCCAAGCTGGCCCACTTAGTGCAAATAAGTTCATATGGACCCATATAAGCCAAAGCTCAATCCAATGCAAATTAAATCAAACCAATTGCACCAACATGTATTTAATCACCATAAATCTAACTCAATATTCCCTATGGTGTTTTATTTTGGATGTCATTGGGTGGACACCACGCAGATCTTAGGGGGTACTTATTAAAGTGATTGGGTATGACATTAAGGTATGATGTACTATCTAGAAAGATAAAAGCCTCGCCCTATAATGGACCTAATCACCTAATAAGAACTCCTAAAATATGTTGGGTCTTCGTTAATACTAGAGATTTTTCTCCTACTTTACATAGAAAAGTAAAGTAGCGTTTATTTTATGCTGAGTTCTTTAGCTCCCTGTGGAGGTAAGCCTTCATAGTTAATTACATCCTAGGAAATAGAATTTCTTAAGAAACCCTCGATTAAAGTAATCAATCATTATTTCCAAAGATTTCAAGGTCAAGATTATCAAAGGATTGGTAATTTTGAAAAATCAAGTGGGATTGTTCAATTGGAATACTTATTTTAAAATCTAAAGGGAAATAAGTAGGAAATACTCATGATACTAAAAAGCCTAGTGAGCATTCCAACCTATACTATCATAAGGCTTTATATATTTGAATGAGAGAGAGTTTATTTTGTTTGAGTTAAAAATTTATTAGATTGTCAGGGCTTATAATCCATCAACATAAGATTATGGAAATGCCTAAGATGTGAGGATTTATGCTCGTAGCCCAAAGGAATCAAGCAATCTTGGATCCTAAATCTAGGAAGCGTCAACACAAGTTAAAAGAGTGACCTAAATCTAAACAGAAAGGGGACATAAAGGTTCACCTCCACAAGAGAGAATAAACCGTCCAACTCTTCTTGACTCACAACTATCTGGAGTGGCCGCTAGCTAACACCTCCTACGATTCAAAATCATGTAGGCCAGTCTCATGTTATTGCAAGATGGTTAGGCTTATTATTTAATTGGAAAGAGACTAGAGTCCTAAAATCACTCTTAAGAGACTAGATCATATTTGGCATAAGCATATGACTTAGTCTAAATGCAAAATTTTATAATTTGTTATCCAATTTTGACACATTCATTTGGACAAAGGCTTCAGAATATTTTATGGCTAAATGCATGATGAAATTTGGTTATTGGCCATATCAACAGAGAAAGAGGGTGAAGCTCCATCATAAGGGGTTGCTCTCATAGGTCAAGCGATTCCTAAAGTGCTGAAATGGAGGCCTTCATTTTTTTATAAGAGTGGTATAATATGACATGCATGATGTTAGACATACAACATACAGCTAAGCAATTGCTAAATCTTTTAGTTATCTTAATTACAACCTAAACTTTGGAATGAGGTTATGTGTTATTTTAAATTTTAATTATGAGTTATTAATTGAGTAGAAAAATTAATTTTATCCTAAAAGCCTACTGCGTCCAGGCCACACATTCAAACATCAATCATTAAGAAATTATGAAAATCATGCTATTCCAGTATGCAAATTAAACACAACAATAATCATTTTATAGACTACCATCAAAGAATAAAAGGCTGATATAGCCGAGTACCATCGTACACCCCAGAAAAAAGAAGAGTTGGGTAGCCGAGCTCTACCCTTATTCAACCCAGGATTACAAAATAATATTACAATTTAGAATTGAATACATGCTATGGGGGGGTCTTCATTCTTCATTTCTTCTTTCTTATTTCTTCCTTCTTTTTTTGGTTGATTTTGCTCCTTGGGCATCACAGCACCGAGACCTTCTAGCCACTGCTCATCCTAAGCCCTATAGTACTAATCCTAATTCCTATTGCAAAATTATATTTTATGAGAAAAGTAAATCTAACTATACCTATAAAATAGATATTAGCTAATCATACATACAATCCCAAATAATTATATTTCATAAGTTGGACTTAGCACCCTGCACATGGGTAACCAAACCCACTTATCCTAATATGGATTATGCTTAGAGGCATAAGTAACCTGCAGATAGAATATTTATATTTATTTTTAACAGCCCCGTAAGCACAACCCCCTATAAAAAATAATATTAGGCTAACAACGGCCTAACATTCAGTCTAAGATCCACATTCCTACATCCAGTCTAAAATATTACATCATAAAAAAACACATCATCATTATATACACAGTCCTAACCTAAAGCTAGAAGTTATGACTTAGTATTTTAATGTGTGTTCTTAGGCTTTATGTGGTATGTCTTAACTAGGCTTCTGAAGTATAATTTTCTAAGTTTTGAATAGTTTAAGTTAACATGATGGATGGTTTCATTTTAAGTTGTTTAGAAGAATTATGAGTTTTAATTTGTATTTTGTTTTATTTCATTTGATTTACATTTATCATCTAAGTGTTATAAAGAGAAGGAGAAGGCTTAACCTCCTTCATCCCTACCTTAAGTTGTTTCCTAAAAGCATATTTTTATGATTTAGTTTTTTTAGTGATTGATTTATTAAATATTTTATTAATCCTAAGTTCAGGTCAACCTTAAAGAATTCTATCCGATATAAAAGACATCTTAAGATTAATGTGGTTGAATTACCATCACATAGAATATGTTGAACCATTCCATTTCAGCACCCATAACATGCATATGATTTAACTCTTAGTGTACATGTACATGCAACATAGCTCAGCATACTTAAATGATTGTGGATGCATATGTTTTTAGTATAGAAGGGGACTTTCATTCTCTAATCAAATACACATACACATGTATAAAAAAATTTTGTGCCATTGTTTAAACCAGGGAAGTGCGATAATCAAATGACCACCTTGGGACTACTTAAAGCCTCGTATTCTCAGGATGTCTAAACTATATACTTGCTATCTTAAATACATATGAATGTATATACAACCATAAGGATGAAAATCATGCAAAAGATTGTATTTTTGATTGAATTGTTTATACATGTAAAGTGAAGCTTTAACCAAATTCTAATACAAATATACATAGGAATGAAATTAAAGAAGAATGTGCCTTTATTAACTAGGGAAGTGAGTAATCAAATGACCTCCTTGGGGCTACTTAAACCCTCATATTCCTGGGATGTCCAGACTATATACTTATTATTATTCAAACATATATAAATCCATACATGAACATAAGAAATAAAGTACTACCTTCACATGTTTAAGCTATAAACACATGCAAATTCTATACATATATTCATAACTACTATCACTCCAAATGTTATTATCAATTTATAACTTTTGAAAACTAATTTTGAATTTATTAGTGATAATAGCCACACATATAATAAGATTAAGTCAACACATACAATTTTACATATGTGAATTTTGTTTGATTTTTAAAATATGAATGCATGATACAACATAGCATACATCATTTAAGATGATTGAAAAGGAATAGCCAAACATTTCCACATAATTCATTTAACTACACTAATTCCTTAGGACAATCACACTAAATAAAATCATTTAAAGAAAACAAAAGCTTCTTATTAATTTGATTTTGGATTTTGATTGAACTTAAAGAGGAGAGATCAGTTGCTATTTTTCTATCCCATTCCCATGTTAGTGATTTTAATTTGTTTATGGAAAGATAATTAAGCAATAAGATAATTAAGCAATTTTTATAACTTAATTAAGTTGAATCATTAAATAATCCATTTAATTACCCTTTATTATCTTTTTTTAATTTAATTAATCATTTAATCATGAGCCATAAATGATATGCACATGAGAAAAATAAAATTGCAATACTCGTGAAGGACCTAATATAATGGGCTCATGATTAGAGGTTAATTAGATTAAAGAATCTAATTAAGTACTTTTATAATTTTTCTAGACTTATAGGCTAATCATAATTTCCATAAGGGTTTTTATGTTATTGAACACATAAAAAGGAACCCTTAATTTAAATGTTAATCATCTGAAGTGATTATCAATTTAATTTGATTTGATTTCACTATTAATTGATTAATTAATCTCTTAATTAAACCTCTCATTAATTAATTCTCTTTAATGAGATGAATTTAGAAAAGTAATTAAGAGAGGGGTCCTGATCACTCTTCCTCATCATCACTATTAATCAGTGATTAATGAAGTTAAATTAATTAATTTTATTATTTAGAATTTTAAATAACCATTAAACTAATTAAGAGGGTAATTAAGGTTTGAATTTCAAATTCCCTTAATAACATAGTCAATAAATCCCAATAAAATCATGGGTGGTAGAGGTCATCCCATTAAATCAACATGACAAGTTTGGGATTAATTGCCCAAATAATTAGAGCTTAATTAAGCAAATTAAAAAACATACAAATCTTAATTAAGCTCTAATCACTATTTAAAATCAAATGAAATTATTTTTATTAAATTCACTTCTATTTTACCTTTCCAAAATGTATTTATTTGTATTTTTGAATTTTCCTATATTTAGTTATGATTTTAGGAAGTTTCAATGTAATTAATCACATTTTAAAACCAAATTAATCCATAATCATGTCGGCGCCATGCGAGAAGCTGACGTACATGTGGCATCACGGATTGGCCACTTAAATGATCTAATGCGGTAGCTGAGTCAACACTGGAGGACTCGCTTTCATCCCTGCCATCCGATCTAAGATTGAATGATGAAGATTAATCTTGCGGTTCTAATAGAATTAAATTTGATTTATCTAGCGAGATAAATTACGGTCGTTTGTTCTAATCACATGGAATGGATGACGGATGATCCTTCATCCCCCAAGCAATGGAAGACGAATACTATCCTCCCTCCTCCATTCGACCCTAGCTCACCGGAGCTTGTGAGGCATCGAGATCGACTCTAAATGCTTCAAGAGGGGAATCTAGAGGAATCTAATGGTGGAAATCATATGAGAACACAATTACCTTCACAAAGGCCTAACAAAAATTAGATTTTCTATGGTTTGTCAGAATTTACCTCATCAAAGTTCAAGACTAGTGGTCTATCAACTGTGATAGCTTTGTCTTGAAAGATCAAGCCCTGCTAAGAAGCTCGTACCTTGGCTCCCCACTGATGGTTCTATGGACTAAACACCAACAAAATCCTCGATAGAGCTGGTCTTGGATGGGACTCTGGTGCTTGAATCGATTGGGAGTCGATTCATTCTTGATTGCCGGAGTTAGGGGAAGGTGTGGGTGAAGTTAATTTGAAAATGGTAAAGGCTAAGTGAGGTTGGATGGAGATAGGCTCTGTCCTATTTTTGGATTTGGTATTTATGGCAATGGGGAGGCTCATGGAACTCGGTGAAAGCTTGGGGGAGTTCATTTCGACTCTCTTAAGCTCTAGGAATGCTCTAATGTGTGTGAGAGTCGAATGGGGAGAAGTATACTCCCCTCCCCCTCAAATTCAATGGCTCAGTTGGCTCACTTGAAATGCAGCCTGGGACGTCAAGTGCTAATGTGGCTCGGTTTGAGTGGGTGAGTGAAGGGAGGAAGGCTGCCATGGAT
This sequence comes from Cymbidium sinense, assembly GCA_021442155.1. Taxonomy (NCBI): domain Eukaryota; kingdom Viridiplantae; phylum Streptophyta; class Magnoliopsida; order Asparagales; family Orchidaceae; genus Cymbidium; species Cymbidium sinense. Next base: position 76,203,098 of record CM038230.1, read on the forward strand.
GAGGTGGAGTGTCCTTGCTTTCCTAGGTGTGCTAATGGGAGGAGGTGGGTTAGCTCACCTCCCTTGACCAATGGCTAGCCCAAATATCTTTAGGTTAGGTTAGCCATAGGGTCAAGGGTCCAAACAAAGCTAAGGGTGCCTATCAAGTACAAAAGGGGGAGTTGACCACCCAAAATTGGATTTTGTCCTATGTGGATGGCTGCACCCAATGGATAATGGATCAATTTGGATTTGGTTTGGGTTGAGTTTGATTTGGGCTGACCCATGGTGACACAAGGATGGATCATGCCAAGTTTGAATGGGTTTGGAGTTAATTTGGTTATGTTTGGCTCAATTTGACCCATCTAGGTCAAATTAGGCTAGGTTAGGTTAGGTTGACCCATGGGTAAATTGGGTGAAACCATGGGTTGAGACATGTTCAAATGACTATTTGGGATGTTTTGATTCAATTAGTTTAATTTAATTTAGATTGGATTTGAATTTGACTCGTATGGATTCATATGGGTCAAATGGACTAAATTGACCAATTTAGTCAAATTGACCAAATTAGCTTGAGTTATGTGTTGGTTTAGGTTCAATTGGTCATTTGAAGATGATTGAAGGTTTTTATTTTAATCAATTTAGATTTAGGAATGATTTAGACTAATTTGACCCTTTACGTCAGTTGGGTTCAACTAAGGGTTTGATCATGTTCAATAATCAATTTGTGATGGGTTTGAGTCATTAGTTGCAATCAATTTAGATTAGGATTTGATTTGGCCCAATTTGACCTTTTAGGTCAAATTGGGTCAACTTGGGTGAAGAGGCCAATTGGATTTGGTTTGGCTCAATTGATCGTTAAGTCATGTTCAAAGATAAATATTGGGTTGGTAGGGATCATTAGTTTCAATCAATTTGATTTAAAATAGAGTTTGGTTCAATTTGGCTCATGTAGACTAATTAGGTCAACTTGATCAAATGATCAATTTGACTTAGTTTGGTCCAATTGATTTCAATTGATCAATCAAGGATGATCAACAATCAATATAGGGGGTTTTTAATGGGTTGGCTCAATCCAATTTGGGCTTAATTGAAGTTTAGTTCAAATGGGTCTTTTAGGTCATTTTGAGTAAAATGAACTAATAGGTCAATTGAGTTGATTTTGGGTTGAATTAGGTTGAATTGAGTTTGATAATTGATTTAGGATTTATTGATGGCTTTGATTGTAACTGATTTGAGTTTAATTTGGTTTCGACTCATTTATATAATTTAGGTTCAAATGGGCAAGCTTGGGTTAATTGAATTGATTTTGGTCCATTGACTTGATTGTAGCTTTTGGTAGAGTTTGGAATGAAGGTTTGAATGGTTAGACTACTTTTGTGAAAACCAATCGAATTATATTTGATTAAAGGAATTTTGGTTAAGTCTATAGGATTGGCTTAAGGAATTAAGATGCATTTAGGTTATGGGTTTCAATCATTTGGCTTGGAATTTGGATATGAAATGGAATTCAATAGGGTTTACGTTGGATTAATTTGAAGTTTGATTTGAGATTTGGTTTTGGCTAAGGGAATAGGCATGAGTCTTGGGTTAGACCATAGGATAGGTAAGCTTCCTTAGATCCAAAGACATAGCCTAAACCTATGGCAAGTCCTCCTAAGTCTCTAAGTTTGGGTTAAGTGTTCGCTTAGTCACTAAAAGTGCCCTCTAACTAAGAAGATCCTAATGTCTAGAAGACTCCTAGGTCTTAGATGGGAAGATTGAATCCTCACTCCAAAAATGTGGTTAACAAAAGGACCCCTAATAGGTGTGGTGTACAAACAGTACATATTGCTGACCGAGATGATCCAATTGCCCAAAGGAAAGGATTTGGCCAATTAAGACTATCTATACTTAAACTAGGAGGTATATAGAATTACGACCTTAATGTAATGTAACTTATCTCATTTCAAGGGCATAAGAGAGCCTAGAAGATTTGGTTTGAATTGGTTGAAGATTGATTTCATGTCAATGACATGAAGAGAGATCCACTGGGTAATCGCATATGAATTGGATTAGATCTAAGGATTGATTTATGCCAAGGGCATAAAAAAGGGAAATCCACTAAGGATTGAGGTTTGATTGGGTTTATTTGATTTAGTTTAGGAGGAATCTGTTGGGGATATAAATTTGATTGAATTTATTTTAAATTGTTTGACTTTATTTGATTTATGGAGGGGAGATTCTCTAGGGATACATGTTTGAATTTATTTAATTTGGTTTATTGATTTAATTTAATTTTTATTAATTTATTTTTATTTTTATTTTTATTTGGCTCCATTAATGAGATTAATTTGATTGATTTGATTTGGTTTGGACCCTATCAGTTTGCGATGGACCACACTAAGAAGGAGCTATGTAAGTATAAGCCTATCTTAGATTTATAACTCCAAAGGAGTAGTCTACCGGCCGAAGGGTAGAACTATTTGACTTAAAGGTTGCCCGTCGATGTGCAATGGTTTTGCTAGGAAGAAAGCGCGGGGACTTACATCTTTCAAAGTGGAATCAGCCATTGGGGTGACTTGTTAATGGCACAATGAATCAAACCTGACCTAGGGCGACTACTGAGTGAATGCCTCTTGGGCATTATCTCAACTTAAGAGTAGTCAAGGTAATTCCTATAGGGAGTTTTGCTGACACTTCCCCAAAAGATAGGATGCTTACTTGGGAAAAGATGCCTATGGCGGTGTTATCCTAATCCATAGAAGATTTTATTTTATTTTGTTTGTTTGTTTATTTAACGTCGACCATGTTAGATTATAAGGGACCATAATAAGAAGGAACCACAGGGGTTTGGCCTATCTTAGATTTATTGGCCCAAGGGATAATCCATACATATACAGCATAGAACCTCTAACTACTGGGGTGGCTACTAGGAAAAGGGAACTGTCCAATCTAGTAGTAACCTGGGTAGTGTCTAGATAGGGTTGCAAAAAACATGATCCAAATAGAATGCCCACAGGGGAAGTTCCTCTGAGGGAATTATCCTAATCAATGAAAAAAATAAAGCCTGCAGGTATACGGTGGCTGGCTCAAAGGGAAAGCATGGGGATTCACATCCACATGAGCAATGTTACCCATCGGGTGGGTCGTTGTCAGCAAAGTGAACACTAACCAACCTAAGGTGTCCCTCGATGTGCGATGATCAATCTAGGAAGAAAGCATCACGGACTCACATCTTCCTAAGAGGAACTAATCATCAAGAGAGTCTATCGTCGGCTTAACAACTACTGTCCGACCTAGGGTGACTACTAAGTGGGGAGTCATAAAGAAGTACTAGACCCAAACTTAATGTAGCCAAGAGGAAGAGGAGCCACTGGGGAACTTACCATAATCCTCAAAGATAAACTCAAACCTAGTCAGTGCACGATGACTAGTTCAAGAAGAAAGCATTGGGACACATATCTTCTTAAACAAAGTTAACATCCAAGTAGCTCATTGGTCATGCAATAAGACATACCACATTAACAGGGGACTCATCAATGGTTAAGCCTAGAAGAATTTAAATGTTAATCAGCTGAAGTAATTATCAATTTAATTTGATTTGATTTCACTATTAATTGATTAATTAATCTCTTAATTAAACCTCTCATTAATTAATTCTCTTTAATAAGATGAATTTGGAAAAGTAATTAGGAGAGGGGTCCTAATCACTCTTCTTCATCATCTCACTATTAATTAGTGATTAAGGAAGTTAAATTAATTAATTTTTATTATTTAAAATTTTAAATAACCATTAAACTAATTAAGAGGGTAATTAAGGTTTGAAATTCAAATTCCACTAATTACATAACCAATAAATCACATTAAAATCATGGGAGGTAGAGGTCATCCCATTAAACCAACATGCCAAGTTTGGGATTAATTGCCCAAGTAATTAGGGCTTAATTAAACTAATTAAAGAAACATTCAAACCTTAATTAAACTCTAATCACTGTTCAAAATCAAATGAAGTTATTTTTATTAAATTCTCCTATATTTACCTTTTCAAAATATATTTGTTTGTTTTTTTATCTTTTTACATTTAATTATTATTTTTAGAAGTTTTAATGCAATTAATCACATTTTAAATCCTAATTAATCTATAATCACGCGTGCCATGCGGAGGCGGCGTGGACTTTCCACGCATGGATATTGTCCACTTAAATGATCGACATGGTATGAGTCAGCGGTGGGCACTTTTCACCATCCGATCTAAGATTCGGTGGGGATTAAACCCGCAGTTCTAATAGGATTAAAATTGATATATCTAGCAGATTAAATCACGATTGTCCATTCCAATCACGTGAAATGGATGGCGGATGATCCTTCATCCCCCGAATGATGGAAGAAGGACATTGTCCGCCCTCCTCTATTTGATATGAGCTCACCAGAGCTCATGAGGCATCGAGATCAACTCCAAAAGCTTCAAGAGGGGAATCTAGAGGGATCTAACGGTGAAAATCACATGAGAACATAATTTCCTTAATAGAGGCCTAACAAAAATTAGATTTTCAAAGGTTTGCCAGAATTTACCTCGTCGGAGCTCAAGACTGGTGGTCTATCAACCGAGGTAGCTTCATCTTGAAGAGACAAAGCCCTGTTGAGAACCCCACACCTTGCCTCCTCGCTAGTGGCTCTGTGTACTAAACGTCATTGCAATCCTCACTAGAGTTGGTCTTAGATGGGTCTCCAGTGCTCGAATCAATCAGGAGTCAATTCTTTCTTGATAATTGGAGCTAGAGGATGGTGTGAGTGAAGTTAATTTGAAAATAGTTGAGGTTAAGTGATGTTGGATGGAGGTAGGCTCTATCCTATTTCTGGTTTGGTGTTTTCAGAGATGAGGAGGCTCAGAGAACTCGAGGAAAGCTTGAGGGAGTTCATTCTGACTCTCTCAAGCTCTAGGAATGCTCTGAGTGCATGAGAGTCGAATGGGGAAGAGTAAACTCTCCTCCCCCTCAAATCTGATGGCTCAGATTGGCTCTTGGGGCATTGCATAGGTGGGGACATCGAGAGGTCTGGCTCAATTTGAGTGGGAGAGTGAAGGGAGGGAGGCTGCCATGGCTGAGGTGGAGTGTCCTTGCTTTCCTAGGTGTGCCAATGGGAGGAGGTGAGTTAGGTCACCTCCCTTGACCTATGGCTGACCCAACAAGCTTTGGGTCAGGTTTTCCATAAGGTCAAGGGTCCAAACTAAGCTAAGGGTGGCTGCCAAGTGCAAAGGGGGGTTTGACCTCCCAAAAATGGATTTTGTTCTATGTGAAGAGCTTACCCAATGGGTGATGGGTCAATTTGAGTTTGATTTGGATTGTGTTTTATTTGAGCTGACCCATGGTGACCCAAAGATGGGTCATTCTAAGTTTGAATGGGTTTGGAGTTGGTTTGGTTGGGTTTGGCTCAAATTGACCCATGTAGGTAAAATTGGGCTAGGTTGGGTTTGGTTGACCCATGGATTAAATTGGGTCAAACCATGGGTTGAGACATGTTCAAATAACTATTTTGGATGTTTTGACTCAATTGGTTTTATTTAATTTGGATTGAATTTAAATTTGACTCATATGGATTCATATGGTCAAATGGGCTAAGTTGACCAATTTGGTCAAATTGACCAAATTGGCTTAGGTTAGGTGTTGGTTTAGGTTCAATTGGTCATTTGAAGAAGCTTGTAGGTTTTGATTTCAATCAATTTGGATTTAGGAATGATTTAGACCAATTTGACCCTTTAGATCAATTTGGGCTAAATGGATCAATTAGATTGACTTAGTCAAATTGGGTTTAACCAATGGTTTGATCACATTAAATAATCAATTTGTGATGGATTTGAATCATTGGTTGCAATCAATTTGGATTAGGATTTGATTTGGCCCAATTTAGATTTTAGGCTAATTTGGGTCAACTTGGGCCAAGAGGCCAATTGGATTTGGTTTAGCTTAATTGATAGTCAAGTCATGTTCAAAGATCATTTTTGGGTTGGTAGGCATCATTGGTTTCAATCAATTTTATTTAGAATGGAGTTTGGTTCATTTTGGCTCATGTAGGCTAATTAGGTCGACTTGATCAAATGATCAAATTGACTTAGTTTGGTCTAATTGATTGCAATTGATCAATCAAGGATGATCAACAATCAATATAGGAGATTTTGAATTGGTTGGCTCAATCCAATTTAGGTTGGATTAAAGTTTTGTTCAAATGGGTCTTTTAGATCACTTTGGGTCAAATGAACCTAATGAGTCAATTGAGTTGATTTTGGGTTAAATTAGGTTGAATTGAGTTTGATAATTGATTTGGGATTTATTCATGGCTTTGATTGCAATTAATTTGGGTTTAAATAGGTTTTGGCTCATTTGGACATTTTGGGTTCAAATTAGCTAGCTTTGGTTAATTGAATTGATTTTGGTCCATTGGCTTGATTGTAGCTTTTGGTAGAGTTTGGAATGAAGGTTTGAATGATTTGAGTGCTTTTATGAAAATCAATCGAATTAGATTTTATTGAAGGAATTTTTGTTAAGTCTATAGGATTGGCTTAAGAGATTAAGATGGATTTAGGTTATGAGTTTCAATCACTTGGCTTGGAATTTGGATATGAAATGGAATTCAATTGGGTTTTGATTGGATTCATTTGAAGTTTGATTTGAGGTTTGATTTTGGCTAAGGGTAGCCTAAACCTATGGCAAGTCCTCCTAAGTCTCTAGGTTTGGGTTAAGTGCTCACTTAGTCACTAGAAGTGTCATATGACTAAGAAGATCCTAGTGTCTATAAGACTCCTAGGTCTAAGATGGGAAGATTGAATCTTCACTCCAAACGTGAGGTCAACAGTCCCTTGCGCCCAATTTGGTAAATTTGTCAACTTTGGCCAATTGAACATAAGTTGACTTATATGGGTCACCACGAGCCAAACCCCATAAAACCATGTTCTAACCCAACCAAAAATGACATGACTCATCCTTGGGTTCCCTTGGACCTAACAAAGTGAACCCAACTCAAGGTGAACTTGCTTCATCACAAACCAAGTGAACCAAGGGTTTCATATGAGATAAAAATCCAAAATAATAAAGTCCACTACCTATCTTTGGCAACACCCTTAACATACCTTGAGCTCTCCTTAATTGGCCAAGCTTGACCCAAGGCTATTTAGTCTAGCCATTGACCAAAGTAAATTCACATTCTCCATGGTCCACCCTTGCTTCATCTACTCTAGCTTGCCCCTCTCACCTCACTGCACCAAATTTCTCTAGGCATTAGGAGATGTCAAGCTCATAAGCCCAAGCCCTTTCCTGCCCTGACCCATTGCCTAACTGACTAGCAAAGGCTAAGCCAACCTCTTTATGTGGTTCACATATGGATGGGGATATGCTCTCTCTCCTAGCATTTCAAACTCAACACACATACTTATTAACATCCCAAAAAGACTCCTTAAAAATCCATAAAGCTCCCCTTGCCCCAATTGATAGTGACACCAAGCTACCTTAAAGCTTAATTTAAAAAATACCCTTTCAAATTTTAAGCTATGTTTTTTAGAGTATTCCCCATCTCTAATAATCATTTCAGGTCAATCATGTGAGCATAGATAAAGTTATGATTTTTAATGGCCCATTCCATTAATTAACTAATTACTTAATTTTAAAATTATAAAAAAATGGTCTAATGATAGTCTAATGCTTAAACACTTTTATTAGACATTAGAGCACCCCCTAGATAATTATTAGGACCTATAATCATAGCTATTTTGAAAAATCACATCTTAAGAAAATTAATTAATTAAATAAATAATTTAATTGCCCTAGAACTTAAACAAATCATAATAAATCACACATAACTCTAAAAAATGGGAGAAAACCTTTTATGGGTTTTTTAATAAGCAATTAGTGAATGAAATTAAAATCCTCAATTAATTTAGGATTTTTTTAGAGTAATTGCTTAATTAACAAAATCTTAATTAGTGTAATTAATAATTATCTATAAGTTCAAATGACTTAAGATGTTTATGGTTCATTCTTACTATTGTTGTGCATGTTTAAAAATTTTATTATACTTTTTGAGCTTATACTTATTGATTTTTACATTTGAGGGGTTAATTGACTTAATTTTAAAATTTAGTAATCAATAATTGTAGAAAATTATTAAAAAAATTAGAAGTTTAACTTAGAATTGTTTAGACAACAGAGAGTAACATTAGAAAATTTATAATCAAACCTAAGCATGATTAACTTCATTAGTTCACCCTAATCACTTTCAAATAACTCTTTAATTAAGACATACCTTAAGATTAAATTGATGTTTGATTATGTATGTTAGTCTTGATAATAATGAACATGTGAGGTAGACTTTATGATATGTGATCATCCTTGTTTAGATTTAAAATGAATTCATCATACATGATTTCATGTATATGGACTTAGTTGTTAAGTATTTACAAAATTTACTTTCTTTGATTTCAAAGATATATTTACACATACTTGGCATATAATAAAAAAATAATGCAAAAAATCTCCCTTCATGTCATAAATTAATTCAAATTAACATGTATCATCTATTCATATAGAATCATGTGCTTGATGCAATCATAAGGTATATAGGCTGGATATCTAAGAGCGTGGAACTATTGGTCCAAAGAAGGTCTCGTTATGTCGACCTACTAATTTAACAAGTACATATACATATGTGTTGCAAGACATTTGATATAGGAATTTCATCCATGCATAACATCTACTAAGTATTAAATATAAATTTAAGCTTGCTTAAGAAAATTCTCATCTTCATTTAAGTCATTAAACATACATGTCATCTATATACATTAAATAAATCAAATAATGCAAGGTCATTTCATAAGTCATAAAACTATTTCATCATGTTTCATTAGTCTCAAAAAGGATCATAAATAATTAAGGAAAGATTTGGATTAAGTCCTTAGCTTCTTAAGGTTAAGGCATAATGTGAAATGGTTCTAACTTTAAGTAAGAATCATGAGGCCTCATGTTCTTCATAACCTAAATTCAACTGAAATGGCAACTCTAAAACATGTTTATAAGTTATCCATAAATCACTATTGATATTCCACAATCCTAGACTTAGGCTAGTTAGTGTTTGATTGTGATGTATTTCATTTTAGACTTGATATTAAGAATATTTGTTCCTAGTCTAGATGATATGACGATATTTACTGGTTTAATGTTGTATTCTCCAATGGTTGGGCTTAACAAAAGGGGTCACTAAAAAAAAATAAATTAAGCTTAATGATTTTGATTGCATATGCTACTTACCCCTCTAGCATAGCCCATTAGGACATGTAGGCTTAATACCCACTAATATTAAGCCTAATTGTATAAAATATAATTGATTGGTGTGTATGTGTATTATGGCCAACCTTTATTTTACTGATTTAGTTAATATATTATTTTAGAATTTCAAATGTAATTTTTATATTAAAATTATGATTAGAGTCATGAATTTAAAATGAGTAGTGGCTAGAAGGCTTTGATCTGGGAGGCCTTGTGAAGCATAGAGTGCCCAACACTTGGAGGTGAAGAGATGAAGACCACCATTAGCCTTCTTTTATTATAACATTTATTGTAAATCGGATTATATAAGAGAAAAGCTCGGTTGGAAATTTTCTTTTTTTTTTCAGGGTGTATATTGAAACCTAGCCACACTAGTCTATCTATTATTTTAATTTGATTTACATGTTTAGTGTTTTCACATTATTTGCATAATAAAAATTGAATGATTTTTCCTAGATTTCTTAAAGTGTATGCTTTGATTTATGGCCTAAGTTTCAGTAAACTCTTTAGAATTTATATTTTCTACCTTAAATTGAAAATCAACTTGAATCAAAATTAATACAATTCATAATCTCATCTTAAAGTCTAATAATTAATCAACCAACAGATTTAAGAACAATTAGGTTTATGATGAATGTTTAATCATATTATATGCATCTTGCCTTTCTTTTCTTGAATATGGTGGATCTTCACTTATTGCATGATAAGAAGAAGTGCAGAACCGTTAATAGCAACCTCCTTGAGTGAAGAACACATCTTTCACAGATTGGCTCATAACATAATTGCATTCTATATATAGACATACATTCCCACCTAAGTCTAAGTCAAATTTAAGAGTCTAAAATCTATAAAAATACAAATTTAGTGGATATTGCTCATACCTGTCATGGTCTGGACTCCTAAGGAGTGAGTTAAGCTCTTGGTTTCCATTCTTAATAAACAATAGTCTAGACATCTTACATTTTACATGAGACTTGGACACATGGCTTTAACTTATAAAAGGTGTTAGCCGACAGTCCTTCTAGACGGTTATATATTCAGAAGAGTCAGGATGAGTTCATTCTCTCTAATGAAAATGAATAAACATATCCTAATTTTTCTCTCTTGCTACATTAGGATGAGCTCTGAGCTTATGCTAAAGCGCTTTAGATTTAAGATCTAAGTTTGTCTATTTCACTTTTATTGCGAGCATAAATCCTTACCTCATAAGCATTCTCACAATCTTGTGTTGTTGGGACATAAGACCAAGCATTCTAATATAATTTTTTAACTCCAAACTTAATATAAATCTCTATTTCAAAAATATGAATCCCAACTGTAGAGGAAACTAGGATATTTACTAGGCTTCCTAGTATTATAAGTGTCTTCTACTTATCTTCCTTCGAGATCAGTTAAGAACTCTTCTTATTTAAATTTTCCTATTTGCTTTCAAAAATTACCAATCATTTGCTCTAAACTTTGAAATTCATAAGAATATTAGTCAAACACTTTAATCAAGAGTTTCCTTAGGAGATTCATATCTCCTATGATGTAATTAACTACAGAGGCTTGCTCTTATAGAAAACTTAAGAACTCAACTTAAAATAAATTTGAACTTACTTTATCCATGTAAGTAGGAAAAAAATCCCTAGTACATATAGACTCATCATCCTTATGAGTCCTTATTAGGTAATCAAGTTCATCATAGAGTGATTCTTCTATCTTTCGATGTAATATCTTATTCATTGATGCCATACATGATTATTTCAAAAAGTACCCTCTAAGATCTGCGTTGTGTCCTCCTCACACATTTAAACACCACAGCCAAACTATGTAAAAAATATTGTATGTTCATATGTCTCTTGATCCCATATTTATTCTATGTAATTTTAAAAGTTAGATTTTTCTAGATTATTTGGGTTAAGATTTCATAACTATTGTCTACAAAAACTCTCAACAATTTTGGTAAAAGATTTTTAAGAATAAAAGATAAACTAATCTAAAGGGTAACAAATTAGGACTAATTTAAGTTTGATTCTCAAGAATAAGTTGAAATTACCATGGTTATTTAAGAAAGACTCTAAGTTCCTCATGAATATATGGGATCATCAATTAGATTACATGTAATACAATTCTAAGGGTTTTATAAATGATGCCATATTTTTAGACAATCCATAAAAAATAAATTATTATTTGAAATGCTCTTATAAAATTTATTTACATTTTATTTTGTATGATGAAGATGACAATGTTGAGAATGTTAGGATGAGTTTATGGCAAGAACATAGAGAAGAAGCAGCTCATGCTCTAACTTCTAAAGATATTGCTTCATAGCAAATATCACTAGTAACTATTGAGAGGGAGTTGGTCAACCCACTCTATGTAAACAAAGAGAAGGTGAAGAGGGATTATTTCTACCATTGGCTTGGAGATTTTAAATTTAATTTTTAAAAACAACAAAGCAAAATCATCCTTCTTAAGTTGTACTTGATTGCAGCAAAATCATCTTAATGGTGCCTCTTTAAATATCACAAAGAATAGATTGTACTTGACTCTTACTTAATTTTCAAGAGAACCTAAGAGCTTGTTAATGTCTTTGAGCACTTCAAAGTTGTATAATAAGATTTTTTTTATTTTTATTAAATAATAATAATAATAATAATAATAATAATAATAATTTACAAATATAAATAAGTCCTCATAAAGTACGACAACTCTTAAAAAAGTCCTACTTTCCACTATGCTGGGATCTGGAGCAAGGAGATGAGCTGTCTGCTTTAACAAAAAAAATATAATTATTAAAAAAAATAAAAATGAGAAATCTGATTTTTCTTAATTTATCATTTGTGCGAATTTTATCAACCATAGAAACGAGCTGGCTGCGTAGAACAGTCTAATAGATCTTCATTTCATAGTCTTGAAGAAGAAAAATAAATAAAAGGGCAATTTAACACTATCATTTGCGAAATTATTTTATGTACTTGGATAACTCGAACCCGTCAATTTCATTGACGCCGCCGGTTCATCCGACCATACGACCCGGCAGCCCTCCCGGCCGCCCGTGGCAGCGCGATGGTCGCATCCGAGACGGCGCACGTCGTCTTGCACGAACCATTGAAGCTGATCAGACCAATCCGGTCGGCGAGCGTCGCGCGTCGCCATATCCCCACCAACTTCACGCCTGATCGCCTACACCACATGTTCTCGAGATCCTCGCCGGAAGAGTCCTTAGAGCACTGCGCAAGGGCGACGGCGAAGGGGTCAAAGTCTCGGGCACCAGATCGCTTCTCACGGGAGAAGCCAACGGCAGATCTGAGCGCCGGCGGGAGGGGGAGATGGTGCCGTTCGCCGCCGTCGGCTGCAGCCGCGGGGAGTTTTGGGATTCCAGGCTGGCGTTCCCAAGAGAATGGGACGGCGGAAGACGGGATGAGACGGTGGAAGGGGGAGGCAGGGAATGAGGAAGAGGAGCTGGAGAAGGAGGGTGTCCGGGAACCCGTCCTCGGAGGAAGGCGAGGGTCGGAGAACAGTGCTGACACCGGCGATAAGCAGATGTCGTCGTTGAGGAGAGCGAGAGGTGGATTTAAGCCCGTCTTCGGCGGCAATGTCCTGAGGTCCTCATTGAGGAGAGAGAAAGGTGGAGTCAAGCGCATCGCTTTTACTGAGCAACAAAGAGAGGAGGGAGGGCAGTGTGAGTAAGGTTAGTGGAAGGACTGGAAGACCTCTTAAGGGATTGCTTTGACTGAGAGAGCTACGGAAAATATTCTCGAATTTTTGCTTGCAAGCCCCTCATAATGTACCATTTACTTGCTACTAAGTGCGAGACTAAGAATAGGGATTAGGACATTGTTGAGATTGAGATAAATCTCGACGGCTCATCGAGTTATTTTTTTATTCAGTAAACTTCTGCATTATGCATTAATGCTGGAGAATTAACTCATTTTTGTATTACAATGTGTTTATATTGATTGGCATAAAAATTAGAATTGAATTATATATAATGGTGTATAAATATAGGTAATAGAACAAAAAATATTTTTAATAATAAGGATATTCTATATTAATAATGATAATAGATTTATATTATGAATATTAGACATATTTTTAATATTTACATGATAAGAAATAATTTTAAGAATTCTAATATCCCTCATAAACTCATGAAATTTCTCAAAAAAGCATAGAGAGTTTGCTTATTAAGAAGCAAAAAATTGGAAGCTCATGGGACTTAGAAAGCAAGTATTTAGCCAATAGAGAAGAAGAAATAGAAGTCGAGTTAAGGGTATCGCATTAAAGATGATGCAAAGTAAGATGCCATTAAATTATAATCCTCTTATAAGAATTGAGCTTATCAGTAATTTGAATAATATTTTTATTATCATAATGAGTAGAAGTTGAATGAGAAAAAATAATACCCATAATCATAAGCAACCACAACAATTAAATTATCTAAGTGGAAATAGAGGCTATCGCACAATAATCGTCTTCTAAGATATATTTACAATCTCTGAAATTGCTAGGCCAATTTGCATTAAAATAAGCTCATTATTCTAAAGATGATATTGATTAAAATAAGAGAGTCTGAAAAGAATGTACTTTAAAATAATGCAAAATATGAAGAATACCAGTCCATGAACAGTGGTAAGAGAAGACATAAGTTTAGTGATAATAAGAATACAATATGTATTATATATTCAATCAATTGTATAATATAAAAGTAACACAAAAATGGCAAATTAAAGGTGTGTCATTAGAAGGATAATATTAAACATTAAGTTTAAGAGGAGCATCAATAGCTTTAGTATTAATAAAGCAAGCACATTCAAGAACAATAGCTATATAGTTAGGTCTAGGGGTGTCAATTTGGGTTGGGTTGGGTGACCCGGCGAACAATTTAGAAAGCGGTCAAAATTTCAACTTTCGATTTCAACGATTGACCCGACCGCGACTGAATGATCTATTTCTGGTTAAAATCGAGTCAAATTCGGGTTGGCGGGTCAATTTCGTATCAATTTCGAGTTAGCGGGTCAAAATCGAGTCAATTTTGAGTTGGAGGGTCAACCCGAACTTGACCCGAAAAATTAAACGGGTAAATTTCTTCAACCCAACGGGCGAAAATTTTTGGTCAACCCAAACCAATTTTGGTTAGTTGTTTAGGTCGGTCAATTTTTGACACCCCTAATTAGGCCATTAAAGAAAATAACTTCTAGAAGAATGAGTTATTTCAATAGTTAAAAAATAATGTGGAGGACTTAAATTTTTCGTTTTAAAATAAGAAACCAATTTATATTTCAACATTACAATACTATTATCATCATCATATGTAACAATCATGTCATCAATACATAAGAAAACTAAAATATATTAAGTAGAAGTGCACTTTAGAAAGAAAAAAAAAAGTGCACATTCATAATCATTAGAATGAAAGCAAATTGAACAATTAAGAATTTCTCAAACCAAGCACACCTATTTAAGGTTATATATTTTTTAAAGTTTATAAATTGAACCAAGTATATAAAAAATATTGAAAGGAGATCGTGTAAAAAAAATTATTAATATTCAGAAATGGCATTCTTTACATCCATCTAAGGTACATGATATTAGCAGATTAATACAAAAATAATAAAAATATAAATAATAATTATTTTTATTTTAAGATTAAAGTCTTCTCATGACTCATGCTAAATTGTTGAGAGTATCTTTTAGCAATCAAAATATGAGTAAATAATAAGAAATAATGAGATATTTCAAGAATATATATATATATATATATATATATATATATATATATATATATATATATATATATATATATATATATATATATAATTATTTTATTCAAAAGTATTTATATTAATTATTTAATGAATTATATCATTAAAATCAAGCATGTTATAAATTATTAGAAATATACTCCCCCATAAGTTACGCTTGAAATACAACATAACATGTGAATGTGTTAGGTTTTGAAAAGTACATGAAATATAAAATCAATATTGGAAAATTAGGCTGATATTTCATTAGATGAGTTTAATAATAATGAGTGTAGTAATCAATAAAAAAATATAATATTAAGACCTACATATAAATAATAGAATAATAAAAAATATTTTCTTATAATGAGGATATATTACAATAATAATGACAATAGATTCATATTATAAATATTATATATTTTTTAAATATCTATATAATAATAAATGATTCTAAAAATTCTAACATTGATAATTTTTATTATTTTATTTATAGCAATATTATGTATATTTTTTATAAATGAATCAATTTAATTGGTAAATAATTGAGGTGTAAATTTGGGTTAATGAATAGGTCTAGCTTGACCCCATTTTTTTAAAACTAATGTAACCCATTTAGTACATGGGCGAAAATAGTTCAACTTAATCTAACCCGAATTCAACTAATCTAATCACATAATTTTTAGAATTAATATAACCTGATAATTCTAATACGACTAGTTTAATCTAATTAATATGATCAGAACTCATTTAATATAAATGAGAATAGTAATTAAGTTAATTTTAAATTAACTAGATTAACTTAAGTCTGATCCAAATAATAATGAGATGTACATAATTAATGTAATCAGAATTTATTAGTATTTGTATCTACTCTAATTTAAGTTTTTTGAGTTGAATTTAAATTGAATAATTAAATCAAAATATTTATTGACGCTCCAAATAAATGGTAAAGAATCAACAACATGGGGCAAACGAGCAGAAGCCAGTGAAGTGGTTTGGGACAGCATGATCATAGTTCTGTGGTGCTCGAGTCGCCAGCTTGTACGACTTGTACGTGCCTCATTATTTGTTCCTTTGATGCATTTTTTAACGATATTTTATAAATGAGTAATGTTAAATCACTCAATTCTTCTTCTTTTTTCCTATTATGAGGAACAACCTTTTGAAAATTTGACTTTTATTTAGGAGCTATTTAATTTATTATAAAATGAGTGTATTGTATTTAAGATACAAGAGTTTAAAAAATTTAATATTTGATTTGATGAATTTGAATTGTAATATAAAATTGTAATGTATTTCAAATTCACAAATTCAAATTCGATGTATTTAGACTTGGTCTAATTTGGTCAAATTCTAAATATATCTCTCTGTGTAAAGTTAGGACCATCACCCGTCCGCTTTTGGCATGGATCGTTGGAAATCAACCCATCCGATCGTTGGACACTTCTGCGCTAACCACCATCATCGACGACCCTTGTCGTGACCGCACTATATTGACCACCCACTTACCACCAGCGATCGCCGCTCGACCACCATTGCCATCAACCACCATCGCGTCAATACCCACAACCATGCTTTGTGGTCACCTTAACCACCTTGGCCCTTCTGCCACCAACCCGCCGTATCATGACCACATTAATAGCTTCCATACCCACCACCGACTCATACTTACCTCATCTATCATCGATAGCCAAGCCATCGGCTATTCATTATCGATCCTATCATCTTCACAAGCTGCCCTATTGCCATCAGCACCATTATCGGTAGTTGTTGTTGTTAATCCACCACCTCGGGTCACAGTCACCACCAACCATCACCACAGTCACCTGTCATCACTCGGTCAATCACCGCCAAATGCATTACATTACATTTAATTTACCAAATGAGAAAAAATAAATTCCTACATTTATTGAATTCTCAATCTAACAAGTATAAAATATTCAAAATACACTGCATTTATTTTACACTAAATTTTATTTATACTATATTTTTTTTTCAGCCAACCAAACTATCCTTAGAAATAAACTTAATTTTGTTTGGATGTTAATTCCACTTCACAAAGAAAGGGAGATGGGCATGCAAATTTATATGATAGTGATGATTTGTTATCCTTTTTATTTTTGTATTAGTAAAAAAATTATTTAATATCTTAAAAATATTTTTTTTATATAAGATAGTAAGGTTAGTACCTATTAATAATAGTAGTGATGGTACGAGCGGTGATGATAATTAGCTATAAGAAAATAATCAGTAATAATAATTATTTTAAAAAAAATACTCAAAAGTTTCAAAAGCTTCTAAAATTTGTTATGGGTGGCTTTAAAATAATGTGATTTGTTTTTAAAAGAAAAATTAAATTACATAAAAATTAATCAAATAAATATATTTTTAATAAAATATAAAATAAACAAAACACAGAAACGAAAGTATATATGATTAATTTAAAAACCGGTCACAGTGCATGAATTAGTGAACTTAATCGTAATTCAATTTACAATTATTGGTCAGTACATTTAGCATGCGCTCAAGCACGAGTCTCATGGCGGGAGAAACTTCTCTCAATTTCTAGAGAGAATATTATTCGTGATGTCTGACTATTCGAACATTAAATTAAGTATAAATATTTGGCAAAATATAGATTTCGGACGCCAATCAGTTGTCTGCTCCTGATTAGTGTACGAATATTTATGCGAGTACAATGTCGGTCTCAAGTGGCAGATCATCAAGCTTTCTATACATATATTCCTAAGCTCGGTTGCTAAGTAATGGAGAAGTTTTATTTCTTTTCTTATATGAGACTGATAGGGACGATTCAACTAACATTTTTGAAGGCCACATTATTATTATCATTACTTTTAATTTAGGTTGTTATATCATGTAAGGGAAAATGATCATAGGCATTGAATAACTTGGGTTAGCCTAACCCTAACATTTTATGCTCTTAATGAGGCTAATATAAAAAAAAATTAAGGATATCTTACTTGAATGTCCTTGAATTTGTGATGAGATTAGGTGATGCATATGATATTTAAGAGATGCAGTGAGTTCAGCACAAATCTAAAGACTTTTAAGCCCATACTAATACAATTTATGCCAGATGATCTTAACACAATTTTTTTTTTCAAATATTATTAATATCGAATTAACTCAATTTATTAAGATTTATTTAGACTACCTAGATCATTCTAGATTAGTTTGAAATGACCCAGCATTTTATAGTAGAGAATTAGAAATAGGATATCTCATATTCTTAGTTCTATGTATTGCATCCATTGATGTATATAACTTTGTGCCTATTCATATATTCATATATTTCAATCACAAAGTGATTACACTATTGCATATTCATTTTGTACTTAGTACTTAACAATATACTCCAATATTCCATATATAACTTTTCCATTATCCACCCTAGATAATTTATCAATGTATTGTGATTCGCATTTTCATCAATTATCATAAAAAATTATGTGATTTTCTTCTCTTTTATTATATCTTGAGTGCATCTCTCTCTCTCTCTCTCTCTCTCTCTCTCTCTCTCTCTCTCTCTCTCTCTCTCTCTTACTATGTGTGGATCTGGCTCCTTTCTTGCACTAACTCATCATAATGATTTAAAAAAGTTGGACAAAATGAAGAAATTTCTTAGATGATAATGTGGTGTTTACAAATATGATTAGAGAAATCACATAGATCTTAGAGGGTACTTATAGAAATAATCTAGTACGGTATGAAGAAATGATACATTACCTTAAAAGATAGAAATATCATTCTATGATGAACTCAAACATCTAATAAGGACTCATATGGCTCTTGGGTCTATATATATCAGAGAATTTTCTCCTATCTTACATGGATGAAATAAGAAAGAGTTTATTTTAAACATCTTAGGGGAAATGAATCTCTTAAGAAAACTCTCAATTAAAGTGAGCTATTAACATCTCTATGAATTTCAAAGCTTGATATGAATGAATTGGTGATTATGAAAATCAAGTGGGAGAGCTCATTGAGGAAGAGTTATTGATATAGTCCGAAGGATGATAAGTAGGAAACACTATGTTTATCTCATTTTTGGATAAAGTTAACATCAATTCTGAAATTAGTAATTATGATATCTAATCCTAGATTAGGAACATCTTAATTAAGATCTTAAGACACTACATCTAGTGATCTAATACATCTTCCTTGGGTTTGATTTAACTTAATGGGTTTAGGTAAATTCAACCCAAATTCTAAATTTTGATTAAATCAAAATGAATTCAAATTAAATCAAATAAATGAATCTAAATCCAAATCAAAAGTCAAATCTAGTCAACCCATTTGACATAAATTTGAATTAGGTGGGTCCCACCAAAATATGTTTAATCATGAATCTAAAAGAAATGTAAACCTATTTAGACCTTACTTTGGTTAATTAGAGCACTTAGGCTAAATGAACCTAAATGGGTCTTATTTGGTTCAAACCCAAATCAAATTGAAATCAACTCAATTTGATTGCTCAAAATTAATTGAAAATGATAATCAAGCATAATCCAACCCATTGTTAGGTCCAATTTGGTCAAATTAGTCACTTGATCCAAATGAACCCAAGCTTAACCCATTAAGCCCACTTTGGGTCAAATGTTGAAATTGAAATAAAATTGAAATCAAATAAAATCAATCACTCCAAATCATCTAACACATGTGATCAAGCATGATTGGAGTCCAAACAAAATTCAATTGAGTCAAATAAGTCATTTGATCCCAATTGAAATCAAGCTTAACTCATTTAAGCCTAAATGGGTTAAAATGAAATGAAATCCAAAAACTAATTCAAATCCTAAATGAATTAATTAAATCAAAACATAATCAATCATCAATTAAACATAATTGAACTTAAAAACAAATGAATTAAATCAAAATCAAACACTTTGAATCCAAATGCTTGAATTGGGTTCAAATGTCTAATCCAATTCAAATGGATTTGGATTTAACCTCAAATTGACATTGGGTTTGCTTAGGCAACCAAGCATTAGCCTAAGAGTTTTAGATATGATGCCAAAAATCATATAAAAAAAATCAAAGGGGTAGAATTATGAGAGGATAAGACTTGGAATCCATGAAACAAATGCAAGTTTCATTTCCCCTTCCCCATACCTCATCTACCTCTTGGCTTCAAAAAAATTGGTTCATTCCAATTAATTGAAGGCCTCAAAAGTAGAGGTGTACAATCGGTTGGTTTGGGCAGATCGATTTTAAATTTTGTTAAACTGTTCAGTTTTAAATCTAGAATCCAAAAAAACTGATCCATTTAATCAATAGCATAAACTAAATCAATCTAAACCGAAATTTTTTTTCTATTTTCGGTTCAGTTTAGAAAAAAAATCAAAAATTGAAAATAAAAATTATTATAATAATTATTTATCAAAGAATTACATTAATTACATCACTTTATCAAATCATTTCATACAAAATCAAATAACTCTTTAACAAATGAAACCAATAATATACAAATTTATTATTGAAATTATTTTTTTAGAGGAATTTTCTAGAAAAAAATGAACAAAATTGATTTTTAGCTATTTTCAATTTAATCGGTTTAATCAGATTAAAATGATATAAAATCGAACCGAAATCAGAAAACCGAATATTACCAAATTCAAAACTGAAATCCAAAATTTTTTTTATAAAATCTATCCAAATTTAAAACTTCAGTTTGGATCGATTCGGATTTTCGATTTTAACCAAAAAATTCACACCCCTACTCCAAAAGAGGAAATCAAGGATGACTTGGTCCCCTCCATGAGGGAAAGAAGGAGAGCAAAAAAGAGATGACCATGAAAGCCTAGCTCTCATCTAAGGGAGGAAAGGGCTGAAATTGACTTCCTCCCTTCAAATCTTTTATCTAAACATACTCACAAGGACAAGAGACACAAAATCCACTCTTTGGCCGACCCTCCTGCCACCGATGGCCGAAATCTGGCCATCCAAAAGCTTACATACATGGCTCTCGAACATGTATGGAAAGAGAGGAGGGAGTGCCTTTCCTATCCCTCTTTTCATCCCAAAACATCCACAAGATGGAGAGAATAAGAATTGGATCATTGCCCCGATCCTTCGCCACCGGCATGCCGGAATTTGGCCAAATTCGACGGCCACCATTCGGCCTTTAATGGCAAAACACTAGGGGGAGTGTTTCACCACAAATTGAATGATCCAACATGTTTTAGAGGTCGAGACGACCTCAAACAAATCCTCACCGTGATCCCTCATCATTAGCAAGCCAAAGAATAGTCAAACCCAACAAAAAATGGCTACATGTTGGTCTCTAAGGCGTTTGGTGGGGAGGGAAGCCACCAAATCACGTGTTCTAGTGGATCCCACTGTCGGAGATCACCGGAGTTGAGATATGTCTCACAACCAACCTATATAGCATTCAACTTTGGTCATTTGTGAAGGAAATTTAATCTCTATGAGAATCAAACAATATAGATCAATTGTAACTCGATCTTTGAACATTTTGTAATTGAAATCGCATCAAAATCAACCTCGGATCACTGAAAATTCATCAATTCTATCCTTCTATTTGGAACAGACGCCCAAGATTTAGCTGCACGATCTGATTCTATCCATACAAGAAACTGTGGAACGAATCGAGACTGCTCGATCTTCAATCGAAAGATCAAGATTCATCCCGCGTGGCACCGCTTTTGACACAATCATCACATGGATTCCACCTGGCCTAGTGGCACCACACCATGTGGCGAAGGCGCCACATCGGCGTTGCCATTTTAAAATGATAATTCTCGTTTTAATTAATTAAAAAATTATTTAAAATATTTGAAACTTCAAAAAATCATAGAAAACTAAATATAAATCTAAAAAAAATGTAAATGAGGGCTCTATGGATTCATCTCAATGTGTATGTTAAACCCAAAAATCCCCAATTAATTCTTCATGAATTTAGCTTAATTTGACTTTAAATGAAATCAATTAAACTCAAATTAATCTCAAATTATCAACATAATTGAAATGAAACTTTGGGAACTAAAATTGAGTTTAAAACGCACCTCAGAAAAAAATTTCATGAATTATTGCACAGTAATTCAAGAAATATCAAATTTGAAACTCTTAACTTTAATTTTAATGAAATAAATTAAAAGTAAAAGAAATAAATCATCAAAATGAATCAAATCACTTCAAATTTACATAACAAACCATAATGAACTTAAATACATCAATGAACACTAAAACTTAATAAACCACAAAATTCCCTAATTAGGTAATTAAGTTAATTAATTAATTTAAATAATTAATCTGAATTTAAAAGATTTATAATAAATTAGAAAAATCTCCAAAAATTATGAATAAACCCTCTATAGAAGTATCTTCCAAAGAGGAATCAAAGAAAAATAAAATTTTCAAATTATCCTCATTAAATTAGGCTTAATTTAGGTTTTAATTAAATGATTAAAACCTAAATTACACTCTAATTATGCATCTAATTAAATTGAAATTTTGGAAATATGAAACTAGAAAGGAACTCCACTTGCCATAAAAATTTCAAACCCAATTGACCTTTGGACTAGGAATTGTTGAATTTTCAAATCTCTTGGTCAATATAAATCGAATAATGAATAAAATAATTTCATAAATCATAAAATTTATAAAGTAACTTGAAATAATCTTCATTAACATCAAAACATTCAAGGATGATTCTTCAACATCCTGAACCAAAGAATTTGATCACTTAAGGGTTAATGAAATTAATAATGCATATTAAGTTTAATTAAACCTTAAGATGAATAACTTCATAATCAAAACAATCAATGAAATACTAATCCATAATCAATGTAACCTAAGAATAGATTTAAACACTAACCTAAATGTTTTAGGTTATCATAATTTAAACCAAATGAAATGAATATGAATTTAACAAACATAAACATTATTCAAATAAAACATTGATGAAAACAAATGTTAAATCAATCCAAATTAAATCAAATTGAAAATAAACTAAACCAAGAATGAAAAATAAATCAAATCAAAAAGAAATGAAATGAAGAATTAAATTCCAAAACCCAAATTGAAACATTAATCCAAATTGAACTACAACTCAAATCATTTAAATAAACTAAAAGAATTAATTATGATACTTAAAGATCTTAATTAAGCCTTTGGGATGAATCTTCATCTTAAGATGGAAGTTTCATTCTACTAGGAGTTGGGATGTTGAATAGAATGGATTCCACTCAAAAGTGAAATCTATTCTACTCTTCATTCTTGAAAACTTAAACTTCGCTTTAAGAAAATTAAAGTGAACTTGAAAATAAAAAATGAAAACAAATCATTAGATCATTTGAATTAAAATCATCTAAATGTAAAAATCAAATAAACTCAAAACTCCAAATTAAAAATTGAATTAAAAAGGCCTAGCAAAGTCTTGCCACACAAGCATATTCCCTTCACACACTAAAATCATTAGGTCACGGACCCTAAACTTAGGTTAGGTCATTCTGTGATTTTCTGTGATACTCTGTGTTGTGTTGTCACGTGTTTTTCATGTCTTTGTGGTTTACTACTTTAGGCTACAAGTCTAGGATTTTTTGCCCGTTAGACTGGATGGTGGGAATTCTTTTTAGAACTAATATTGTCTTTTGCAGGAAGCTATGTTAAAAAGGACTGTTGTCATAAATAAATTAAAATGTTATTTTCTTGTATGTATGCTTAAGTCCTTAAGCATTGCCTAATAGGACATGTGGGCTTGCCAAAAAACTAATACTAAGTTGTATGCTTGTAAATTATAACTGTTGTGTGCTGGTTGTATTTTTTTGATATTTATTTTGTAGGGCTTAGAATTTATTTTAAATTTAAAATATAAATTTGAGCTTAAAATTATATTAGGATCTATGGGGTCTAGGATTAGCAGGAGTTGATCTTACCAGAGGATAGGTGCAGTGGTCCTCTATGAAACCCAATTGAGATCCCTGAAGAAGGAGATGATCTTGGAAAGAAGACCCATGGATCTAAATCTATAGTTCTAGGTCGGGTTGTATAAGGGCAAAGCTCGGCTTCCCATTTTGTCTTTCTTCCAGGGTGTACAGCAGTACCTGACCACATCGACCTTTATTTAAATTAAATTGGCTTGATTTATTTTGGTGTGCAATAGAATCAGCCTATTTTTTTGGATTTCTTTCTGTGTTGTGCTTTATGTGATGAATTCTTGGACATAGGCTCATAGGAAAAAAATTAAATTTTTTACCCAATTAAATTTAATCAACTCAACCACAAAATTAATGAAATTCAAAACTTCACTTAAATTAAAGCCTTAGGAAAAAAAAATTAAAATTAATTAGAAATAATTAACTCTTGAAAATCATGCAATCATATTACTTTAAACTATTGAATTGGACACTTCTCCCATTGCACATAAGGGAATTTGACCTGTGAGGATGACAACTTTCTTTGGGAAGGCTGCCTTCCTTTACTGATTTGGCCCAATTCTAATTATATAGCATTCTATTATAAATTACATACCCCATGACTTCAAAAGAATCTTGAGTCAAAATATCCAAAATCTGAAAAGTGTGCATTAATTAAATGCATTTCATACCCTATATGATCTTAGGGATTAAGGAATGAGTCTAGGATTCTTAGATTCCTTTCCTAAAAGGTAATAGCCTAGCCATCTTGCGTACATGAGACTTGATGTCATAAATTTAAAATGTGCTTAGGTGGTGTTAGCTAGCAGCCCTTTCAGGCAGATTGTAAGTCCAGAAGAATCAGGGATAGGTTTGTTCCCTCAAGTGAGAGGAATGGTCGATAATTCCGAAAATGAAACTAGGTCGAGCATCTTACTTGGGTCTGAAGCACTTATAAACTTAGGTTCTGAAACATCCCCCTTAGAGTAAGTCTTCAACCCTAAGCATTTATGCATTCTTGTGTTGCTAGAATCTAAGCCATAGTCTTCTAAGAAAATGTCAACACAAAATCTAAATTAAAATTTAAAATTTAATGCCCAGTGATATGATAGTTGAAATGTCTGCTAGGCATACCAATATCAACAGACACTTCCTACTTCATCTCGTTTAGCTTCCAAAAAGAACTCTTTCCACTTTGGATCTTTCCCAATTAAAAATTCTACATGTCATTCCTTTGAAAACTAGCCTAGAAATCCTTAGAAATGATAACTTATTTCTTTAATCGAGAGTATTCTTAAAAAGATACCCATCTTCCTAAGATATAATTAACTATAGATGCTTTCCCTTATAGGGAATCATGAACCCAGTTTAAAATAAACCCTGCTATACTTTCCATGAGTTCAAGGGAAAACTCTCTAGTACATGAAAGACCCATTAGTCTTAGGAGTCTTTTATTAAATGATCGAATTCATTATAAGATAACATGATTATCTTCTAAAATAATATATTTATTCCTTAATGATGCATTTGATCATCTAAATAAGAAATTTTTAAACTCTATATGGTGTCATAAATTTTTCCCACACACATGATACTAGAAATCCTAATCAGCACTCCAATCTACCATATTGTGAGACTTTATATATTTTTAAGATAAAAAATTATTGTTTAAATTGATATTTTATTAGAATGCTAAGACTTATAATTTCATAACACAAAATTGTAGAAATGCCTAAAAGATGAGAATTTATACACATATCAAAAGAGAAACTGGCTACCTCAAATCCTAAGACTAAGGTGCTCTAGTACAAACTAAGAGCTCAAACCAATCTAGCGACAGGAAAGTTGAGGTATATGGCTCCCTTTCTACTAGGGAGAACAGATCCATCTTGACTATTCTGAATTTATAACTGCTTGGAAGGACTGCTAACTAATATCTCATATGAGTTAAAACTATGTAGCTAAGCCTCATGAATGTTAGATGGCTAGAATGTCATTTATTTAGAAATAGTCTAAGATCCTAAACTCATCCCGTAAGAGTCAAGATTATGACTAATATAAAATCATGTCTTAGACTAATACAATAAAACTTACATATTCTTATTAATTTTTTATCATCAATTTTACTCATATTTGGGTGAACAAGTATGCTTATATGTATGATTAAATAAGGTTATAAGCCAATCCATGAGAAGGATGTTCTTCACTCAAGGGGGCTACTATTAAAGATCATATTCTCCCCCCATCATGCAATGAGTGAAAATCCCCTACATTCAAAGAAGGAAGTCAATATGCACGAATGATTGTTATATATCCATCACAGACCTATTTATTTCTAAATATTTTGTTGATTAACTCCTAGGCCTTAAGGTAAAGTTATGAGTTGTGTTGGTTGTTAATTTTATTTATTAAGTTTGGTAGAAAATTTAAATTCTAAAGAGTCTATCAAAATCCAAGCCACATAAAACAATCATCACACTTAAAAAAACTATAAAAGTATGTGATTTTTATTATGTAATAATAATAATAATAAATAAACACACCAAATAATTTAATTAAAAAATAATCAAGATGTTAGTGAAATTGGGTTCCGCAATATGCCCTAGAAAAAGAAAAAGTGATATATCGAGCTCAACCTTATACAGCTTGAATTACAATAAATTTTATAATAAATGAAAGAAGCCTATGATGGTCTTCAAACCTTCTCTTGATTTTCAAAGTCTTGAATACTCCAAGTATCACAAGGCCTTCCAGATCCTATGCCCTCTAGATGTTGCTCATCTTAAACCTTATGGCTCTAATCCTAATTCTATTACAAGTTACATTTGAAAATTCTAAAATAAAAATCTAACTCTACCTACAAAATAGAGGTTAATTATAACACACATACACACCAAAGAAGATATAATCCCATATGTTGGGGCTTAGCACCTATTGATTGCCAAGTTTACATATCCTAATGGACTATGCCTAAGGGGAAAGCAAGGGTATTTAATTTATTTTTATTACAATAGCTCTTTTTTTTTTTTAAGCATAGATCCCTATATAAAATATTATTAGTCTAATAAGCAATGCCCTACCATTCAGAGTAATGTGCAAATAATTCTAACATCCAATCTAAAATAGTATACCACAAAATGAGAAATAAATATATTATAATAAAGCACTTGCTTAACCTAAGCCTAGGATAGTTGGCTTATCAATTTAATGTGTGTACAAAAGTTAGTGTAGCAAGGCAAACCTAGGCTTTAAAGTTTAATTTTCACTAGGTGATAAAAAATTTAATTCATTGACCAAAGGGCGGTTATTCTTTACATGATTATTAATTTGGATGTTGGGTTTATCATAGGTTTAATTTTGGCTTAAGTTGAAATTAGAGTTTTGAAGAGTATAATAAAATCAAGGGATTCACTTGTGGCAAAATATATTCTTCTCCTACATTGTAACCTTAATTTGACTCTAAAGATAAGTTTTATAACTTTTAATTCTCTTAATGAAATGTTACAATTTTTTATTAACCTTAGATTTGAATTAAACTTAAATAACATAAATCATTAGAAAGGCATCTCAAGACTAAAGACTAGAGCTAAAATTTTTCTTATCACATCTACCCATCATATCTCTTCACTTTAATGATCACTCTATGAATATATATATATATATATATATATATATATATATATATATATATATATATATATGATTTAATTTATAATGTCATTTTGAAAATCTCACACATTAATGTAGGCATGTATATGTGTGTTTTATTCTAATATTAATAAAATTGTTTATATCAATGTCTAAATATATATTGTCATGAATATATATGTTTAAAGGAAAGTATGAATCCACATAAATAAGTATATGTACAAATACAAATATGAATATATGAAATTGTGAATTTTAAAATGATAAACCTAGAAAATAATTTAGATTTTTTATGCATTTTTACACACTTTTTTAGATAGGTGTCATTGTAAAACTAAGGAGATGAAATATCTAATACCTCCTTCGAACTAGTAGCCCTATGCTCCTAGGTGTATAGACTATATACCTTAAAAGAGTATAGATAATGCATATGGTTGATATGTTTCAACTATTATTATCTATTGAAATTGAATGCTTGTATGCTTTGGATATAAAGGCAAAGTAAATTTGAGATTTATCAATGATAATAGTATTGGGCAATGTTAACTTAACAAATCAATTTTATAAAAATATGAGATGCACAAGATTGATGATCAACAAATAAATAAGGTGATGAGAAAAATGAGTAAATGTCATAAGATATCTTACCTAAGTCATTAATCCTAAGGCCAATCATATGATCCAAAAATCACTTAAGCTTAATTAAATTTCTTATTTTACATATTTTGGTTGTAGGAGAATTAAACCTATATGAGAAGAGACAACACAACAAAATTATTCCATACATACCTTTGTTCATTAATGAAATTTAAGAATGGAATTGTGATTATTATGAAATAATTAGATTGTATAGTTATTTAATTCAATTAATGCCCAAAAGACCATAAAAATTATAATCCCAAAAAATATGAGAAAATTTGTAAACATGCCAAATGACATGTGAAATGAATAGTAAAAATTCTATGAGATTTTGACTAATATTTTGTGATTAATTAATTAATTAAAGAAAACTTTAATTAAGCAATTACTCTTAAAATACCTAAAATTATTTAAGGATTTTAATTTCATTGATTAACTCTCTATTCATTGAGCACAAAGAGGATTCATTTGCAATTTTTAGATATTTATACAATTAGTTATGAATTTTTTAAGTCCTAAGTTAATTTATAGTTTATCTAATTAATAAAAGCTCCTTAATGATGATTTTGATAAATGATTAGGATCAAATGCCCTAATATTTTTACTTTAGTCACAATTAAGTATATTAAACATATTTAAACATCAAAAATAATTTATTTTTATACTTTTTATAATTAATTAGATTTATTAAATAGCCAAAATGGCTAATTAAGGTTTAAAAATATGAATCTCTTAATACACCTAACTAATTGAGTTGAAATAATTATGAGAGGCATAAGTCATCTCATAGAATATTCACCCAAAATTTCATGTCATTTGATTAAGTTATTAGAACTTAATTATTATATTAAAAAATCTTCAAGCACTAATTAGTCTATATCCCCTTAATAAAAACTAGAGCTTTTATTTTTAATAAATTCTCCTCTATCAAAGCTTTTCAAAAAGCCCTCAATTACATTTTTATGATTTTTCTACTATTAGTTATGAATTTTTAAAATTTTGGTAAATTTAAACAAATTTTAAACCCTATTTAGTCGGATTACATAGTCAATGGTTGAGTCAGTCATGCTTTACACACAGTGCCATGAGATTGATTATTTAAATTGTCCCTTATGGCTACTAACATAGTGGTGATAGACACAATTTTGTCTCAAATTGTTTGATCAGAAGATCAAACAACTTTAACTAATCTTGAAGTTTAAAAGGAATTAAATAAAAAAATCCAATGTGAATTTATCATGGCCCCCATTCTAATCACGTGAAATGGACAACATGTGATTCACCTTTAAGCTCTAGTAAGAGAGGAACACTGTCCACCTCTCTCCACTTAATTCGGGACAATTATGGCTCATTTTATGCTTAAATTGACTCTAATAGGATCTAGAAATGAAATGCAAAGGATACTACATCTTGATCACGGCGAGACAATGATTCACTTCGTAAAAGACCATCACCTAGAGGCCACTATATAATTTGAGATGATTTACCTCACTAGAGGTTAAGATCAATGGCCCAACGACTAAGGTAACTTCATCTAATAGAGACAAAGCCCTGGTATTAAAGTCCCTTCTTCCCTCCTCATCGTTTTCTCCATATATTGTGCACTATCGTGAGCTCCCTATATTTGGTCTAGGATAGCCTTCTCATGCTCAAATTGAATGATTTTGTATTTGCTCTCCCTCGTGGGGATGCAAGGAAGTGTGGAGAAAGCTAATTAGGTTATTGTAAAGGTTTAGTGTGGTTGGCTTTAGGAGGTGCTCATGTTGAATGGAAGCTCGGTATCACCAATAATGGGATACATGAGGAGCTCAGGGACTCTCTCTAGAGTTAAAATGAAGGTGTATGTTGAGTTTGAATGGGTGAGGAGGTTTATACCCTCCTCCCCATGTGAACCACCAGTTTTGGTGGATTCAATCCATGGTAGCCATCCAAGTAGTTGGGGTGGCTAGAATTAGAATGAGATTGATGTGTTGGACCTCCCTCAATAGCTGGAGATGTTTGGTTGGTAGAGGTGAATGGAACAAGCCATGGTATCTAAAGTACGGGCCAATCATGATGAGGGTGACCTCTCATTGGTCAATGGTTATACCAAATAGCATTGGGTTTGGCTTGGTTAGTATTAGTGAGCTCATGGCATGGTAAGGGTGCTACCTTAGCTAAAGAGAGGTGTTGGATTTTTCTATTCTTAGCATTTATCCTATTTAGAACTCTTACCTCACATAGTTTTGGCTGAACCAATTCACCTTAGGCTGAGTCCACTTGGGTAGGTCAAGGGGTGTGTGAAGATGAGTCATGCCAAGTTTGGTTGGGTTTGGCTCATGGTGAACTATCTAGGTCAATTTGGGTTCAATTAGGTTAGGTTGACCAATTGACTAAATTGGGCTCAAAAGACTATCAGGTTATATTCATATGATGATTTGAGGCTCATTAGTGTCATTGATTTGATTCAATTTAAAGTAGCTTTGAATTTGATTCATATGTATCAAATGGGTCAATTTAGTCAAATTGGCTAAATTAGGTGTAATTGAAGGTTGATTCATGTTAGATGGTCAATTTGTAGTTGATCTTAAGCTTTGGTTTGATCCAAGTTGGGTTGGATTACGTTTTAGTTCAATTTGGTCCTTTAGGTCAAATTGGGTCAAATGGGGTTAAGTGGTTCAATTAGTCAAATTGACCTACCTGACTTCGATTGGGTATTAGATTATGATCAATCAATCATTTGGAGAGATTTTTAGTTTGATTTGGGTCGAATTGAGTTTTGGCTCAATTCGACCCTTTAGGTCAAATTAGTATAGGTTAGGTTAGGTGGCTCAATTAATCAAATTGGATTACAAATCAATCATGGAAAATATTCAATTGTGTCATTGGAGTGATTGCAAGGCTTTGGATTCGTCCAATTTGATTTGAATCAAGTTGGATTTGATTTTGGCTCTATAGGGTTCAACTGAGTCAATTTGGGCTATGTGAGCTAATTGGTCAAATTGAATCTTAATCAAGCTTCAATTAAGTTCAATTAAAGTTCGAAGGTGTTTGGATAGGTTTAATTTCAATTGGTTTGGGTTAATTTTGGTTTACCCCTTTTAGGCTAAAATGAGTCAAGTTAGGTCAACTTGGTTTGATTGACTGGATTGAACACCTATTAAGTATAGTTTGGGGGTAAAGTTGGGGTTTTGGATTGGCCTATAATTAGTTGGTTTTCTATGTAGGATTTTGGTTTGTAATTGAGGTAGGTGGATCTCACCAAGTCTTAAGTCAGGATCTAACCCTAGGGTTGGGTCTTGTGAACCTTCTAGGTTTGAGCTAGTACTCTCCTAATCACTATAAGTGTCTTAATTCTAAGTGAGGAAAAATCCTAGTGCATAGATTGAATCCTAAGACTAAGAAGATGAATGTTAACCTCACTAAAAGTAAGGTCAACAAACAAACTCTAAACATAACTTCTCAAAATAGAATAATATTTAAATAAGTGTAGAACTTTTGTGATTGACTCATATTTAAAATATTAGATGAGAGAATATTATATAACTTGCCAAGTTAGATGTTGATTAAAAGCATGAGAAAATTTTTGATGCCATTACGCAACTGATCAATTTATTAAGTTGAGTTTATGAATGATTAGATGAACCAATTATAATTACCCTCACACCTAATATCACAAATTCATTTTAAAAAAAATTGCTACTTATATGTTATTACAAGAATGGTAGAATAGAAAATATATTGAGGAAATGATGGTTCATGTTTTTTAGGGAAAAAACTAATTAAGTTCTCAAATACAACCCAAATTACATCTAAATAGTCATGAAAATATCTCTAGCTCCATAACAACTTTATTCAAAAAATATTAAATTCAATTTATAGTCATGAATCTTGTATACTTAACTGAGTTTATCAAGTCACATTGATATTATGAAGTAGGTTTAATCTAATTGTGAAGCACTTGAATCTACTCAATATTAACCTTAATGCACTTAAAGGAGCATTCATTTATACTCATCCAAATCATTTCATCATAAAGATGAAGTGGATAAACATAACCAAAATGCCAATAAACTTGGCTATTTAAGACCCCAAGCATCGAAAGTTACTCATAAGCTCAAATTGAGATTACTAAAGACATTATCAATGGAGTTGCATTCTAAAAGATCCAAAACATTTACTTCATGCTCATCAATAGTTGTTTATATACTCAAATAAGAATAAGTTAGTTATATTTATTTCATTTTAGAATAAGTATTTCTTAAGCATTGTTACGTTATTATATTATATAACTTAACTGTAGCATTTTTTGAAACATTGAGCATGACTTAAACCTATAAATAAAAGTCAAAAAATGAATCTAACCCAACTTATGGAGCATCCTAAAGAAAAGTTGTTATCTTCATTGGAGTAACAAGACTTTCTTGCCCCCTGACATTTAATTCAAATGAAAAAAATGTCTAATAAGAATAATCTAAGAGATTCATAAGCATGTTTCATAAGTAACTCCTTGCATCAAGATTTTTCTTATAGAGTACTCACCTTAACTCTATTGATTAACACCTCCTTAATATACATGCTTAAACATCTTTTTCTTGCTCCATGAAACACCAACTTCAACCATCCAATGTTTTTTTTATGGAGATTGAAGAGGTACAACTATCATAGTAGTTCTTAAATATTATATAAATTCCATTTATGTAGCCATGAGTATATCCCAACCTCTCTAGCAACTTTATTCAAATAATATTTAATTCGATTTATACTCCTGAATCTTGTAGACTTAAGTAAATCAAGTAACATTGCCATTATGATGTAGTTTAATTTAATTGTCATGCACTTGAATCAACTCAATAATAACCTTATTGCACTTAAAGGAGCATTCATTTCTAGTCATCCAAATCATTTCATCATAAAGATGAAGTGGCTATATAGAGTCAAAGTGCTAATAAATTTGTCCATTTAATCTCCAAAGCAACTAAAGTTACTCATAAGCTCAAAATGAAAATACCAAAGACTTCATCAATGGAGTTACATTCTAAAAGATCCAAATTCTCTACTTTTTGCTCATCAATGTTTGTTTATACACACAAATAAGAACATGTTAGTTTGATTTATTCATTTTAGAGTAAGCATTGATATGTTATTATATTATATAACTTAAATGTAGTATTTATTGTAACATTGAACTATGACTTAAACCTATAAATAGAGGTTAGAGAATGAGTCTGACACATTACATCAATATTGATTTATATTTTCTAACAATAATCTAGTACAATTCCTAAAGCTTCTCTCTCTCTATCTATTTTTCTTTCTTCTCTTTCTCGCAAGAATATAGTTCACACTTTTTAGCAAGATTATGCTATCACTCACAGATAAATTTAGATATAACATACTTTAAGAAGTGATTGGCAACAAAAGATGCCTAAAGAGCATCCTAAGGAAAGGGAGATATCTTTAGGGGTGTAAACAAGCCGAGCTTGAGCAACCCAAACCTTTGTTCATGTTCGGCTCATTTGAAGTTTTTTTTATTCGTGTTCAACTCGTGTTCAAAATGGCTCAAAATTTTAGTGTTCGTGTTTGGCTTGAATTATTCAAAATGGCTCGAAATGCAATAATCCAAAAAATCTTTAAGAGGGAGGATTCAAACCTGGGCTAATCTTTTGTATAACAAAACCTATAACCACTAAGCAATGCTTACAACTGTAATATATATATATATATATATATATATATATATATGTAACGGAGGTTTTTTCTTTTAAAATCAAAGGTGCCAATTCGATAAATCAAAGATCTATCGATTTTGAGTAAAGACCATCTATTTAGATCTTCTTCATTTAGGGGAAACTACATTAATTCAACATTTTTTATTAAACTATCATTTCTTTATCCTCGAAGATCCATCACTCTTCCCAGAGTTTCATTTTCTATTGAAACTTTGGTAAGAAAAAGATCTTTAGGTTCTCTTACTCAAATAGAAGAACCTTCAATTGAAGCAATTCAATTAAATCATAATAATATTTACCATATTGTGAGAGAAAATAAATCTCTCACTCCTTCCTAAATAAATTTTAGTCTTAATGAATTATCAAATTGGATCTTTGCCACGACCTTCAGATTATTATAAAAATATTATTGAAACCGATCTTCTTACTTTAACTTCTGATCAAAAGGATCAACTCATTAAAATCTTAGGTCAAGTAGATAGTTCATCTACTCGAAATAAAATTATCATTATTCTAAACGAAAAAGAATCTAACAAAAACTTTGCTAATTTTCCTATATACTCCATTGAAAAAGTATGTGTAAATCAGTCCATGGGAGTGGTGTCTTTTTGAGATGATCAAAAAGGGGAGCGGCATCGACCGCAAGTTTTTGATAGAAATCTACAACGTAATTGAGGGCTCCTAAAAAGCATTGTAATTTATTTTTATCAAGGATAATTTCAGGAAATTTATTAGCAAATTCAATCCTTCGATTAATGAGAATAATGCAAGCATTGGATATGTTATGCCCTAAAAATTGTATTTCAGTTTGAAACAGTTTGATTTTAGGAGCAAAGACAACTAAATCATTTTTTTGAATAAACCATTTAAACATTTGTAAATGGTTAAAATATTCATTGATGGTGTTAGAAAATATAAAAACATCATCGATATAAACAAGAATATACTAAAAAACAATTTTATATCTATCTGCTTCTTTGATTTGAATCTATCAATAGCCTGATTTCAAATCAAATTTTGAAAATATTTTTACTTTGTGTAATCTGTTAAGCAAATCTCTTTTTTTTAGAAGAGGATACCTAATCAATTTAAGAACTTTGTTGAGAGGCTTATAATTTATTACAAGTCTTGGTCTTCCTCTTTCCTTTTTTGTTGCATTCATGACATAGAAGGCAGTGCAGCTCCAAAGAGAATAGAATTATCGAATTATTTTCTTTTCTAATAATTCAACAATCTCTTTTTTACATAAAGCAAGATAATATTTATTCATCTGACAAGGACAAGCCTTAGTGGGAATATCTCATTCATCGAAGGAATCAATGTACGGGAGTTCTATTGAGTGAGTTTTTCGATTCCAAAAAGCTATGGGACTATCCCTACAAATAGATTTTTGGATATCTTAAAGATTATGTTGAATTTTATTTTGGATTGATGGGGAGGAGATTTTTTATTTTAAGGATAAATCAGAAATTTCTTCCTTTAAATAATTTATATGTATAAACTTATTATTAAATTTAATCATTTCATTAATAATTATTTATTTAAGATTAGTGATAAATCGAAATATAACCTTTTCATCCCACATTTCACAATGGATTGCATATCGTCTCTGTGCGATGGAATCCTACTCAAACTAATTATTCTATTATTAAAAAAGGAAATGTTTTCGCTAATCAAATGCATTTCTAAATTTCAGGATGATATTCTCAATCAGTGCTTTCTTTTACGCATTGATTGTTCTTCTGTTAAATATATTATTGAAAAAGATGTTAAAAATATAATTTCCAAATAAATTTTTGTTTCTTAGCATGCTCAACTGTCCGTCTTTGATTTTGATATAGAATTTATTAAGGGTTCTACAAATTATCTTCTGAATTTCTTAACCTGTGAATTTTTGCAGGGATGATCAAGGGTGGATCACCCCTCATCAGAGGATGAACCCCTCTGACCGAGGCGGTCCCTCTTTTTGAGAGTGGAGAGGTCGTGGCAATGAGAATGGTCGTGGAAAAGATCCAATCAACTCAATAGTTGGTATGATAAACCTTCAAACTTATCTTTATGGTTCTTCTTCAACCACAGTTGAAAAAGGCGAACCATCTAAATCTAAAGAAGCAACACCATTCCTAAAAGATATCATTGCTCAAGAACTCATTTATTTCTCTAAAAAAATTAAATAGAATATTATTGAAATTAATCCCTCAGATTATTCTATCAATAATCCATGGGCATTAATTGAACGCTATTTGGGAAATAATCTTTTCCCTTATGAAAGGAATCTCTTCAGATAAAATTATAAAAAATTCTTAACACAATTAGAATGTGTTAAGATCTCTCATGTTTGTGATCAAACGAATCAGCTAATTTTGTACAACAAATGTGTTATACATAAAATCATACATCAAAGTGAATGGGGTTTGACTCCATTTCAAGAAAATTTTATTTTTTAAAAACTAATTTACAGTATAAAATTGGTGTAAATTGTCAGTGTTATGTTCAAGCAATGATGAAAGCATTTTTTTTCTTATCAATGATAAGAAAAAACACTCCTGGATGTTCATAATGAATAAAGATATTATTACTAAAGATCATCCAACCTAATTTTATCTCTGGCGGAATTACTTTGGAGTTGAAGTCAACATTCTCTTGACCCAATCTAGGAGATCTTCAATGAATTAATGGAAGCCGCACCAAAAATGTGCACTATTAATCCAAGAAAAATGATTTAGAGGCAAAATCTTGTCGATTGTCAAATCCCTTGGATTTGGTCTTGGAACATCATACTTGGAAAGGACCCCTTTAATCAACTGGCCCTTCAAAGATAAATTTTACTTAAATGGTGGAATCAGATAAATGTTGAGGATAAGCTCAAACGGATCCATTCCATTATCAAATCCTACATGGAATTAACTATTCTGCAAAAGAATTCAAACTTTAAGCTATCAGTTAAAGAAGTTCTTAATAGTATCAAGCATAGATACCCTCATGAGATTGAGACCCAGCATAAAGACCGTTTATGAAAAATGTATGAAGCCCAACTTGCAAAAGTATTCAAGCATTCGATCTACATTTGCGATAGTGGCGAATCCTCTGATGATGTCAACGTGGAATCCACTGGTAAAAATTAGTGGATCTAATTATTTCACGCACTACTGAGAGCACTCAGCCTCTGATTTCACATAAAGCAGCTTTATAAAAAATAAAGCTACTTTATTTGATGTTCAACATTATCTGGCATTATTGGTTCTTCTTTACAGCTGTAAAGAGAATTTGGTCGTAGCCTTTACTAAAGGTTATTCTGCATTATTGTTCATTTTTCATTTGCATTATTGTATCTTTGCTTAACCATTAAGCAAAGTTTTTATTCTGGTGTGTCTGCCTCTTCCTATATTAAAGAGGTCTCGTCTATGTTGTTGGTGTGCCTAGTTTCTTAGTTTCTCTCCTTCCTCGGTGCTTTCCTTTCTTCCTTGTCTGGTGTTCAGAGTTTGTAATAATTGGGTAAGTATAATAAAATCAAGTAAGTTTGTTTCTGATACTAGCAATTAGTTGAGAAAAAATTAGGCAATAATAATAATAATAATAATAATAATAATAATTTAACAAAGGTTTTTCCTTTAAAATTAAAGGTATAAATTTAATAAATCAAATATTTATCGATTTTGGGTAAAGACCATCTATTTAGATCTTCTTCATTTAGGGAAAACTCTATTAATTCGGCATTTTTTTATTAAACTATCATTTCTTGATCCTCGAAGATCCACACTCTTCTTAGAGTTTTGTTTCCTATTGAAACTTCGGTAAGAACAAGATCTTCAAGTTCTCCTACTCAAATAGAAGAATTGCCAATTGAAGCAATTCAATTAAATCAAAATAATATTTATCATTCTGTGAGAGAAAATAAATTTCTCACTCCTTGTGAAATGAATTTTAGTCTTAATAAATTATCAAATTGGATCTTTTCCACAGCCATTCCCATTGCCACGACTTTCAGATTATTATAAAAATATTATGGAAACTGGTCTTTTAACTCTAACTGCTGATCAAAAGGATCAACTTATTAAAATCTTAGGTCAAGTAGATAGTTCATTTACTCGAAATGAAATTATCAGTATTCTACACAAAAAAGAATCTAACAAAAACTTTGCTAATTTTCCTATATACTCCATGAAAGAAGAATATGTAAATCAGTCCATGGGGGTGATGTCTTTTTGAGACGATCAAAAAGGGGAGCGACATCAACCGCAATATTTTGATAGAAATCTTCAACGTAATTGAGGGCTCCTAAAAAGTGTTGCAATTGATTTTTATCAAGGATAATATCATGAAATTTATTAGCAAAATCAATACTTCGATTAATGAGAATAATAGAAGCATTGGATATATAATGCCCTAAAAATCATATTTCAGTTTGAAATAGTTTGATTTTAGGAGCAGAGACAACTAAAGTATATTTTTGGATAAGCCATTTAAATATTTGCAAATGGTTAAAATGTTCATCAATGGTGTTGAAAAATATAATAACATCATCGATATAAATAAGAATATACTAAAAATAATTTTTAAATATATTATTCATAATATGTGGAATTCTGATGGGCATTTTTAAGCTCAGATGGCATAACATTTCATTCGTGATGACTGAATGGAACGGTGAAAGCAGTTTTATATCTTTCCGCTTCTTTGATTTGAATCTGTTAATAGCCTGATTTTATATCAAATTTTGAAAAGATTTTTACTTTGTGTAATCTCTTAAGTGAATCTCTTTTATTTGGAAGAGGATACCTAATCCATTTAAGAACTTTGTTGAGAGGCTTGTAATTTATTATAAGTCTCGGTCTTCCACTTTCCTTATCTATTGCATTCATGACATAGAAAGCAGTGCAGCTCCAAAGAGAATATGATTGTCGGATTATTTTTTTTCTAATAATTCAACAATCTTTTTTTACATAAAGTAAGATAATGGTCGTTCATCTGACAAGGACGAACCTTAGTGGGAATATCTTGTTCATTAAACGAATCAATGTACAAGAGTTCCACTGAGTGAGTTTTTTTATTCCAAAAAGCTATGGGATCATCCTCACAAATAGATTTTTAGATATCTTGAAGATTATGTTGAATTTTATTTTGGATCAATGGGGAAGAGATTTTTTGTTTTAAGGATAAATCAGAAATTTTTTCCTTTAAATAATTTATATGTATAAACTTATTATTAAGTTTATTCATTTCATTAATAATTATTTCTTTAGGATTGGTGATAAATCAGAATATTATATTTTCTTCTCACATTTCACAATGGATTCCGATATCATCAATTCTAGTGATGGGCATTATTTTAAGAAGGAACAGTGTTCCCAAAATAGTATGTTGTGTTAGGTTTTTAACTAACAAAAATGGCATATGAATGCAAATATCATTCAAACAAATTGCTAAATAAGATAATTTGTAGTCAATCTACAAGGTTTTTCCATCACTAACTTTAAGCTTCTCAGTGTTTTTTTCAAAGTATCTTGAGGGAATTAATCCTTCTTGGATACAGTTTAAATCGGCGCCACTGTCAACAAGAGACGTTAAGTTTGATAATATAAATTCTTTATTAATAATTAATTTTATAGAAATGCATCATTTATGATATATTGCCTTTTGAATACTCTATAATAATCAAGGTTCTTGGGTTAAAGAAGTTTTGGGATTGTCTTTAGGGTTTTTAGGTTGTAAATAAGTCGAATATTGATTTATCTCAAGATCCATCATTCGGCTATTCATTTGGTCATGTTCAGCCATGACATCTCTAATTTCTTGTGGTAAATTTTTTATCTCTATTTTTAAATCATTTAGAGATACCTCTAGAGAAGAAATATTCTTTTTTGCTCTTCTCTTATATACTTCTTTCATGGAGTATATAGGAAAATTAGCAAAGTTTTTATTAGATTCATTTTCGTGTAGAATACTGATAATTTTATTTAGAGTAGATGAACTATCTACTTGACCTAAGATTTTAATAAGTTGATCCTTTTGATCAGAAGTTAAAGTAAAAAAGATCAGACATTTCTATAATATTTTTTATAATAATCTTTTTGTTCGCAAGAGTTGCAACACCTAGATTTTTCATTATCAAAAGAGGAGGATAATACTTTATTATCTGCAACTTCTGATGATGATTCTTTGTCAAATCCAGAAGAGTTTAAAAGAATCTTCATGATAGTCTGTTTTAACTCTTCATCAATTTATAATACATTTAATTTTTTCTTAATAGTACATCTATTAGCATAATGGCCTATACGACCACATTTATAGCACTTAACATCTTTTTTGGATGTTTTGTGTGATGGTGTAGATTTATATTTTGAGCTTTTAGAATTTTTAGAAAATGTCTTAATCCATTTATTTTAAAAAATTTTTGTTCGACTTACCATTCTTCTTCGAAGAAGATCGAACCAGAGGAGGATCGCAGGCAAATTGCTCGCAGAATTCACTGAGTTGTCTTTTCTCTAAAAGACATTCTTGTCTGATTTGGTTATTTAATCTTATATCAGAACAAAGGATTAGTCCCATGTTTATACAAGCAGATATAAGATTCCCATACGTATAAACGTCATATGGAATTGAACCGTTAGGTAAACGAAGATGAGCTTTTACCTTGTTGGCAAAAAGGTTGGTAAGCCCTTCAATAATTTTTTGTTTCCAATGCAGACTATTGGCGTCATGCAATGTCATGATCCTAGCAAGAAAAATATCTTTATACCATCTAAAATGGGTAAGAGATGAACAACTTAATTTTTTGAGTATGGAACTAGTCTTTTCTCCTTGGTCTCCAATTGTTCCATCAAAATGATCCAAAATGGCTTGGATCAAATTATAGACATTATTTTCATTGGGTTTCTGTTATTCGTGAGGCAGATGTTTAGTATTAAGATCGATTGGACTTAGCAAATCATCCTTTTATTGTTGAGTGAGATAATGATCCCACCAGCCTTTTAACATACTTAGAACCTGGCAATAATAGCTCGAGTGGTCTGATCAGAAGCAGTGGAGTTACGTCTGGCTTCAAAGGCAGGCAAAAATATTAACATACGATGTAAGAATTGATGGATCTAATGTTCGACAAGTCCATCAATATTTCATTCACAATTGGAGTCTTCATCATAAGAGTACCAAAAAAATCGGTCGATTCCTCAAAGAGTAAATCTTGAGGTGAAGGCCTTTTGTAATAGTGTTTATCTAAATTTTTTTGTGGGTAAGATAATTTATTTATCTTTAGCGGTGCTTGAATCTGAAAATTCTGAAATACCTCTTGTATTTATTCAATCTCTTCTTGCGATTCTTGAGATTCAGCAGAGGATTCATCCTCTAAAGTACCTAGAGACTAATTTTTAAATTTAAGAATTAAATCTTGAATATCCTTACTAGAATGTCCTAACTTAACAGAAAGTTTAGAAGGAGGTTGAAATAGAGGTTTTAATACGGTTGAAGATGAATTTACTGAAGATGTTCCTTCAGCAATTCTTCTTATATGTCTTTCTTGAAAAGGGAGTTCTTCTTTAATTAATTGATCAACTTTGGATTCTACTCTAAATGCATGATCAGAAATAATCTGAAGAGTACTATTGCTATAATTAAGTTATTTAATTATAACAATAAGTTCTTTCAGAGCTTGAGGATCAGTGTTGATTTTTTCAAAAGCAGCAATGTCGAGAGGTTTATTATTAACCATTCGGGAAATTCGTGGAGGATACAAGGTCTCCACAATTTTCTCATGCTCATCTAGCCATTTTTTATTGCTTAAAATGGCTAACTGTGTAGTTTGTGTGTAATTTTGAAGGAACTAGGCTACAAAAGGAATTGTTGTCTTTCCCTTCTTGTTGCGCTTTGTCATTTCCTCAAAATACATGTTAGATATTTTTAAGTATTTGACTTTTCGAGGTGATATTTGTACCACTTTTGAAAATTTTCATATTTAGGTTGATTATAATCTCTTAAGATAGTCTCTCTAGACTTAGATCCTATTTGATAATTTATTAAGACTAAAATTCATTTTAGAAGGAGTGGTAGATTTATTTTCTCTCACAGTATAGTAAATATTGTTA
Organism: Cymbidium sinense; assembly: GCA_021442155.1. Classification (NCBI taxonomy): domain Eukaryota; kingdom Viridiplantae; phylum Streptophyta; class Magnoliopsida; order Asparagales; family Orchidaceae; genus Cymbidium; species Cymbidium sinense. The sequence continues at coordinate 76,245,078 of CM038230.1, forward strand.
TGATTTAATTGAATTACTTCAATTGGTGATTCTTCTATTTAAGTAGGAGAACCTGAAGATCTTGTTCTTACCGAAGTTTCAATAGGAAACGAAACTCTATGAAGAGTGATAGATCTTCGAGGATTAAAATTAACCTCTACATCACCATCAGATGTCTATATTATCTAGTTGATGTCTTGGTTAATGGAATATCTTGGAGTGACCATAAACGGTATTGCCCATGAGTCAGGAAATACTATCTTATTCCATTTAATGACTCTGTTAATTGTTATATGAGAAGCTAATATATTTGTTTCAATTAAGGTTGTTTATTCAAGAGGTTGAACAACCTTTTTGATATTTGGATTTAAAAGTATTAAGAATTCTAAAGCAATAGTTTCATTTCTTGAAAGAAAATCATATCCATGAAGTTGTATTTGCAACTTGATGGCTTTAAAAAGATTCATATCAGTTAAAGATAAACTTAAATTTGAAAAAGCATTAAAGCAAATTGGTCCATGACATAGACTAGTTTCGAAAACACCCATGAGAGATTGAGCCCAATTAAGGCATCGATCGTCTCTTAAACAGGCAAGGATGGAAGCATTTAATCCTTTTAGGGTTAAAGGTTTGAATGTTATTTGAATCATCCAGATATGAATATATTTATAGTCTTGCATATACCTATGCAAGTCTTCTTGAGTTAACAGATAAATAGTTTTCTCTATTTGATCTATAGTGATCTATTTTTCTACCATTTTAAAGGGGAGGTTTTTCTTTTAAAATCAAAGATACCAATTTGATAAATCAAAGATCTATCAATTTTGGGTAAAGATCATCTATTTAGATCTTCTTCATTTAGGAAAAACTCTGTTAATTTGATATTTTTTATTAAACTACCATTTCTTGAATTTCTAATCATAAGATTACAATTCGAGTTAGAGGATGATGCCATAAAGAAGAGTAGAAGAAAGAATTCAACATATAGAGAACTTTAATAAATTAATCAAGCAATTCTGAGTTATAATAAAATAAGTTCATAAATTTTAGTCAACCTAATATAGTCAACATAAATAGGACTTACGACCCATATCCACAGGGAATTACTATCATATGTGATGAAGCCAGGATCAAATTGAAAGATTATGAAAGTATTTTGATTATATATCACAAGAGGATCTATCATGATGAAATTATATCCACTCAAGGATTTATAAGAGTTCGAACAACTCTAACCCAACTTTGATAGAATTCAGCATCATAAATCATTTGATTAAAATGTTAAAGTCCCTTCTGGAGATCTCTTTCCCCCTAAGGATTCACCCCATCATGGCTTTGATACCAGCAATTAGATGAGCAAAAATTAGGCAATAAGAAACAAACATACTTGATTTTATTATACTTACCTAATTATTACAAACTCTGAACACCATACAAGGAAGAAAGGAAAGCATACATAGGAAGAAGAGAAGCTAAGCAACCAGGCACACCAATAACATAGACGAGACCTCCTTATATAGGAAGAGGCAGACACACCAGAATAAAAACTTTGCTTAATGGTTAAGCAAAAGTACAATAATACAAAAGATAAAGGAATAATAATGCAGAATAGCCTTTAGTAAAGGATATGGCCAAATTCTCTTTACAATTGTAAAGAAGAACCAATAATGCCAGATTATGCCAAACATCAAATAAAGTAGCTTTATCTTTAATAAAGTTGCTTTATGTCAAATCATAGGCTAAGTGCTCTCAGTAGTGTGTGAAATAATTGGATCTACTAATTTTCACTAGTGGATTCCACATCGACATCATCAGAAGATTCACCGCTATCATAAATGTAGATCGGATGCTTGAATACTTTTGCAAATTGGGCTTCATACATTTTTCGTAAAAGGTCCTTATGCTGGATCTCATTCTCATGAGGGTATCTGTGCTTGATACTATCAAGAACTTCTTCAACTGATAACTCAAAGTCTGAATTCTTTTGCAGAATAGTTAATTCCACTTAGGATTTGATAATGGAACGGATCTGTTTGAGCTTATCCTCAACACTTATCTGATTCTATCATTTAAATAAAAATTTCCTTTGGAGAACTAGTTGATTAAAGGGGTCCTTTCCAAGCATAATGTTCCAAGATCATATCCAAGGGATTTGGCAATCAGTAGAGAAATAGGCAAGATTTTGCCCATGAATCATTTTTCTTGGATTAATAGCCTACATTTTTTGTGCATCTTTCATCCATTCATTGAAGATCTCCTTGATTAGGTCAGGGAGAATGTTGAATTCAGCTCCAAAGAAATTCCATGAGCGATTAAATCAAGCTAGAGGATCTTTAGTAATAATATATTTATTCATTATGAACATCCAGGAGTATTTTTTTTCTTATCGTTGATAAGAAAAAATGATTTCATCATTGTTTGAACATAACACCAATAATTTAGACCAATTTTATATTATAAATTAGTTGATAAAAAAATAGTTTTTTTCTTGGAATGGTGTTAAACCACATTCACTCTGATGTATGATTTTATGTACAACACATTTATTGAACAAAATTAGTTGGTTCGTTTGATCACAAATATGAGAGATCTCAACACATTTTAATTATATTAAGATTTTTTTCATAATTTTCTCTAAAGAGATTGCTTTCATAAGGGAAAAGATTGTTTCCCAAATAGTGTTCAAATAATATCCATGGATTATTGATAGAATAATCTGAGGGATTAATTTCAATAATATTCTATTTAATTTCTTTAGATAAATAAACAGGTTCTTGAGCAACGACATCTTTTAGGGATGGAGATGCTTCTTTAGATTTAACTAGTTTACTTTTTTCAACCGTGGTTGATAAAGAACCATTAAAATAAGTTTGAAGGTTAATCATACCAAATGTTGAGTTGATTGGTTCTTTGCCACGACCATTCCCATTGCCACGATCTCTCCCCCCTCAAAAAGAGGGACCACCTTGATCAGAGGGGTTCATCCTCTGATGAAGGGTGATCCACCCCTGATCTTCCCTACAAAAATTTATGGGTTAAAAAATCTGGAAGAGAATTTGTAGAACCCTTGATAAATTTAATATCAAAATCAAAGACGGACAGCTGAGCTTGCCAAGAAGCAAAATTTTATTTGGAAACTAGATTTTTGACATCTTTTTCAATAATATATTTAACAGAAGACCAATCAATACGTAAAAAAAAGTGCAGATTGAGAAGGTCGTCTTGAAATTTAGAAATCATTTTACTATCAAAAATATTTCCTTTTTAATAATAGAATACTTAGTCTGAGTAGGATTCCATCATCCAGAGGTGAAACAAACTAATTTTTTAGAAGAATTTTTTCATTATTTTAGGATACTACCGTATCCGAGATCAGAGGCATCAGTTTCAACAATTTTGAAACTAGCCGGATCAGCAAGGGTTAGACAAGGGAGTTGTTTGACCCTTTTTTTAATAGTTTGGATGGCCTTAGTGTATAAATCAGTCCATGGGGGTGGTGTCTTTTTAAGACGATCAAAAAAGGGAGTGGCATCGACCGCAATATTTTTATAGAAATCTGCAATGTAATTGAGGGCTCCTAAAAAGCGTTGCAATTGATTTTTATCCAAGATAATATTAGAAAATTTATTAGCAAATTCAATGATTTGATTAATGAGAATAATAGAAGCATTAGATATGTTATGCCCTAAAAATTGTATTTTAATTTGAAACAGTTTGATTTTAGGAGCAGAGATAACTAAATTATTTTTTTGGATAAGCCATTTAAATGTTTGTAAATAGTTAAAATGTTCATCGATGGTGTTGAAAAATATAAGAACATCATCGATATAAACAAGAATATATTGAAAATAATTTTCAAATATATTATTCATAATATGTTGGAATTCTGATAGGACACTTTTAAGCCCAAATAGCATAACATTTCATTCGTAATGACCGAATGGAATAATGAAAGCAGTTTTATATCTATCTGCTTCTTTGATTTGAATCTGTCAATAGCCTGATTTCATATCAATTTTTGAAAAAAATTTTGCTTTGTGTAATCTTTGGTGTTTAGGGTTTAGGATTTAAGGTTTTTATTTTTTTTAATTGAGAAAAACTCAGATTCAATATTTCATCCTTTTGATTTCATCAACCAAGTAACACACTGTATTTTGTAAGACACAAGTGATGACATAGATAAAAAATGAGCACACATAGAGCAAATAAAAATCCTAGATAACTAGAACCATCTCGACTCTAACAATATAGTTCCAGAAATAGCAGATCGGATCGACCTTTCTTCAGTTTCTCCCCGATCAAATCGTCCATTAGTTTAAGGTTTATGGTTTATGGTTTATGCTTTTAGGGTCTACGGTTTAAGGTTAAGGTTTAGGATTTAGGGTTTAGGGTAAGAAAATCTCTTTAATTTGGAAGAGAATACTTAATCCATTTAAGAACTTTGTTGCGAGGCTTATAAATTATTACAAGTCTCGGTCTTCCTCTTTTATTTTTTGTTGCATTTATGACATGGAAGGAGTGCAGCTCCAAGGAGAATAGGGCTGTCAAATTATTTTCTTTTCTAATAATTCAGCAATCTTTTTTTTACATAAAGCAAGATAATACTCATTCATCTAACAAATATGAACCTTAGTAGGAATATCTCATTTATTGAAGGAATCAATATACGGGAGTTCCACTGAGTGAGTTTTTCAATTCCAAAAAGTTATGGGATTATCCCCATAAATAAATTTTTGGATATCTTAAAGATTATGTTGAATTTTATTTTGGATTGATGGGGAGGAGATTTTATGTTTTAAGGATAAATCAAAATTTTCTTCATTTAAATAATTTATATGTATAAATTTATTATTAAGTTTATTCAATTCATTTATAATTATTTATTTAGGATTAGTGATAAATCAAAATATAATCTTTTCATCCCACATTTCACAATGGATTCTGATATCATCAATTCTAGTGATGGCATCATTTTGAGAAAGAACGATGTTCCTAAAATAATGTGTTGGGTTTTTAACTAACAAAAATGGTATATGAATGTAAATATCATCCTAACAGATTACTATAGAAGATAAATTATAGTCAATCTGCAAGGTTTCGCCATCAGCAGCTTTAAGTTTCTGAGTGCTTTTTTTAAAATATATTGAGGGAATTAATCCTTCTTGGATACAGTTTAAATCGACACCACTGCCAATAAGGGTCTTTAAGTTTGGTAATATAAATTATTTATTAATAATTAACTTTAAAGAAATATACCATTTCTGGTATATTACCTTTTGAATACTCTCTAACAATCCAGGTTCTAGGGTTACAGAAATTTTTGGATTGTCTTCCGGGTTTTTAGGCTGTAAATAAGTCGGATATTGATTTATCTCGAGATCTATTATTCGGCTATTCATTTGGTCTTGTTTAGCCTTGATATCTCTAATTTCTTGTTGTAAATTTTTTATCACTGTTTTTAAATCATTTAGAGATACCTCTTCAGGAGAAATATACTTTTCTACTCTTCTCTTATATACTTCTTTCATGGAGTATATAGAAAAATTAGCAAAGTTTTTATTAGATTCTTTTTTGTGTAGAATACTAATAATTTTATTTCGAGTAGATAAACTATCTACTTGACCTAAGATTTTAATAAGTTGATCTTTTTGATCAGAAGTTAGAGTAAAAAGATCAGACATTTCTATAATATTTTTCTAATAATCTTTTTGTTCGCAAGAGTTGCAACACCTAGATTTTTCATTATCAAAAGAGGAGGATAATATTTCATTATCTTTGTCTTCTGATGATGATTCTTTGTCAAATCCAGAAGAGTTTAAAAGAATCTTCATGAGAGTCTGATTTAACCCTTCATCAATTTGTAATTCATTTAATTTTTTCTTAATAGTACATCTATTAGCATTATGGCCCATATGGCCACATTTATAGCACTTAACATCTTTTTTGGATGTTTTGTATGATAGTGTAGATTTAGATTTTTGAGGTTTTAAGATTTTTAGAAAACCTCTTATTTCGTTTATTTTTAAAATTTTCATTCGGCTTACTTTTTTTCTTCAAAGTAGATCGAACCAGAGGAGGATCACAAAAAAATTGCTCATAGAATTCACTGAGTTGTCTTTTCTCTAAAAGACGTTCTCGTTTGATTTTGTTATTTAATCTTATATCAGAACAAAGGGTTAGTCTTGTATTTATACAAGCATATATAAGATTTCCATAAGTATTAAGGTCATATGGAATTAAACCATTAGGTAAACGAAGATGAGCTTTTACCTTGTCGGTGAAAAGGTTGGGAAGCCCTTCTATAAATTTTTGTTTCCATTGCAGGCTATTGGCGTCATGCAATGTCATGACCCTAGCAAGAAAAACATCTTTATACCATCTAAATGGGTAAGGGATGGGCATCTTAATTTTTGGAGTAGGAATGATTCTTTTCTCCTTGGTCTCCAATTGTTCCATCAAAATAATCCAAAATGGCTTGGATCAAATTATAGACATTATTTTCATTGGATTTCTATTGTTCGTGAGGCGAATGTTTAGTATTAAGATCGATTGGACTTAGTAAATCATCTTTTTATTGCTGAGTGAGGTAATGATCCCACTAGCCTTTTACATACCGGAGAACTCGGCAATAATAGTCCGAGTTGTCTAGCCAGAAGCAGTGGAGTTACATCTAGCTTCAAAGGCAGACGAAATATTAACATATGATGTAAGACTTGATGGATCTAATGTTCGCCAAGTCCATCAATTTTTCATTCACAAATGGAGTCTCATCATAAGAGTTACCAAAAAATCGGTCGGTTCCTCAATGAGTAAATCTTGAGGTGAAAGCCTTTTGTAGTAGTGTTTATCTAAATTTTTTTGTGGGTTATTAAATAATGAAAATAATCATAATAATGATAATAATAATAATGATAATAACAATGATAATAATAATGATAATGATAATAATAATAATAACAATGATAATGATAATAATAATCATAATAATAATAATAATAATAATAATAATAATAATAATAATAGTAATAATAATAATAATAATCATCATCATCATCATAATAATCATAATAATGATAATGATCATAATAATCATAATAATAAACATAATAATAATAATAATAATAATAATAATAATAATAATCATCATCATCATCATCATCATAATCATCATAATAATCATGATAATAATAATCATAATAATAATCATAATTACAATCATTATAATAATCATGATAATAGTAATGATAATAGTAATAATAATAATAATAATAATAATAATAATAATAATAATAATAATAATAATAATAATAATAATAATAATAATAATAATAATAATAATAATAATAATAATAATAATGATGATGATGATGATGATGATGATGATGATGATAATGATAATAATAATAATAATAATAATAATAATAATAATAATAATAATAATAATAATAATAATAATAATAATAAATAGATTTTTTGTTTAATGGTAAACGCCATCATAGCTCTCATACCAGCAAAGTATTATGGAGAAGAGATTTCTTGTTTAATGGTTAAATCATAAATTTCTTCTTTTAAGTAATTTATATGCATAGACTTATTATTAAATCTATTCATTTCATTTATAATTATTTCTTCAGGATTAGTGATAAATTGGAATATAATATTTTCATTCCACATTTCGCAAATGGAATGAAGTGGTATTTCTTGAATCTTGGATAATACCATCTACGGTCACACCTAGAACCTCAATTAACCAAGACTTCGATCACATAATCCAAACATTTGATGGTAATGTAGGGGTAAGATTTAATCTCCATAGATCTATAACTCTTTCCAGAGTTTTTTTCCTTCTGAAACTTTGGTAAGAATAAGATCTACAGGTTCTTTTACACACATAGAAGAATCACCAATTAAAGCAATTCAATTAAACCATAATAATCTTTATCATCCAGTGAGAGAAAATAAATCTCTCACTCCCTCTGAAATAAATTTTAGTATCAATAAATTATCAAATAGGTTCTAAGTCTAGATAGACTATTTTAAGAGACTATAAACAACCTAAATATGATAATTTCTGAAAGTCGTATAAAAATATCTCATAGGAAACTCAAAGAATCGAAATATCTGATATATGTTTTGAGGAGATGACAAAAAGAAATAAGAAAGGAAAAGCAACACTTCCTTTTGTAGCTTGAATCCTTCAAAATTACACTCAATATGCATAGTTAGCCATTTTAAGTAACCAAAAATGGATAAATGAGCAAGGAAAAATAATGGAGACTTTGTAACCTCCACCAATGGCCCGAATGGTTGATGATAAACCTCTTGATATTGCAGCTTTTGGATAATCCTCAGGCTTTAAAAGAATTTATTGTTGTAATTAAACAACTTAATTTTAACAATAGTACTCTCCAAATTATTTCTAATCATTTGTTTAGATTAGAATCAAAAGTCAATCAGTTAGTTAAAGAAAATATTCCTAATCAAGAGAGAAATATAAGAAGAATTACTGAAGGAACATCTTCAGTAAATTCATCTTCTGCCTTATTAAAATCTCTTTTTCAACCTCCTCCTAAACTCACTTTTAAGTTAGGACCTAATAATGAAGATATTCAAGATTTAGTTCTTAAATTTAAGAATCATTCTCTAGGAACTTTAGAGGATGAATCATCTAATGAATCACAAGAATCATCAGATGATTTGATAAGTGACCAAGTCGAAGAAATACAAGAAGTATTTCATAATCTTCAAGTTCAATCTCTGCTTAAGATAAATAAAATATCTTATCCAAAAAAAATTTAGATAACCACTATTATAAGAGGCCAACTCCTCAAGATTTACTCTTTAAGGAACCTACTAATTTCATCAATAACTCGTATGATGATAATTCTCTTTGTGAATGGAATATTGATGGACTTGTTGAGCATCAACTCCATCAAATTCTTCATCGTATGCTAATGTTTGCATCTGCCTTTGAGGCCAAACATAAATCTGCTACTTCTTAGCAAGCAGCTCATGCTATCATTTTTGGGTTCTCAAGAATGTTAAAAGGCTCATGGGATCACTATCTGTCTAAAGAACAAAAGAAAGATTTACTTAGTGAAATCTATCTTAATAAAAAAAATCTTCCCAAAGACCAGCAAAAACTAAATGAAAATAATGTTTACAATTTGATCCAAGCTATTATGGATCATTTTGCTGTTATGATTGGATACCAAGGAGAAAAGACTCATTCCTTGCTCTAAAAATTAAGATGTCCATCTCTAACACATTTTAGATGGTACAAAGATATTTTTTCTTGCTTGTGTTATGACATTACATGATGCTAATAGCTTACATTGAAATCAAAAATTTATTGAAGGACTTCCTAACCTTTTCGCTAAAAAGGTTAAGTCTCATCTTTGCTTATTCAATGATTCAATTCCATTTGAAGCAAACACATATGGAAATCTTATATCTTGATGTATAAACACGGGTCTAACCCTTTATTTTGATATAAGACTAAACAATCAAATCAGACGAGAACACCTTCTCAAAAAATGCAACTCGGTGAATTCTGTGAGTAATTTGCCTGTGATCCTCCTCTGGTAAGATCTTCTTCTAGGAAGAAAGGAAAGCAAAAGAAAGATTTTAAAATAAGTGTATTAAGAGGTCTTCTAAAAATACCAAAGCCTCTAAATCTAAATCTTTAAATAAAAATCCAAAAAGGATATTAAATGTTATAAATATGGTCGTATGAGTCATTATGCTAATAGATGTACTATTAAAAAGAAGTTAAACGAATTACAAATTGATGAGGGATTAAAATAAACCATCATAAAGATTCTTTTAACTTCCTCTGAATCTGAAAAAAATTCATCATCAGAAGAAGAAGATAATGAAATCTTACCGACCTCTTCCGATGGCGAAAAATCTGAGTGCATAACTCTTGCCAACAAATAGATTATTATAAAAATATTATAGAAATGTCTAGTCTTTTTACTCTTACTTCTGATCAAAAGGACCAACTTTTTAAAATATTAGGTCAAATAGATAATACATCTACTCAAAATAAGATTATTAAAATCTTAAATGAAAAAGAACCTGATAAAACATTTTCTAATTTTCCTATATACAAGAGAAGATCTTAAAAGAATATTCCCTCGACTAAAGTATCTCTAAATGATTTGAAAATAAAAATAAAAATAAAAAAATTACAATAAGAAATTAGAGATATCAAAGCTGAACAATATCAGATGAATAGTCGAATAATCAATTTAGAAATAAATCAATATTCGGCTTATTCACAACCTGAAAAACCTTGATGACAATCTTGAAACTATTGAAAGTCAAGAGCATGGATTATGGTAGAGTATTAAGAAGGCTGTATACCAAAAATAGTATATTTTCATAAAACTAATTATCAATAAAGAATTTATTTTACTAAATCTGATAGCCCTGGTTGATAGCGGCGTAGATTTAAATTGTAGTCAAGAAGGATTAATACCTTCTAAATATTTTGAAAAAATTACTTAGATGCTAAAAGTTGTTAATGGAAAAACCCTATAGATTGACTACAAATTATCTTTTGTAGCAATCTGTCAGGATGATATTTACATCCATATGTCATTTTATTAGTTAAAAACTTAACATAACATATTATTTTAGGAACACTATTTATTCTCAAAATAATGCATATAACTAGAATTAATGATATCAAAATTCATTGCAAAATGTGGAATGAAAAGGTTATATTCTGATTTATCATCAATCCTAAAGAAATAATTATAAATGAAATGAATAAACTTAATAATAAGTCTATGCATATAAATTACTTAAAAAAAAAATTTTTGATTGAACCATTAAATAGAAAATCTTTTCTCCATCAATTCAAAATAAAATTCAATCTTACCTTCAGGATATCCAAAAATCTTTTTGTGGTGACAACCCAATAGCTTTTTGGAATCGTGAAGTTGATTCTGTGAAACTCTAGTATATTGATACTTTCAATGAACATGACATTCACGCTAAGGCTCATCCTTGTCAGATGAACGATCATTATTTTACTTTATTCAAAGAAGATATTATTGAATTATTAGATAAGAGAATAATTTGACAATCCTATTCACCATGCAGCTGCACTGCTTTTTATGTCATAAATGCAGCCAAAAATGAAAGAGAAAGGTCGAGACTTGAAATAAATTATAAGCCTAGTAATAAAATCCTTAGATACCCTCTTTCCAATAAAAGAGATTTGCTTAACACACTCCACAAAGCAAAAATCTTTTCTAAGTTTGATTTCAAATCTAGGTACTAGCAGATTCAGATTAAAGAAGCATACAGATATAAGACTGTGTCTACCGTTCCATTTGGTCATTATAAATGGAATGTTATGTCATTTGGGCTTAAAAATATCCTATTTGAATTTCAACATATTATAAATAATATATTTGAAAATTATTTTTAATATATTCTTATTTATATCGACGATGTTCTTATATTTTTCTAATTCTATAGATAAACATTTTGACCATTTAAAAATAATTAAATGGCTTATAAAAATTAGTTTAGTTGTCTCTGCTCCAAAAATCAAATTATTTTAAACAGAAATAAGATTTTTGGGACACAATATTTCTAATGCTTCTATTATTCTCATTAATAGAAGTATAGAATTTGCTGATAAATTTTCAGATATTATTCTTGAGAAAAATCAATTACAAAGATTTTTAAGTGTCTTAAATTATGTTGCTGATTTTTATCAAAATTTGACACAAGATGTCTCACCACTTTTTAATCGCTTAAAGAAAAGTCCATCGCCATGGATAGATCTGCACATCATGGCAGTTCAAAATTTAAAAAATGTGTTAAAAATCTTCCTTATCTTAACCTTGATGATCCTGATAGCTTTAAAATTGTTGAAACTAATGTATCAGATATAGGCTATGGTGGTATATTAAAACAGTGATCTAATTCTAAAGAGGAATTAATCTGCTTTACTTTGGGTCATTGGAATTCGACTCAGACTAAATATTTCATCATTAAAAAAGAAATATTTTCTATTGTAAAATATATTTCTAAATTTTGAGATGATTTTCTCAATCAACGCTTTCATATATTATTGAAAAAGATGTCACAATTTTTGTTTCTAAATAATTTTTTTGCTTCTTGCGTAAGATTATGGGTCCCGTCGGTTAGGAGCTTCGCTCCCAACACAGCGACGTGCGTTCAAAGCAGGGTGCGTGCGTTTAGTTTTTCATTAAGGCTCAACATCCAAAAAAACAAATTTTTGCTTCTTTGCAGGCTTAATTTTCTATCTTTGATTTTGATATTGAATTCATTAAAGTTTCTGCTAACACACTTCCTGATTTCCTGACCCGTGAATTTTTTAAAGAACAATCAGGGGTAGATCACCCCTCAATGGAGGATGAACCCCTTTAACCTAGGTGGTCCCTCTTTTCGAGGGGAAAGAGGCAAGGGAAAAGATCTGTCCAGCAGTTCTACTGTTAGAATGGTCGACCTTCAAACTTGTCTATATGGCTCCTCTTCTCAACTAACAATTCAGAAAGGAGAATCTTCTAAAGCTAAAGAAGCGGCACCATCAATCAAAGATATTGTTGCCCAAGAACCTATTTATTTTACCAAAGAAATAAAACATAAAATTATAGAAATTAACCCGTCAGATTATTCCATCAATAATTTGTGATCATTACTTGAAAGATATTTGGGAAATAATTATTTTTCATTTGAAGAAAATCTATTAAGAGAAAATTATGAGAAAATTTTAATACAGCTCAAATGTGTTGAAATTTTTCATGTTCGCGATCAAGTCAGCCAAATCATTATGTATAGTAAATGTGTTATACATAAGATTATTCACCAAAGTAAGTGGGGTTTAACTCTATTTCAAGAAAAAATAATCTTTCTTTCCTCTAATTTATAAAATAAAATTAGCGTAAATTACTAGTGTTATGTTCAAGCCATAATGAAAGCCTTTTTTCTTATCAATGATAAAAGAAGCATTCATGGATGTTCATCATGAACAAAGAGATTATTTCCAGAGATCTTCTAGTTTGGTTCTACAGATGGTATAACTACTTTGGAGCAGAATTAAATATTCTCAGATTCAATGAATGGATGGAGGCCGCATCAAAAATGTGAACCATCAATCCAAGAAGAATGATACAAGGCCAAAATCTGGCCTACTTTTTTACTAACTGACAAATTCCATGGATTTGGTCTTGGAATGTGACTCTTAAAAAGGACTCTTTAATCAATTCTTCAAATATAATTTTTTATAAAATGGTGGAACCAAATCAATATTGAGGATAAACTCAAACAGACTCGGATAATTATTAAAGCTTATTTGGAATTAATGATTCCACAAAAATCATCAGACTTTGAGCTATCAGTTGAAGATGTTCTTAATAGCATCAAAAGAAGATATCCACATAAGAATGAAATCCAACATAAAGATAGATTAAAAAAGATATACGAAGTACTATTTTCTAAAGTCTTCAAGCATCAATCTATATTTGTGATAGTGGAGAATCCTCTGAAGATGTTGACATTGAATCTACTGATGAAAATTAGTAAATTTTCTACTCATTTATTGTGCACACTATCATATTCAGTGCATTTCCTTCAAATATTTGGAGCACTGCAACATCTAATGTGACCCAAAGCAACTTTATTAAAAGTAAAGTTATATTTTGAGCTATCACAGAATAAAATAACCTCTTTACAACTGTAAAGAGTTTTCGGCTAAATAACTTTAGATAAAGTTATTCTCTTTATGTCAATCATCTCAATTATTGTTCATTTACTTAAAGATTAAGCAAAGCATTTATATTATGCTTATTGTTTTCATGTCCGCCTCTCTCTTTATAAGGAAGCCTCGTCTGTCTTCTTGAGTGTTCTCATTTCTTTCCTCTCTTCCTCTGTGCACCTTCCTAGTCTTCTCTTCTGGTGTTCTGAAGTCTACAAAAATTGAGTAAATATTTAATAATAAACAAGTTTGTTTATATTATTCATGGTTTTTTTGTATCAATACTTTGATGGTATCAAAGCCATGATGGAGTAAACCCCATAGGTGGGGAATTCTTCATATAATACGTTTCGATAAATAAATTAAATAATTTATTATGCTGAAATTCTATCAAAGTCGGGTTAGAGTTGCTCAAACTCTTATAAATCCTTGACTGGATATAATGTCAATGATAAATTTTTTGTGATTTATAATTAAAATATTTTCACAATCTTTCAATATAATCCTTACTTCATCACATATAGCAGTAATTACCTATTGTTATTATGGGTTGTAAGTCCTATTTATGTTGACTATTTTAGATTTATTGAAAATTATGAATCTATATTATTAAATACTTATTCAATTTTTATAGACTTCAGAACACTATAAGAGAAGACTAGGAATGCACACAGGGGAAGAGAGGAAAGAAATGAACACACGCAAGAAGATAGATGAGGCCTCCTTATATAGAGAGAGGTGAACATGAAAATAATAAGCAGAATACAGTAGTTTTGCTTAATATTTAAGCAAATATACAATAATTGAGATGATTGGCATAAAGAGAATAACTTTATCTAAAGTTATTCAGTTGAAAACTCTTTACAATTGTAAAGAGGTCCTTTTATTCCGTGATAGCTCAAAAGAATACTTTACTTTTGGTAAAGTTACTTTGGGTCACATCAGCTGTTGTAGTGCTCCAAATAATTGAAGAAAATGTGTTGAATAGGATAGTACGCACAATAATTGAGCAGAAAATTTACTAATTTTTACCAGTAGATTCAATGTCAACATCTTTAGAGGATTCTCCACTGTCGTAAATGTAGATTAGATATTTGAAGACTTTGGCAAATTGTGCTTCATACATCTTTTTTAATCTAACTTTATGCTGGATTTTCTTCTCATATGGATATCTTCTTTTGATGCTATTAAGAACTTATTCAACTAATAGCTAAAAATCTAATGATTTTGTGGAATCGTTAATTCCAAATAAGCTTTAATAATTATTCGAATATGTTTGAGTTTATCCATAATATTGATCTAGTTCAACCATTTTAATAAAAATAATCTTTCGAGGACTAATTGATTAAAAGAGTCCTTTCTAAGAGTTACATTCCAAGACCAAATCCATGGAATTTGACAGTCAGTAAAAAAGTAAGCCAAATTTTGGCCTTGTATCATTCTTCTAGGAGAAATTTTGCATTTTCAGTGCGACCTCCATCGATTCATTGAATATCTCTTTGATTTGAACAGGGAGAATATTTAATTCTACTCCATAGTAGTTTCAAGCTAGAAGATCTCTAAAAATAATCTCTTTGTTCATGATGAACATCCATGAATGCCTTCTTTTATCATTGATAAGAAAAAAAAAGCATTCATCATGGCTTGAACATAACACTAGTAATTTACACTAATTTTATTTTATAAATTAGCAGAAAGAAAGATTATTTTTTCTTAAAATAGAGTTAAACCTCATTCACTTTGGTGAATAATCTTATATATAACACATTTGCTATAAATAATGATTTGGCTGGCTTGATCGCGAACATGAGAAATTTTAGTACATTTAAGTTGTATTAAGATTTTTCCATAATTTTCTCTTGATAGATTTGCTTCAAATGGGAAAGGATTGTTTCCTAAATATCTTTCAAGTAATGCCCACGGATTATTGATGGAATAATCTGATGAGTTAATTTCTATAATGTTTTATTTTATTTCTTTGCTCAAATAAATAAGTTCTTGGGCAATGACATCTTCGAGGGAAGGTGGTGCCTCTTTAGCTTTAGAAGATTCTCCTTTCTTAATTGTTGGCTTAAAAGAGGAGCCATAAATATAAGTTCGAAGGTTGATCATTCCAATAGCAAAACTGTTAGACGGACCTTTTCCCCTGCCTCTTCCCCCTCGAAAAGAGGGACCACCTCGATTAGAGAGGTTCATCCTTCGTTGAGGGGTGATCCACCCTTGATTGTCCCTGCAAAAATTCACAGGTCAGGAAATCAAAAAGTGTGTTAGCATAACTTTTAATGAATTCAATATCAAAATCAAAGACAGAAAGTTGAGTCTGCTAAGAAGCAAAAATTTATTTATAAACCAATTTTTTGACATCCTTTTCAATAATATATTTAACAAATAAACAATTAATGTGTAAGAAAAAGCATTGATTGAGAAGATCATCTTAAAATTTAGAAATGCATTTTACAACAAAAAATTATTTCTTTTTTAATGATGGAATATTTAGTCTGAGTCAGATTCCTATGACCCGAAGTAAAGCGGACTAATTCCTCTTTAGAATTACGCCACTGTTTTAATATACCACTATAACTTATATCTGATGCATCAGTTTCAATGATTTTAAAGCTATCAAGATCAGCAAGGTTAAGAAAAGGAAAATTTTTAACACATTTTTTATTTTATTTTTTTTAACTGCCATAGTGTGCAAATCTGTCCATAATGGTGGACTTTTCTTTAAGCGATTAAAAGTGGTGAGGCATCTTGTGCAAAATTTTGATAAAAATTAGCAACATAATTTAAGGCACCTAAAAATCTTTGTAACTAATTTTTCTCAAGAATAATGTCTGAAAATTTATCAGCAAATTCTATACTTCTATTAATGGGAATAATATAAGCATTAGAAATGTTGTGTCCCAAAAATCTTATTTATGTTGGAAACAATTTGATTTTTGAGGCATAGACAACTAAACCATTTTTTGTATAAGCCATTTAAATATTTTTAAATGGTTAAAATATTTATCTATATAATTAGAAAAATATAAGAACATCATCGATATAAACAAAAATATATTAAAAATAATTTTTAAATATATTATTCATAATATGTTGAAATTCAGATGGGGCACTTTTAAGCTCAAATGGCATAACATTCCATTCATAATGACCGAATGAAATGGTAAATGCAGTCTTATGTATGTCTGCTTCTTTAATTTGAATCTGTCAGTACCGACATTTCAAATCAAACTTAGAAAAGATGTTTACTTTGTGGAGTCTATTAAGCAAATCTATTTTATTGGGAAGAGGGTATCTAATCCATTTAAGGACTTATTAAGAGGCTTGTAATTTATTACAAGTCTCGGCCTTCCTCTTTCCTTTTCGGCTGTATTCATGACATAAAAAGCAGTGCAGCTCTATGGTGAATAAGATTGTCGAATTATTCCCTTATTTAATAATTCATCAATCTCTTTTTTGCATAAAGCAAGATAATGCTTGTTCATCTAACAAGGACAAGCCTTAGTGGGAATATCATGTTCATTGAAAGTATCAATGTACGGGAGTTCCACAGAGTAAACTTTATGATTCCAAAAATATATTGGGTTGTCACTATAAATGGATTTTTGGATATCCTGAAGGCAAGATTGAATTTTATTTTGAATTGATGGAGAATATATTTTTTATTTAATGGTTAAATCAAAAAATTTTTCTTTTAAGTAGTTTATATGCATAGACTAATTATTAAATCTATTCATTTCATTTATAATTATTTCTTTAGGATTGGTGATAAATCGAAATATAACCTTTTCATTTCACATTTTGCAATGAATGTTAATATCATCAATTCTAGTTATAGGCATTATTTTGAGAAGAAATGGTATTGAAAAATAATATGTTGTGATAAGATTTTAACTAATAAAAATAGCATATGGATGCAAATATCATCCTGACAGATTGCTACAGAAGATAATTTGTAGCCAATCTATAGGATTTCTCCATCAGCAGCTTTTAGCTTCTACGTGATTTTTTTAAAATATTTAAAAGGTATTAATCCTTTTTAATACAATTTAAATTTACGCCACTATCACCAGGGTCGTTAGATTTGGTAAAATAAATTCTTTATTGGTAATTAATTTTATAAAAATATACCATTTTTGGTATATGGCCTTCTGAATACTCTGTAAAAATCCATGCTATTGATTTTCAGAAGTTTCAGGATTGTCATCAAGGTTTTCAAGTTGTGAATAAGCAAGATATTGATTTATTTCTAAATCCATTATTCGACTATTCATCTGATCTTGTTAAGCTTTGATATCTCTAATTTCTTGTTGTACATTTTTTATTTCTTTTTTAAAATCATTTAGAAATATTTCAGCTGAGAGAATATTCTTTTCAACTCTTCTCTTATATACTTCTTTCATAGAGTGTATAGGAAAATAAGAAAACATTTTATCAGGTTCTTTTTTGTTTAAGACTTTAATAATCTTATTTCAAGTAGATGTATTATCTACTTGACCTAAGATTTTAATAAGTTTATCCTTTTCATCAGAAGTAAGGGTAAAAAGACCAGACATTTCTATAATATTTTTATAATAATATATTTGTTGGCAAGAGTTGCAACACTCATATTTTTCGCCATAGAAAAAGGTCGATAAGATTTCATTATCTTCTTCTTCTGATGATGAATCCTTTTCAAAATCGAAGTTAAAAGAATCTTCATGATAGTTTGTTTTAATCCCTCATCAATTTGAAATTTGTTTAACTTCTTTTTAATAGTACATATGTTAGCATAATGACCCATACGACTACATTTATAACATTTAATATTCTTTTCTGACTTTTTATTTGAAGATTTAGATTTAAAGGCTTTAGTATTTTTAGAAGACCTCTTAATTCGCTTATTTTTAAAATCTTCTTTTTGCTTACCTTTCTTCCTAGAAGAAGATTTTACCAGAGAAGGATCATAAGCAAATTGCTCATAGAATTCATCGAGTTGACATTTTTCAGAAGACATTCTCGTCAGATTTGGTTGTTTAGTCTTATATCAGAACAAAAGGTTAGACTCATGTTAATACAATAAGATATAAGATTTCCATATGTGTATGCTTCATATGGAATTGAACTATTGAATAAGTGAAGATGAGACTTAACCTTTTTAGCTAAAAGGTTAAGAAGTCCTTCAATAAATCTTTGCTTCCAATGTAAGCTATTAGCATCATGTAATGCCATAATATGAGCAAGAAAAATATCTTTGCACCATCTAAAATGTGTAAGAGAATGACATCTTAATTTTTTTGAGTAAGGAACGAGTATTTTTGCCTTGGCCTCCAATCATACCAGCAAAATGATCCATAATTACTTGAATCAAATTGTAAACATTATTTTCATTTGGTTTTATTAGTGATTTTAATCATTTCACGAGAACCGAAATAATGCTTTACTTTCGGTAGCATATCGATGTCTGACCTCAAAGGCGGATACAAATATTAGCATGCGGTGAAGAATTTGATGGAGTTGATGTTCAGCAAGTCCATCAATATTCCATTCACAAAGAGAATTACCATCATAAGAGTTACTGATGAAATCAGTAGGTTCCTCAAAGAATAAATCTTGAGGAGTTTGCCTCTTATAATAGTGTTTATCTAAAGTTTTTTTGGATAAGATATTTTATTTATCTTAAGCGAAGATTAAATTTGAAGATTATAAAATACTTCTTGTATTTCTTCGACTTGGTCACTTATCAAATCATCTGGTGATTCTTGTGATTCATTAGATGATTCATCCTCTAAGGTTCCCAGAGAATGATTCTTAAATTTAAGAACTAAATCTTGAATATATTCACTATTAGGTCCTCACTTAAAAGTGAGTTTATGAGGAGGTTGAAAAAGAAATTTTAATAAGGCAGAAGATGAATTTGATGAAGATGTTCCTTCAGTAATTCTTCTTATATTTCTCTCTTGATTAGGAAATTTTTCTTTAACTAACAGATCGACTTTAGATTCTAATTTAAACAAATGATCAGAAATAATTTGGAGAGTTCTATTGTTATAATTAAGTTGTTTAATTATAATAATAAATTATTTTAATGCTTGAGGGTCAGTGTTAATTTTTCCAAAAGCTACAATATCAAGAGGTTATCATCAACCATTCAGGCCATTGGTGGAGGATACAAAGTTTCCACTATTTTTCCTTGCTTATTTAGCCATTTTCGGTTACTTAAAATGGCTAACTGCGCACATTGAGTGTAATTTTGAAGGAACCAGGCTACAAAAGGAATTGTTGCATTTCCTTTCTTATTTCTTTTTGTCATCTCCTCGAAATATATATTAGATATTTTAATTCTTTGAGTTTTCGAGGTTATGTTTTTATACCACTTTCGAAAATTATCATATTTATGTTGTCTATAGTCTCTTAAAATAGTTACTCTAGACTTAAATCCTATTTGATAATTCATTGATACTAAAATTCATTTTAGAGGGAGTGGGAGATTTATTTTCTCTCACATGATGGTAAAGATTATTATGATTTAATTGAATTGCTTCAATTGATAGTTCTTCTATGTGTGTAGGAAAACCTGTAGATCTTATTCTTACCAAAGTTTCAGAAGGAAAACAAACTCTGGGAAGAGTTATAGATCTACGGGGATTAAATCTTATCTCTATATCACCATCAGATGTTTGTATTATCTGATTGATGTCTTGTTTAATTGAGGGTATGGGCATGACCGCAGATAGTATTGTCCAATATTCAAGAAATATCACTTCATTCCATTTAATAACTATGTTAGTTGCTATATGAGAATCTAACAGATTTATCTCAATTAAGGTTGTTCGCTCGAGTGGCTGAACAGGATTTTTAACATTAGGATTTAGAGAATTAAACACCCTAAAGTGTAATATGAAAATTAGTGCAACAGTTCTAGATCATAGAAGAAAATCATATCCATGAAGTTGTAATTACAACTTGATAGCTTCAAAAAAATTTATATCAGTTAAAGATAAACTTAGACTAGGAAAAGCATTAAAGTAAACTAGTTCATGACATAGACTAGTTTCTAGAACACCCATGAGAGATTGAGTCCAGTTAAGACATCGACCATTTCTTAGGCAGATAAGAATGGAAGCATTTAATCCTTTCAAAGTTAAAGGCTTGAATGCTATTTGAATCATCCCAATATGAATATACTTATAGTCTAGCATATATCTATGCAAATCTTCTTGTATTAATAGATAAATAATTTATTAATGATAATGAAATTTAGAGGTGTTCAAATGAGAGCATTTGAGAGCTTTACTCTCATATTTATAGAGTCGCAATAATGCTAACACGTACAAAAGGATAAAATCAATGTAACAATTAACATGACAACCATCCATGACAAAGTTATTTCTTGATTATTATTTTTTATATATTTTACTAATTCTTTTATTCTCTTTACAATAATAAGAAAAATAACTAACTTGACAATACAAGGTAAAGCTCTAATTAAAATGGAAGTAGAAAAGATGATTACAAAGCTACTATTCATCATAAGAAAAATATTATTTAATAAATATACTCTCATTCTCTTATTATTTTTCTCAATTATTTTTCAAATATAAAAAATAATCAAAGAACTAAAAATATATACAAATGTCTAATAGACGTAGTTCAAGCTAAGTCAACCTAATTCAAAGTAACTCAATCAAGTCCAAGTAAAAAAAATTGTAAGCTCACTAAGACTATTATGAACTCGCTAGAAAAATTTTAAAACTTATTAAGACCATGATGAACTCGAAAGATTATATTCATGCCAAAATTATTCAAAGTATCATCAATATTCATTCAAACTAGTTAGCCACTTCCTTTAGTCAAGTTGATGAGTATTCAAACAAGTCAGCCACTTTCTTCAATCTGCTTCTAGTACTAAGTCAATAATTTCGTCTGATAAATGAGTGACTTCAACCAATGAGCTAGTAGACTCATTCATCAATAACATTCTTAAAATTAATCACTAACTACTTTAATGTAATTAAATTACACCTGCATTTATTTTATGGCAAGCAACTATTGATATTTTTATATATTTTTATTATCTATGTACCTTAACATGTGGCCTTTCTTGTAGAGCTAAATCCCAATCCAAACTAATAAATGAAGGGTCAATAGTTAATCATAAGAAGGACAATCATTTAATGCTTGAACTTGTATAATAAAAAAAATTGTCTACTCTAAGTTCTCTTCCTCTATAATCTTTATTCACTTTTTCATTAAAGGTGATATCAAGATTTTAATATTATCCATAAATAAATTTATGTCTCAAAAGATAGATTTTAAAATCCTTGGACCTACTTTAAGATCATTATAATATATAAATAAATTATATAACATTAATCTCAAAGCAAAACAATTGCCATAAGACTAATTTTGACCCAAAATTAGTTAGGGTACTCTGACCTAATTTTTTTTTTTCAAAACATATCTTTAGTATTGCTTTTAAAATTTATTTTCCCCATCCAACAAATGAAGAAGTCAAGCTTTTAGGATACTCTATTCTTTTATTCTCCATTTATATGCTTTACAAGGTTAGAACTTAAATTTTGATATGTAGTATAGTGGAATTTTTGAAATAGAGGATATTAGCACTTTTCATGTTACTTCAAAGATAAGATCTTTTAATTAACTTGTCTTCTCAAGCTTTTTACAAAAATATTTATGCAAATTCATTTATTTTCTTACATTAGTATAAGTTCCATCTGAATACCATATTGAATTATTTCTTTAAAAACAAAAGAGTAATGACATTTCATATTTTAAATCTTCTACACTTTCATTTTGAATTATACCTACACCCAACAAATCATCCAGACAAATCACATATATTATGAAAAAAGTCATGGCCCATTGATTAAATAAAAGAGTTATTTCTCCAAATTTATAAATTTGAGCATAAAAAATTTATATGAAACTTTTTAGCAAAACATAAATCAATGGAAAAGGACAAAAATTAGGAGAAGATTGATTAAAATTATGAAAATATACCAGATGCAAAAAAAAAAAAACTCTTGCTAAATGAACTAATTAAATTCCAATGCCTCTGAGAACTAAAAAAACAAGTTTATTGGCATTAACATTACATTTATGAGTTCAATTTTGAGCTAAAAAAATGAAGTATCTGGGCATTTTAGAACTTCAAAATTCAATTTCAATTTTAAATGGATGTTGCTTCATCAAATAACAAGAACATTCATCAAAATTTGTTCATCAAAGTCTTTCCAAATATTCATCAATCAAATATTCAAGAGTGGATGATTAAAAAACCTTCATGGAAGACATAAAGCATGTCATGCTTAGCTAAATTCAAGATCATTGATACTCCATATTCAATGCTAATTCCAAAGTTCAAACGCATGCTTTAAGACTTCCCTCATAAAATAAGACTTCATTCAAACTCCAATGAATCCTTTATATTTGAATTTAACATTTGTATTGTTATTAATTTAGGTATTAATTTATTAATTCCCATCTCCATGTGATCAATTTGGGCATGCATGTGCTACTAAAATGGTTGGAATTAATGTATAAAGTAGCTTTGATTGTTGTTTCTATTTTGGCTTTTAAATTCTTCACTTTTCAAATAAATTGTTGGAATTAATAATGACTTGGTAGCTTCCCAAAGAGTAACTTCTTTTGTGAGAAATTATAGTTCTCTCATATATTGTTTTTAAATCTTTAACCTCAACTTCAACCTAGAATTAGCCCTAGGCATTCTACATGCTCTAGGCCTCCACATCCATTCCAAAACCTTTAAAATCCTTAATCTTTAGCCTCTTAAAACCTTGACTCAATATCATTTCTCTCTAAGAGGCTCCACTCAATCTCGAAGGCATTCCAAGTCTAATTTCCTTCAAAGACACCATCAAATCCTAGCCTTCACCACATTAAAACACCTCAAAATAATCCTACATTATATGATAACCATCAAGCATCTCACAAGGCACAACTTATCCCAAAGTAACTTCCAAAAAAAACTCCACTACAAAGACTTCTAAGAATCTCTCATTATTAGCGACAAAGGCTCCATCATCGTCAATATTAACACTTCAATAAGTCAAGCCGAACCATATTAAGTATTATATTATTTATGCCAACTCATTTGTTTGATTATCAAGTTCAACCCAAGCCTAAAATGATTCAAACTTTAAATTTTTTTTTAAATTGCTTATTATTTTTTAATTTAATTCAAGTCAAAACAAACTTTAATAAAACATGCTAAAAATTAAAGATATAACCTAATTACTAGATTGATATGAGTCCATATCCCCAAATCAACAACAAAAATAAAAGGGATAGAAGAAGGCCAAGTTGGCTAAAGGACTTCACAAATATACCCAAAATATAACATCAACAGAGAGTAAGTTACATGCTCGGACCAGAGAGTAAAGATTACAATTATACAAGACAAATATAACTTTTACAACAGAGAGCGAGGATAAAACTTTTACAGCAACAATAATATAATATCCAAAGAAACATACTTTACTAAATACAAGATATATGAAACAGTTCAGAACCAAAGACCAACAGAAGCAAGGCCAGTAGATCTTAAAATAAAATAACAAAAGCCTTATCCAGAGCCGGCCTGAAAATAAAAGTCCATAACAAAAATAACTGCCAATAGAACAAAAGAACAAAGAACAGACTACACGTACCACAAATCTCCAGAACGACAGAAGCAAGAAACTTAACCGTCTGTAACAGAAAGTAGTTACAAAAGTATAGAAGACAGAGATCTAAGAAGAGAAAAAAAAGACTATAAATAGAGATCAGAAAAGCAAAACAAAAAATATAAGAAATCTTATCAAGAATCTCCTCATTCCTTGTCTCCAGTCTTATCCTCCTTCCTCTGAGTATTTCCCACAATATTCCTCGCCGGAATAACCCTTTATCTGGTGGAAACACCGGCCATCTTCTCTCTGGATCCCCTCTCTCCCAGAATCCCCTCAGGAGCTCTCGGTCGCTCAAATGGCCGACTGAATCGATTCTTTTCCCTTTTCCCTTTTTGAAAGAGAAACTTCCCAGGGCGCTTCATGTGACTCATCGACTATCTGGATACCACTGAATTCATCAGACGACCCTCATTGTTAAGACGGATCAAGCCAGCCTCCTAGCCATCCTAAATACGATCGGTCGGACGAAGAAGTTAAATCAATAAAGCACCCTCGAAACACAAATCCAAGGGCAGTGAAGAAAGAATCCCGATTGGATGACTCAAATCAAAGCTCAGGAAGAACATGATCCGAGTGCTAGATCCAGCGGCTATGGGTAAAAAGGCATCATCCGAAGGCTCAGACAGCACCCGTAATTCCCCACTATAATTACTCACTCAGCCGGGTTCATCCCACTCATAGTGAGTTAACTCACTGAGCCAGACTAAAGCCAGGAACCGGTCCCTAATTGGCACTGAACTAGACCCGATTGTCCTTGACCAGACTCAATTACTGTAATAAACTCAATTCAAGGAATTTGATTCTTATCATTGGTGCTCTTGTTGACTACATCACTCAAAAAAAATGATAGAAGGAATAAGACACACAGCCAAGACCATAGATGAGTGTGTAGGAAGACTCAATAAGACAGATGAACAGATATCTTCAATCACTATGCTATTAAATGAGGTATCAAGAAGATTATCTTCTATAGAAGAAAAATTGAAAAACAATCATCAAGAACAACAACAGTCACAGGTATGTACCCTTTTTCATACTGAAATTTCTTTTTCAAATAGACAACAACCACAGCACAACAATAAACCTGTGAAAGTAGATATGCCAAGGTTCAATGGAGAAAATTCCAGAGGTTGGCTGTTCAAAGCAGACCAATTTTTTCAGTATTATAGCCTATCAGAGGACCAAAAATTCTTAATTGCATCACATTTTGGATGGACCGACATTAAGTGTCGTGGATGCACCTAAATAAACAGTTGCATTCATGGACACAATTCAAAGAACAAGTCATTCAAAGATTTGGTCCATCTTTATACAGAGATTTGAGAGGAGAATTGACTAAATTAACAGATATCTACAGTTCAGAGTTTCTATAATGAATTTGAGGAACTAGTAATCGGATCTCGTGTATCCCACGAATTTTATAAAGTTATTTTGAATCTGGCTTAAGACATGATATCAAAAGGGAAGTAAGAGCCCTACAGCCCAATTCCCTACAGCAAGCTTTCCAGTTAGCTAAACTTATGGAAGACAGGCTAGCTGATGAAGTTACCATGACAAGAAATTACAGAGCCACTCAAGCTCAACCAGTTAAACAGCCATAAATCTACCAACCATCTTTACTGCCTACACCTTCAGCATCTAACCAGAGCAATAATATGACCAACAAACAAAACATTCCAATCCAGAAATTAACACCAACACAGTTAGAAGAAAGAAGAAGGAAGGGATTATATTTTAACTGTGATGAAAAGTATCACAGAGGTCATATCTGCAAATACAAATTGTTTGCATTAATGGTGATCAATGAGGATCAAGAGCAATACATGCAGCAAGAAGCTGAACCAGAACTGCAAGTATTACAAGAAGAATTTTCAAAAATCAGCCTCAATGCATTTACAGGTCAGTCTAATCCTAAAACTTTAAGATTACAAGGACTGATTGGAAATAAAAAAGTACAAGTTCTGATTGACAGTGGGTCAACCCACAATTTTATTCAATCAAAACTAGCAAAATTTATTGACTACAAAGTAACACCATCGTTTTCAAGTATTAGTAAAAATGGGAAACTTTAAAATGTCCAGGAATATGTTCTAATATTCCTATCCAACTACAAGGAAATACTTTTACCACTGATTGCTATCTGTTACCCATGTAAGGAGTAGATGTAGTTTTGGGTGTGCAATGGCTAGAACAATTGGGTGAATGTACAATTGATTACAAAAAGCTGACTATGAAATTCTACTTTAATGATAGATTAGTACAGCTACAAGGGGATACAGCCTCTACAATGGATAGCATTTCATTCCATCAGTTCATAAAATTACAGCAAAGAATGAAATAGTTTCATATTTCCATATCACAGAAATGACAGAGGGAACAGATTCCTCTATAAAAGATTTCAAGAACTTACCAGGATACGATATCCCAATATCAAGAACTGTTTCAAAGTCCAGCAGGCTTACCTCCAAGAAGGGATATAGACCATCAGATCCATCTGCCACCTAAAACTCAACCTATGAGGGTAAAAAATTATAGGTATCCACATTTCCAAAAAACATAAATTAAAAAACTAATTAACGAAATATTGGACAGTGGCATAATTAGAGAAAGCATCAGCCCTTTCTCTTCTCCAGCACTGCGAATCAAAAAGAAGGATGGAACTTGGAGATTTTGTATGGATTACAGAGCCCTCAATAAAGTAACAATACCTGACAGATTTCCTATCCCCACTCCTGAGGAACTTATGGATGAATTATATGAAGCTACACTATTTTCAAAATTGGACCTAAGGTCAGGCTATCACCAAATCAGAATGGCTGGAGAAGACATCTACAAAATAGCCTTTAGAACTCATGAGAGACACTATGAGTTTATGGCAATGCCATTTGGACTCACAAATGCACCATCAACATTCCAAGCTTTAATGAATGCAGTGCTTAAACCTTTCTTAAGAAAGTTTGTCTTAGTATTTTTTGATGATATACTTATATATAGCAAGACCTTGGAGTTACATCAAACTCATCTCCAAAAGGTATTGGAACAACTCAAGCAGCATTCATTGTTTATCAGGCCATCTAAATGCTCATTTATACAAGATAGATTGAGTATTTATGACACATATTATCTACACAAGGGATAGCAGTGGATCCCAAAAAGATTCAAGCAATACAAGCATGGCTTTTACCCAAGTAAAAGAGTTAAGAGATTTTTTGGGTTTAACTGGCTATTATAGAAAATTTGTTAAAAATTATGCAGCCATTGCCTCTCCACTAACTTCTATGTTAGCCAAGCATCAGTTTCAATGGACAGGGAAGCAAAAACAGCTTTTTTCCAATTAAAACAAGCAATGACATCACTACCAGTATTAGCTTATCCAAATTTTGCTCAACCTTTTATCATAGAAATAGATGCATCTGGTACAGCAATTGGAGCTGTTATAATACAAAATAACCATTCTATAGCTTATTTTAGTAAGAAGCTCTCACCATCATTACAAAAAGCATCAACATATGCAAGAGAGTTGTATGTTATAACAGAAATAGTAGCAAGATAGAGATAATATTTGCTAGGTAATAGGTTTACAATCAGAACAGATCAAAAGAGCATAAGGGAGTTAATGCAGTAAATAATTCAAACTCCTGAACAGCAAAGATTTTTAATCAAACTCCTGGGATATGATTACACTATTGAATATAAACCAGAGATTACAAACAAAATAGCTGATGCATTGTCCAGAAAACTATTTTATACAAAAGAAAGCTCTACTGTTGACAAATCAGAATCATTTATGTCATTCAGCCTATCAGTTTATACTCTATAATTCAATAATATTATGCAACAAATCATAGAGGAAACAAAGGCTAGTTGAACTACAAGAAGCACGAAAATATCGATAATCCGTTATTTCCTAAATACGTAATGGTGAATGGTTGATCGATAAGATAAAGATAGGATTGTCATAACCCAAGATTCATAAATCAGAAACAGTATTATAAGATAATTACATTCAACACCAGTAGGAGGCCATAGGGAATTCAGAAAACTTTGGCCAGAATTACTCAACAATTCTACTGGAAACATATGAAAAAAGATATTAAACACTTTGTATTAACCTGCCCTATTTGTCAACAAGTCAAATATGATACTCAGAAGCCAGCAGGACTACTACAGCCTTTACCTATACCACAAGCCATATGGGAGGAAGTATCAATGGATTTTATTACAAGACTACCCAAGTCTAATAATAAAATAACTATATTAGTAGTGGTTGATAGACTATCAAAATATGCTCACTTCTCAGCACTACCAAACAGTTTTACTGCAGCTTATATAGCTCAGATCTTCATTACAGACATTGTTAAACTACATGGCATACCCCAAGGAATAATCTCGCAGACCCAATCTTTATGAGCAATTTTGGCAAGAATTGTTGTTAAGTGGAATCACACTAAAACATAGTGCATACCATCCTCGACGGATGGACACTGAAGTAACCAAGAATCCTAGAGCAATATTTAAGGAGTTTTGTATTAGAGACACCAAAGATGTGGTTACAGTTCCTCCCTTGGGCAGAATTCTCCTATAATACATCAATCAATACATCCACAAAGAAAACTCCTTTTCAAATTGTATATGGCAGACTTCCTCCTTCAGTAATACATTACAATGAGAAGACAACTGATGATTTTGGTATTAGCTAAATTACGTACCATATAGACAAACTTCAGTCATTGGGAACCAGGATACAAAATTGCAAAGAAGATACTATGGCTCTTTCAAAATCTACTATAAAATAGGATCAGAGCTTATAAAATGAAGTTTCAAAACAAGAAGAATACATAATGTATTTCATATATCCGTGACCAAGCAATACGTAGACTCTATAATACAAAAAAATTATCAACTCAATTCGTGAGATGGGCGATGCTCGAGGCTATGAAAGGATTACTGGATCTGAGAACAATCTAAGGGAGATCATGGATTAAAAAAGCCTTACAGCTGATGGGAAGGATTTACTTCATAGAGGCTTCTGGGTAGCGAAAAAAATAAAAATTTTTTGTGACTTTGACCTTGAAGATAAGGTCAAGGGGAGGAGTAATGATATGTAGTATCACAAATCATGAAACAAAGGGATAGAAGAAGGCCAAGTTAATGGACTTCACAAATATACCAAATATAACATCAACAGAGTAAGTTACATACTCAGGAGAGGAGAATAAAGATTACAATTATACAAGATAAATATAACGACTTTTACAAAGCGTGGGATAAAAATTTTACAAAGAACAACAATATAATATCCAAAGAAAAGACTTTACTAAATACAAGATATATGAACAGTTCAGAACCAAAGACCAATAGAAGCAAGGCCAGTAGATCTTAAAATAAAACAACAAAAGCCTTATCCAAAGCCGACCTGCAAATAAAAGTCCATAATAGAAATAAGATAGAACAAAAGAACAAAGAAACTACTGCACCAAATCTCCGAGCGATAGAAGCAAGAAACTTAATGCGTAGCAGAAATTAGTTACAAAAGTATAGAAGACAGAGATCTAAGAAGAGCAAAAAAAGACTATAAATAGAGATCAGAAAAGCAAAACAAAAAATATAAGAAATCTTATCAAGAATCTCCTCCTTCCTTGTCTCCAGTCTTATCCACCTTCCTCTGAGTATTTCCCACGATATTCCTCGCCAGAATAACCCTTTATCTGGTGGAAACGCCGGTCATCTTCTCTCTGGATCCCCTCTCTCCCAGAATCCCCTCAGGAGCTCCCGGTCGCTCGAATGGCTGACTGAATCGAATATTTTCCCTTTTCTCTTTTGAAGAAACTTCCCAGGCAACTTCATCGGGCGCTCGACTGAGATCTGGATCCAGAATTCATCAGGCGACCCTCATCGTTAAGGCGAATCAAAGACCTCTAGTCATCTGCAAACACCGATCGAATCGACGGAAGAAGTTAAATCAAGAAAGCGCCCTCGAAACACAAATCCAAGGGCAGTGAAGAAAAAATCCCGATCGGACGACTCAAATCAAAGCTCAGGAAGAACACGATCCGAGTGCTAGACAGCACCCGTAATTCCCCACTATAATTACTCACTCAGTCGGGTTCATCCCACTCAGAATGAGTTAACTCACTTAGATAAAGCCGGAGCAGATCCCTAATTGGCAGATCGACCCGATTGTCCTTGACCAGACTCAATTACTGTAATAGACTCAATTCAAGGAATTTGATTCTTATCATATATCCTAAAATGATTCAAACTTTAAATTTTTTTTTTTAAATTGCTTATTATTTTTTAATTTAATTCAAGTCAAAACAAACTTTAATAAAACATGCTAAAAATTAAAGATATAACCTAATTACTAGATATAATTAAATTTATTAAATTTAATAGAAATTTTTGCTAAAAATTAAAGATATCTATATTTATTTATTTATCTAAAAGAAATAATCGATCATCTTTTATTAATATATTTACCTGTATTCTTGTTTCACGGACAGATGACATAATAATATACTAATCACAAAACAAACAAACAAAAAAACAAATATGAACAGAACATGAACATTTTTTTTCGGAAAAGAGAACATGAACATTAAAAAAAAACTGAACTGGCGCAAAAACCCAGTCAATTATATGTGACTTGTTTAAGCTCCTAGCCCATAAATAAATTCTGTCGCATGTCTAACCAATAATCTGACCTTCATGAATCACGACGGATATTTCATATTAATAAACAAATAAACTATAGGAAGATTTATGTGTGTATAATAATATATCGCATTATGCATTTATATATCTTATACTTAAATTTTAATATTTATAAATATAATATTTTTTATGTTGGAAAAGATGTATTTCATTTTAAAAAATTAAAGATGATAATATTTTTGATGCAATATTAAAATTTAGGTGTTATTTATATAAATATTAAATTTTAGATGTAAGATATATAAATATATAAGAATTATTTTCTCCAATCCTAAAGGGAGATCAACCCAAGCCTAAAATGATTCAAACTTCAAATTTTTTTTAAAATTGCTTATTATTTTTTCATTTAATTCAAGTCAAAACAAACTTTAATAAAACATGCTAAAAATTAAAGATATAACCTAATTACTAGATATAATTAAATTTATTAAATTTAATGAAATTTTTGCTAAAAATTAAAGATATATATATATATATATATATATATATATATATATATATATTTATTTATTTATTTATTTATTTATTTATTTATTTATTTATTTATTTAAAAGAAATAATCTATCATCTTTTATTAATATATTTACCTGTATTTTTGTTTCACGGACAGATGATATAATAATATACTAATCACAAAACAAACAAACAAAAAAAACAAATATGAACAGAACATGAACATTAAAAAAAAACTGAACTGGCGCAAAAAGCCAGTCAATTATATGTAACTTGTTTAAGCTCCAAGCCCATAAATAAATTCTCTCGCATGTCTAATCAATAATCTGACCTTCATGAATCACGATGGATATTTCATATTAATAAACAAATAAACTATAGGAAGATTTATGTGTGTATAATAATATATCGCATTATGCATTTATATATCTTATACTTAAATTTTAATATTTATAAATATAACATTTTTTATGTTGGAAAAGATGTATTTCATTTTAAAAAATTAAAGATGATAATATTTTTGATGCAACATAAAAATTTAGATGTTATTTATGCAGATATTAAATTTTAGACGTTAGATATATAAATATATAAGAATTATTGTGTGCTGTAAATGCTTCTAAAATATAATAATAAATAAAAGGCAAAACTTTTAAACTAAGTATGATTAAAACCTTAATTAGCGGAATAAGCACGTTTTTAAAAAAATTTGAAATAAAGCGCATTCGCTTAATAGTGCTGACTTTAATGTTGCAGTCAATAACGCCCTTTAAAAGGGCTGACCTACTAAAATCAAATTTTTTTTTAAAGAGGTACAGATCACACAACTCTTATATATTTTACATATCTATCCTAAAATGGCACATCTTTTCTCTCTCTCTCTCTCTCTCTCTCTCTCTCTCTCTCTCTCTCTCTCTCTCTCTCTCTCTCTCTCTCGTCGTTATTTTGTTAATATATTTAAAATTATTTAAAATATATAAATAAATAATTTATAATAAATAAATAAATTATATAAATAAAGTATATATATATATATAAATTTATTTAGTTATTTATATATTTAAATTATATAAATATTTTTAAGTTATATAAATAAGTTAAAAATATTTAAAATATATAAATAAATAAATAGTTATTTATATATATTTTTAATTAGTTATTTATTTATTTAAAATATATAATTAGTTAAATAAATAAATAAAAAATTTTAAATTATATAAATATTTAGTTATTTATATATTTAGAAAATATTTAGTTATTTATATATATATATTTATTTATTTATTATATATTTATTTCTTTCTTTATTTATTTATTAAAAATTATTTATTTATTTATTTTTTTATATTTTTATATTTTATATATTTTTTGTTATTATTATTATTATAGACTTATATAAATAAATAAATAAATAAATAAATAAATATATATATATATATATATATATAATTAAAATATTTTATATAAATTATTTTTAAATTATATTTTTAAATATTTTTAAATTATTTATATAACATAAAAATATTTATATAATTTAAATATATAAATAACTAAATAAATTTATATATATTTATATAATTTATATTTAAATAATTTTTTGGTAAAAATAAATAAATTATATAAATATTTTATAAATTATATAAATAAAGTATATATATATATATATATATATAGTTATTTATATATTTAAATTATATAAATATTTTTAAGTTATATAAATAATATAAAAATATTTAAAATATATAAATAAATAATTAGTTATTTATATATATATATATATATATATATATATTTATTTATTTATTTAATTAGCTATTTATGTATTTAAAAATATTTATTTATTTAAAATATATAATTAGTTAAATAAATATATAATAAATTATATAAATATTTTGTTATTTATATATTTATAAAATATTTAGTTATTTATATATTTAAATTATATAAATATTTTAAAGTTATATAAATAATTTAAAATATTTAAAATATAATTTAAAATAATTTATATAAAATATTTTAATTATATATATATATATATATATATATATATATATATATATATATATATATATATTTATTTATATAAGTCTATAATAATAATAATAACAAAAATATAAAAAAATATAAAAAATAAAAAAAATAAATAAATAAATAATTTTTAATAAATAAATAAAGAAAGGAATAAATATATATATATATATATATATATATAACTAAATATTTTCTAAATATATAAATAACTAAATATTTATATAATTTAAAATTTTTTATTTATTTATTTAACTAATTATATATTTTAAATAAATAAATAACTAATTAAATATATATATATAAATAACTATTTATTTATTTATATATTTTAAATATTTTTAACTTATTTATATAACTTAAAAATATTTATATAATTTAAATATATAAATAACTAAATAAATTTATATATATATATACTTTATTTATATAATTTATTTATTTACTAAAATTATTTATTTATATATTTTAAATAATTTTAAATTATATATTAACAAAAGTTGAGGAGAAAATAACAACGAGAGAGAGAGAGAGAGAGAGAGAGAGAGAGAGAGAGGAAAGACGTGCCATTTTAGGATAGATATGTAAATATATAAGAATTGTGTGATCTGTATGTAAATTTCCCTCTTTTAAAAAAAAATTTTTTCTTCCGGTAGCCAGTCGCCTGTTTAAAGGGCGACTGGCGCTGACTGTGCACAAACGGGCGACTGTGCCTATTTTGAAATTTTTTTAAAAACGTGCTTATTCTGCTAATTAAGGTTTTAATCATGCTTAGTTTAAAAATTTTACCTAAATAAAATATGGAAGCAGACAAAAATGTTAAGAATGGTGTTCCTCAAATCCGTGGGGTGATTGTTGGTCAACCAAATTGTTTTATAGTTTGACCGACCAACAATATTGATCATCCATTTTTACCAAAATCAAGGTAGCCAAAAAAACGCCACTCAAACAAGATATAATGAACATATTACAGACTCAAACCAGATAAGGAATTAATAATGAAGAAGCTACAGATAACAGTAGCAAGGTTTCTATATACACTCTTGTAAGCTAAAAGAGCGACTAGTTAGCTAGAGAGCAAGATTCAAAACGCCACAACGGATTTTGTAAAAGCTGATCTGAGAAGCACACAAAAGAAAAGGGAATTCTGCTGGGAATAATACCTGTTGTAGCTTGAAGTTGATTAATAAACTACAGCCCTTGGATCGTCTTGTAAGCCCAACCATGTTTCTCGAGAAAAGCTCGAGCTGCTCCCTTGATGGCGAGGTTAGGTATCAACTTATCCTTATCAAGAGGTTCCCTCGTAATTGGATCAAATTTACCCACCTGCGTCGACATTATGGCAAGAAATTTATGATGATTAAGTTTAGCACCGTTCAAGGAATTTCATGCAGCATATATCCTTCAACAATGCATAATCAGCTTGTCATGGAAAATTAGAGATGAAAAATCATGCAATACAAATTTTGGCAATACTAATCACCCTTTTCTATATAGCCATCAAGGGGAAAACAAAGAACGGGAGGTAATTTTAAAAGGTAATGTTTGTTATATGCCATTCCCACCATAAGCAGAGGGAAAGATATAGGGAGAGAGAGGAGTGAGTGAGTGAGAGAGAGAGAGAGAGAGAGAGAGAGAGAGCATTTAAAAAAAATGTCAAAGTGCTACGGAATGAAACCTTATCAAGATGTTCAAGAAGTACAGCTTTTTCGTAAGTAACACCACTTGGAGTGATCACAGGGTCCTGGAAGATGTCGAGTGTGATTTTGCAACATAGATAGTCAGGTACCTGCAAACGGGAAAAAGAAATCGTTACCATTGATGCGAGATGTCTATAATGTCAGTGAGAAAAATTAGACACAGCTATAACCTCTCTAGGAGTGTCATCCTCCAAAGCTTTAATGAACACTTCATTCAGAAGTTCAAGTTGGTCAACCTTATCATCTGAGGATGCTTGAGAACCATCTTCAGTTTGAGGGTCTTCAAGAAACTGATGGAGCATAAGAGCTTTTTCACATTCATCCCTTAAGAATTTAGAACGAGTTACAAAGAAATTGAACAAGGTAAGTTGCTTAGCAAAGCTAGGATCAAAGAATGCAACCTACTTGAGTTTCTGCAACCGCCATGTTCGTTTATTGGATGAAAGTTCCCACTCCAAGTATTTGGCTTTAGCAAGTGCCTGCCATATATCTTCAGCCATGTCCCCAACAGGGTTTGCGCTCTTCTCAAGATCAAAGGCCTGAATCAGAGAAATCATACAGTTTTTAATATTTTGATAATTTGATTTAGTTCAAGGTAAAAGATGGCAGCATGTTATAACACAATGCTAGCATGACAGAGCAACGATATCTCTGGTAGCTACAAAATGCGGGCTTCCAAGATCTTCCAGCCACAACTTAAGCGAGTATAAAGTACATTATTTTTAAGTCATTAAATTTACAATGGCATAATGAAGTTACGACAATTTGATTCTCTTGTCAGCAGAGTCTAGAGGATATTGTTTATGTTTTCATTTGAAACATTTACTCGACAGCCTTCATCAGAGTAGTTCTAGAAAGATCGCCCGGTAAACTTTTATTGCAAGGGTTTGATTGTTACTTGCAGGAAAGATAGAAGATGCACGTTTGATCCCATTGCTTCCAAATTCTGGATTCAATTTTAAATATCAAAAGCTTAAAACAACCTCAAAAGTTTAATTATCACATCATTCACCACCCTAACTTTCAGCCCTCAATCATTTCCAATCAATGGAAACTACAAAATTATTAATTTTCAGTCCAACTTCATAGATTCTGATTAGTCGCTACCAAACCAACCTTATGAGCCTGTAGATGGCAGCCACTATTTACTAAATCTAAACCAAATTTCTCAGAAGGATTTTGAAACATAATGACTGCAGAATCCAGCTGTGTTAAATCCAGCACGCCTGGATTCAAACTAACTTTAGCTTGTCTCAAATTCAAGAACTGGGATCTAAAACATATAAACTAGCAGCGATACAGAATATCACAATTGCAGATCTTTTGAAAACAGATCATTAGGCTGTTTGAATACTTACAACTCAAGAAAATATGGTCAACTGGATAATCTAGCCAGTTTCTAGTTCCAATTGAATCAGTATTTAAAATCCCAAAGGGATCCTATTATTAAAAAAAAATGATCAACTGGAAACTCTACTAATTGAATCAATATTTTAAAAGTCCAAAGATATCCTATTATCAAAAAGATGATACCCAACAGGAAAATCAAACCAGCGACAATTCTCAATTGAATCACAAGTCTGAAAACCCAAAGAGATCCTACCACAAACTTAATGGAATCTCTTTGTTTTTCTCTTGTTTTAACACTAATGATCCTTGTCGCATCTCCCTCCCAACTGACCAACCCATGCTTCCACCAGTACACTTCATCTAGTGAACTGCTGCAGTAAAACAATTTCATCTTATATCTGTATTTGGAATTGTATCTAATATGCATTGACGAGGTTTCAGTATTTGACAACTATCACATACTATTATTGTGGCTCTGGGAAATATCTATTCTTCTTAGGCGGATTTGGATAATCTTTTGCATTTTATCAAATCCTGCAACGTAATTTCTTTTTATTTCCATGGTTGGTAGAAAGCAAGGTAATATTTGGCTATTAAACATCTTAAGCTCTCAATATTGGCATCTGGACAGTGGCAATCGCTCCTATTGATAGCAAAATAGAATTAGAAATTAATGTATAGGATGAGTTAAAGTGATACGAAAGCTGAAAGGAGGGTGGAATGTTATGAAAAAGAACAAGTAATAAATGATTAGTGATCATATTCCTTTTTTGTGGGAAATAAAAAATTGGAGTGGTCATCCAATGATTTATTACTCAATCAAGACTTTAAATCTTAAATAATTCAAGCTCCATTTGTGAAGGTGAAATGTTTTTGTATTTTATATTATACGGTATGTGAAGACAATACAAAAACAATTAGATGGGGAAGCACTCACTTAGGCTAAGTCTTTAATACCCATTTCATCATTATTAACCTTACCTTAACTAAGTGGGTTGAATGTTGTGAAGAAATCCAAGTTCGTTGAACAAAATATGAACCTTACACAATAAATCAAGAAACAGAGGAGCCATATATGGATCCGAAAAATATGCTTCTTCTATCCAATGTATCCCAATAAAGAAAACTATGAATGAATTTTACAAGAATTTATTGTGATTCATACTAACACAAATAGATAAGAACTAAAAGTCACATCAATTTTAACTGAGAATCAAGAATAGAAAAAATTGGGAATAAGTGAATAAGTAACTGTTAGGGCGATGCGTACACCTTCTGTACTAATTAACTACATATTTAACTATAATTGTCCTCCGTTGGTGTGATCAGCTCATGGTTACTTTGACTACATTTTGGATTCTTATGGGGAAGATGTTTGTTAGAAGTCCTTCGGATGTTTCTTCCTAATGGCTACCTTTTGTTGCAACTAAGGAGGATGCCTCAGTCAGTTTGTTTTTCATACCAAGGCAATTTTTTTCATATAATTAAGTCATCTAGAGCAGTAGAGCTCCTTGTACATTACTTATTTTATTTGAATTTAATTTTGGGTTCCACCAATAACTTTCTCAAAAAAATGTGTACAAGCAACTATATGTTAAAAGCACATTGATTAAGTAATTTTCAAAAATCAAATTCATGGTCTTATTCAAAAAAATAAAGCTAAGCAAGCACAAAAAATTCCAATCAATGTATTTTTGGTATATTAAATAATGAATGTTTTATTACATTATCTGATTTATCTAAGGAAAATTAACATGTGTAGCTCACAAAAACAGTGGAACCAACTGAATTTTAATCCAAAATAAGCTCCAATGGTGAGATGTTGATTAATAGTTTTCATTGATGTTTAGCTCAAAAACAAAAAATATATCAAAACAAAATGCAAACAATATATTTTTACACAAATATAATTAACTAGTTATCTAATGACAACACATATTCATTAGATAATTCGCCATATAGGGGCATTCTTTCATACAAATTGATTAACAAATTTTAAAGATTCAACGCTCAAAAAAAAAATTCAAGACCAAAATGCAGCACAAAGAATAGAAGAATAACAGATTTTATATGTTGAATCCAAATTTATCTATGATTGAGGAGGAACCTTCTGAGATACTTGAGAAATAGGGTTAGACAAAAATATTGCAAACAAGAAAACAAGAAAGTAAAGAAATATAAGAGAAACAATAATTTTTATTCCTCAAGATCGAAGTACAAGAACTAAGGAGCCTAAAGAGAGAAAAAAAAAAGGTCCCCCAATAAGAAAAGAGTTAATACCAAAGGGTGACTATACATTGAAGTAAATATAAGGTAAATCGAGTACAAGTGGATTTCAACCTAGGTTGGTGGCTGGTATACATTTGAATGAGTATAGATCTGTCGGACAGTAGGGGCAAGTATCACGTTGTTGTGCGAGAACAAAAGCAAAGATTGAGCTAAGAAGAGTAACCTCCTTTGAGTATTCACCAACTACTGGCGAGAGTTGATTCATGCTTTATTTTCTAGGTTATTATTCTCTAAGTCCTTAACTCGCTAGTTCAGGTTAATCTTTTCTTGTCGGATATGCCTTCCAACGAGTATACTTATTTTGGTAGCCTTTGTTGTAGAGTACTTTTTTATGGCTACTATGCTTATCATGGTAAATAAACTTGCCAAGTTGGTTGGGCCAAACCGCTACTTTGGGTATACATTTAACTCCTCAATTATTCTGCTCTTTGTAGAGGTACTTCGCAAAAAGGATAGGAGAATGAACAAAATGATTAGTTGTAAGCATTTAATGATCTGAGAAAATGTATGCAATTATGAGAGGTCAAATCACTTTTTGACCAAATTCAATTTTCCAAAGCACAAGAGGCTATAAATGGATCATTTATCCTTCTTTAGCGCGTTCAGCATTTTCTTCAACTACTTGCACGAATAAATTCTCTACCTTTTAAGGGTCGAGTCTGCAAAACTTAAGAAAATATAACTGCTATGGATGCTAAGAGGCCTCGCAGTGATATTGATCTTGCGACTCTGTGAGAAGGTCTCCAAAAGATGGTCGAGAAAGCTAAGGAGTCAATAGAGGTCACTATCATTCTTGTGGCCAGAGCGAGTACCCTAGCTACTCTTACTATAGCGACTGTAGCTCCAGCTACCTCCTCGAACCCGCCAGAAGAATCTAGTACTTGCCCTGCTAAAGGGCAAGTAATTGCAACGAGTTATCATCTTGTGCGACCTGTGAGTGTTCATGGGGAAGAGGAAAGAGGAGAGGATGTACCCTTAATCCGGTGTAAGAAGGTGCCGGTGAGTCGAATGGTTGGACCCGCTACTGTGAAGCCAGTCGTAGAGGAGTGACTTGTTGCGATGAGACTCACTTGTTATCGCGTATTGAAAGTCTCTTTGTCTGCATTTCTCACTTTTTTCTTTGATCACAACTGAGCATGACTAACATTATAGCCTCGACATGGGACGGTGAGAGACACTCGCTAGCCCTTCAAGTTATTTCCTCCAACAATTCTAGTAACCTTGTAAAATCACTACACCTTTTCATGAGTGATTTTCTAGGCCATACTCCGAGTAAAGAGGAATTCCACTCATACGATAAGTGGCTTTCATTCCCAATGGTTGGACCTATAGCAAATCCCCTTATTGAAATACATTTTATAGTTTTTAATGAATTCTTTTATCGTCGAGTAGCAGCAACTTCAATTTTGCTGCAAACTAAGTTGGCGGCACCATGCGTGGACTTAGAGAGTTCACATCAGCAAGGACCGGCAATTAAAGCTCCACTTGCAGTGCCAACTTCACCTCAACTGACATTAGAGAAATAATAGTTGGTTTTCCTTCTCCTGCTCGTCGACATAACGGCTAGTCTGTGAAGGGCGAGTCTACTCGGCGGCCAAGGGATGATATTGAGGAAGAGCAGCAAGTATTTACTAACTCATCCAAGCTCGCCACTCTATGAGGGGAGGTCACCCTCCTGAAAGAAGCTGTAGACTTATCCTAACGAGACATAAGCGAGCTACGATCACGGTTGGAGTTGGAGTCGCAAAGACAACAATCCATGGAGGTAGGGTATCAGCGCAACTTTGCAACCATGAAGATTGGCATAGCATTGCTTTAAAACTCGTTCAAGTCGCATAGTACTTCCCTTCTCCTTTCTAGCACGAACTTATTATTTAATTATATGTGCGAGAAAGATAGACTCGTCGAAAGTTGTCACTCGAACCCTGTAATCAAATTGCAGACAAAATGATTTATAAAGGTTGTAGTGAGTGTTTTGTTTTTTTACTCATTTTGTAAAAATAAAAATAGTAAATGTTTTGTATTCTTTCTACTAACCTACACTATTTGATTTTTTACCACTATTGGGCATTTATTTTTTTGGTAGCTTATGTCGCTTGAGATATTTGTGGTATTCAGGTAATCCTTTCTTTACTTAATGCTTGATGTGATGTTCGTCTTACCATGCCTTTCTTACTGCATCTATAAATTCTTCCTTACCAAAAGTAGTTGAGACTTTATTATTTCTCTGTTACTAGCGAATAAAACCACTTTACAAATAGATCCTGATTTCATTCTTGTCGCGAGCGAATATGACTTTGTTGAAGAAGGCTGCCTCGACTTTTCATCAGGCCCAAATCAAAGAAGTCCCGAAATCGGATTCTTTCATCGCGACCTCCGTAATCTATGGCTACTGCAACGACAACCCAAACTTCACCATGCGAGTTACCGAGAAGAGTGAGTGCCTCAACTTTGTTAGAATGCACGAGTTATGTATCCCACTCACTCACTTCACAAATGGGTTCAGGCTCCCTCTCCCCCATGGGTGGGTGGACATTCTAGAGTTTTTCTGAGTGGTGCTTGCCAAGATCCATCCTAATTCGATAGCAAGCATCACCACCTTTATCCTGTGCTTGTGAGAAGTGGGCATTCAGTGGAGTATAGGCCCCTTCTAGCAAGTATTCATGGTGAAAGGTCAACATGATGGAACCGTGCAATTTTCAACGACTTCGTTGAAAATTCATTGTTTGCAGAATAAAGTACAGAAGTCGTATTTGCAACTTCTTTTTGTAAAGAGCGCGTCGCCATGACTTGTGTCAACTATTCCTCTTCCCTATCTAGAGAGTAAGAAGACCATGCATAGTAAGCCGAGTGCTCAGGAGGAATAGGTCATGGCAAGACTGCAAGGTCACAACTTGAATGTTTCCCTCTACCTTCGCTTTAACAAGGTTACCGTTGTCCGATGAGATTTTCTCTTTGTACTCGCTATTCACTTTTTACTTTTGCTAGTCATCTTCTTCTAATTTTTATTTTCTTTGTTTACTCGTAGAAGAAGCAACTCTAGCACCCCCCAAGCTTAGACCTGACGTGCTTCAATTCCTAGTGGAAGGCGAGCACGAAATAGGCGAGCGAAGTGCCGGCGGCAAGGACCCAACCTCTCTCAAGGTCAATGAGAAAGAAGAAGAGTAAGGGGAGCCGAGTGCGGCTTCCATAGAGGTCGCTGATGAAGCAGGGCCAAGTTCAACTTCAAAGAAATCTAGAAAGAGAGACGTGAGTTCAACTTCTCACAATTGCTAACAAAGCAACGAGACTAAGGAGGAGGAAGAGCAAGGCAAAGAATCGGAGAGCTAATTTACTCAAACTTATGCGAACCTCCCCGTGAAACCTATGAACTTGGCCCCCCTCCATCTTCACCAAAGAGTTTGATGATCCTTTGGATGACCTACCCAATGCTAGCCTGCCATATGCTGCTATGACCGCTCATGCCATGACATAGCAATTGACTTGGGGGTTTGTCAAAAGTTCTTTGAGAAGAAAAAAAGATATACACCAATAAGTCCAAGCTAGCGAGTATGATGAAAAAGCTGACATCCTTAGAAGCCAAGAATAATCTTTTAGAGGACATCCCCAATGCTCACCTACCATATGCTGTTATGATCGCTCAGGCCATGGCATGGCAATCGACTTGGGGGTCTGCCAAAAGTAATTTAAGAAGAAAAAAAAAGAGGTATACACCAACAAGCCCAAGCTGGCGAGTATGAAGAAAAACTGACATCCTTTGAAGGCAAGCATAAGGACCTTCGAGTTGAGGCGGCTACTAGGAGGAGGAGAAAAAGATGGCCACTTTGGAGATTACTCGCCCTGTCGAAGCAAAAAGAGAGTTAAAGGAATAACTCTCTTGTCACACTGAGGAGCTTCAAAAGAAAGAAATCGAGTTTGCTGGCTTTCTTGATTCTGATGAGTACCATGAGCATTTGCAATAGAAGTTCAAAGACGGTGCCCACTTGATTATCACCAAATTGGTGAAACATGACCATTTGGACGCCAAGTTTTTGGACTTCTCCAACATGCTCGCACTTTTAGACTCCGATGGCAATGACAACGAGGTAGCACGAGTTGATACATCCTTCCTTTCTTCACTCTCCCAATATTTTTTTCTTTTACGCGTATAATGTATGTACCTTACTTGCTTTACTGTAAAGATTTTTCATGAAATGAAAACCATGATTGGATACAATCGTATTTGCAATCAAGCATACTTATCTGAATAATGACCGAATTTATTTCTTTGCTAAGTATTATCGAATGAGTGTGTGATCGTTAAACTGAAACTTGTTGATCAATGATTGAGTAACTCTTATCCATAACTTAGAATATTTTGAATCATCAAATATTTTGAGTCATCGATTAAATTAGAGGACCTCCTTAAATAGCACGTTAACATAGCGATTTTTTGTATGCTTGTGAAATTGGCACCCATTGTTTAAACAATATATGCTCATGACTTGGAATGTTTTGAGAGAACCTCCCTGGATAATCATTTTAATGTAGTGAGATTGTGTATACTCACTAGAGTGATACTCGTTTATTTATATTTGAATAACTTGTCTCATGACTTAGAATCTTTTTAAGTTACTGATTAATTGAGAACACCTTCCCTGGGTGGTCGCGTTTAGTATAGCGAGTTAAATATACCCCTTTATTGATTGCATGATTTCATGGGAGATCACATTACACCTTCAACCACCATCAAAAAGACTTAACCTTGATTTGTCAATGGTTTCTTTGGAGCCAATAAGAAGAGTTGGTCTTTTCAGAATTTTAGTTGTTGACCTCACGGGTGTCAGTCTTACACTGCAGTCGCCAATTGCACGAAGTGTTGGTATTTATGTTGTCAAATAGGGGATTTGATCTTTTTGAGTTTAGTCGCCAACCTCACGAGGTATCGGTCTAACACTATAATCACCAACCGTATGGAGTGTTGGTCTTTAAGTTGCCAACTATGGTAGTTTGTCTTTTTGGGTTTAGTCGCCGACCTCACAAGGTGTCGGTCTTGCACAATTGTTGCCAACCGTACGGAGTATTGATCTTTAAGTTACCAACTATGAGAGTTGATCTTTAAGAGTTTAATCACTGATCTCACGGGATGTCGATATTATATTATTATCGTCAACCACACGGGGTGTTGATCTTTAAATTACTAACTAGGAGAGTTGATCTTTTTGAGTTTAGTCGCTGATCTTACTGAATGTCGATCATACAGTATTGATTTTGTACAGTCAGTTCAACTTGAGGATTGTTTATCTGACTTTAGTATTCTTGGGCCAAGAGTGGCACACTAAGTAATCGGATCTCCTACTTGAGCTTTCGCCACTCACCGAGTGGGACCTTTCCTTGGGCCAAAAAATGACGCACCGAGTATCCCAAGTCATC
This sequence comes from Cymbidium sinense, assembly GCA_021442155.1. Lineage (NCBI taxonomy): Eukaryota > Viridiplantae > Streptophyta > Magnoliopsida > Asparagales > Orchidaceae > Cymbidium > Cymbidium sinense. The sequence goes on from CM038230.1 coordinate 76,289,438, forward strand.
ACGCAGTTCCCCCAGTGATCTTGCATTAAGGGTTAGCTTTGCTCGACATCAATATCTCTTAGGCCAAGAGTGGTGCGCCAAGTATTAATCTCCTACTCGGGCTTTTGCTGCTCGACGAGTGGGACCTTTCTTTGGGTCAAAATTGCACACCGAGTATCCTGAGTCATCACGCAGCTCCCCAAGTGTGGGTTTTACTATTTAGCATTCGAGTGCGCTCCTTTGATACCTTTATCTTGGGAGTTAATTCATTTAAGGAGCCAACTATAAAAATTTTATTATTGAAAATTGGAAGATACATGATACATGAAACTAATAAAACGAGTACAAATTGGAGGAACTTTTCCTTAAGGATAAAACTTCTTCCAATCTTTGGAATTTCATATTCTCAATATGTCCTCGCCTGAATAAGATTCTAGTCCATACGTGTCGGGGCAAAGTTGTTCCTTGATTATAAAAGGTTCATCCTAGTTGTAAGTGAATTTTCCCTGAACATTCTGTTGAGCAACGACGTCTACTTTCTTCAGTACTCGGTCACTATTTTTGAAATGCTTCTCCTTCACATAAGAATTATATTATTTAGTCATTCACCTTTTCATTTCTTCTTCACTTAACGACGCCTCAATTCTCAATTCTTCGAGCATGTAAAGCGTGTCTTCCATAATCTCCGAGCTCGCTTTATTCCACTTGCCATCTTTATCTCTCATTCTTTTCATTATTAAGACTTCTTAGCTCTTGACTTCATACTCAACCGATAAGACGACTTCTATGTCATGTGATTATGTGAATGGAAAGTGTCCTATCGCATTTGTGGGAATCGTTCTAAGCACCCAGAGCATCGTGGATAATGTGTTTACTCATTTAGCCTTAGCGCCTTCGACCTTCTTCTTAAGTAAATTGAGGATCTTCTTCTTAGGGGCCTCTACTTGTCCGTTACTCTGTGGGTGATGCACTGATGCGAATTTCACCTTGACTCCTAAGGACTCGCAGAACTCCTTTAAATCTCTCTCAGTGAATTGAGACCCATTATCAGTGACGATCGTTACTGATAACCCATACCTGTAGATAATCTCAATTCAAATAAAGTTTTTTATTACCTGAGATTATCTTTGTAAGTGACTTTGCTTCGATCCACTTGTTAAAATAGTCGATCATGACTAAGATGAACTGTCTCTATTCGTTTGTGATTAGTTAGGGACCTATCAAATCCATCCCCTAAACAGCGAATGGCCAAGGACAGGTGATGGGTTGCAAAGATTGTGATGGCTATTGTTGGAGTGCTGCGAACTTTTGGCACAATATACATTTCCTCACGAACTCTTTAGCACCCTTTCATAGTGTGGGCTAGAAATACCCTTGCCTTAGGATTTTGTGGGCTAGTTTCCTCCCCCATAAATGATTGCCGCACTGGCTAGAATGTATTTCTTCAAGAACTTTCTTTTGTTCAGACTCACACATCTAAGGTTCAGCAAGATCGCCGACCTTCGAAATAGCTCTCCTCTTATCAGCAAGTATTAGGCTGCTCTAATTTTAAACATCCTTAAATTTTTTGTCATTTTTTTTATTTCTCCAATCTGTAGGTAATTCTTGATAGGGCCGACCCAACTCAACGAGTGTTCATGATCAACTTGCATTAACTCTTTCTCTTATGTGCTCGGTTGAATGAGTTAAATGATCGCGTGCTCCCCAAGTCCACTAGCTCGAGATAATAGATCAACAAGTTGGTTCTACTTTCTAAGAATTTGCTCGACCTAGAAATATTCTAGTTGCCCTTTTTTTGCTTGTACTTTTAAGTAAATATTTCAACAAATACTCATCTCGAACTTCGTATTCTCCATTAACTTGTCTCACTACAAGTTACGAGTCAGAATAAGTTGTTACATGTGCGGCCCCTAGTCCCCTAACAAATCTCAGCCCAGTGTAAAGCTTCATATTCAGGTTGATTATTTGTCACTTTGAAGCTGAATTTAGCTGATTGTGTTATTTTGATTCCTGCTGGACTTTTCAATACTATGCCCGCACCTATTATCAACTCGTTGGAAGACCCATCAACTTATTGTCACCACAAGGGTTTCGAGTTGATAAAGATATCATGTGAGCTAATAAAGTCAACAAGAAAGTTCGCGAATACTTGAGCTTTGATTGAGATTCAAAGAGAGTATGATATGTCGAACTCGCTCAACTCTATAGATCATTTCAACAATCTTCTGGAATGATCAGGCTTAAAGAGTACATATTTGATCAAGTTATTAGTAACTTGTATGGAGTGTACCTGAAAGTAAGATCGCAGTTTCCTGGCTGAGATGATTAGTGCGACTGTGAGCTTCTCCATGAGTGGGTAGTCAGCTCGGCACCTTGCAAAGATTTGCTAACATAATAGATAGGTAATTTTCTTCCACCTTTTTCCTTGTTAAAGACTAAACTAATCAAGTCTTCTCCCACTCCTAAGTACAGCAATAGGACCTCTCCCTCTTTTCAGCTCTACAACAAAAGAGGTAATGCATGTAAAGCTTTTAAGTCATTAAAGGCTTTCTCTGATTCTAGAGTTTACTAAAATTTCTTTGCTCCTCTGAGAACTTTAAAAAACAATGAGAATCGCTCCCCTACCTTTGAGATAAATTTGTTAAATAGGTGAGAGCATATCGAGTATAGCCTTCACTTTATTTGGATTTGACTTTATGCCTTCAGGAGTAATAAGAATTCCCAAAAACTTCCCTATTTCTACACCAAAAATGTATTTTAGAGGGTCAAGACACATTGTACTTTTTCAATATAGTGAATGTCTCTTCAAGGTTATGGATGTGTTGTATTGGCGACTTGCTTTTGACTAGCAGGTCGTCCACATAGCTTCCACATTTCTCCCTTTCTGCTCATTGAATACTCAATTCACTAATCCTTGGTAGATTGCCCCAACATTTTTTAGTCCGAAGAGCATAACTCTATAGCAATATAATCTTTCAGTAATAATAAAAATTATTTTTTCAAAGTCTACAGGGTGCATTTGAATTTAATGATATCTCGAGAATGCGTCCAGGAAACTCATCACTAAGAATCAAGCCGTCAAGTCCACAAGCTCGTCTATTCGCAATAGAAGATACTCGTCCTTTGGAAATGTTGAGTTTAGATTGGTGAAGTCGACACATTCTTCATTTGTCACCTGAATTTTGTACCATTATCATATTGGTTACCCATTCTGGGTATTAAAACTCTCTAATAAAATTAGTCTCGAACAGCTTGGCGACCTCCTCCTTAATAGGCTCGATGAGTATAGCCATTGTTTTCTCATTTTCTGCTTGACGGGTTGTGAGTGTAAGCAAACGTTCAGGCAATGACAAGCATTGTTGATATCTAAGTCTGGTATCCCCATTGTTGTCCAAGCAAACACATCTAAATTATTCAGGAGAGTTCGCATGAGTGTTTCTTTATGCTCGAGACAGAAAATCGAGCTGACCTTTAATACATGTACATCGCCTTGCATAGTCGGAATTTTCGCCATCTCTTCAAGGACTACAATTCTTGTTCACGCAATATCCAACTGTAATACTTCATCTTTCTTTGCCCTTGACAGGAGGTTTCCTCCGGTAATCTCTTCTCCTTCAGCTGGAAATTTAACAGTTACATGATACATTGACACCACCGCTCTGAATGTCTTAAGTAGAGGTCGGCCAAAGATAGTATTGTAAATAACAGAGGCCTCTATGACAATGAAGTCGGCCTTGGCCATGAACTATTTCTTACCCTCTCCCCAAGTGATGGGGAGAGTAATTATCTCTTCAATTTCTCTCCACTCCCTTCAAAAACCAAACAATGACCCTCCTGTGAGTGTGAGTTTGGAATTCGCTAAGCCTAAGTTGTCGAAGACCGCTTTAAAAATACTATTGACTGAGCTACTCATGTCAATCAAAATACTTCCTGCTTGGTAGTTGGTGATCAGGGCTGCCACCACAACTATGTCATTATAAAGATTCCTCACAACAAGTTTATCCCTCCGGAAAAACTCATTGGAATGATGGTCGTAGATGGTGCTCGCATCATTATGGCTGAGTTTACTTCTCCAGATCATAACATTTTCCTGCTCAACTTTCTGGAGGACTCTCCATCACCCCCAAAAATGGCGGGTACGACTCCAGCGATATGAACATTGTGTGCGGGTACAGGTTCATTGCCAATTTCGATCTTTCCTCCTAATTAACTTCTTGAGTTTCTCTGTCTTTATTAACTCTTCTACTTAGCTCTTCAAATAGCGACACTCCTCGGTGTCGTGGCCATCATCACAATGATAAGCGCAATATCTTGATTGATCACGCACTCCATCGGCCTTCATAGGTGGTGGGCATTTGAAATAATCTTTGCTCTGGATACCTCTACTAATTTGGCCATTAGCAGTCTGAAAGGAGTAACTAGAGCAGATTATGCATAGTCAGCTCCTAGATAGTGAGCTAATTGGTTTTTGAAGCTCGCCATGATACATCTGGTCACCTCCTCTTATTTATTCTGCGCTTTTGATACTCGTCCCTCGGTAATCGCTTCGAAGACCTTTTCAACGAGTCTTTAGTTCTAGTCAGTAATATGAGTTGGATGACTTCATTGTACTCTTCAGTATTTACATAGTTGTTCGCTAACACTAGTAATTCAGCAAATGTTTTAGGTTGTTGGAGCCCCAAGGCATACCTGAAGGACCCCTTCTTCAAACCTTCAACGAGTGCTGCTTGAGTGACTGCAAATTCCAGGTCTTGAACTTCCTGCATTTCTCATTGGAAGCGAGTAATAAATTTCTTTAAGGACTCGTTAGGTTCCTGCCTCATCTATAGAAGCACTTGTGAACTCTTCAACGGCTTCTGAGCGATAGCAAATTGAGTATAAAATATTCTTTTGAAGTCAACAAATTATCTTATAACTCCTAGAGAAAGGCAAGAGAACCACCTAAGGGCTGACTCTTTGAAAGTGTTAAAGAAAAGTTGACACTTCATCACATCATCCAAGTCCAGTAGTGATGCAGTCGACTCAAAATATGCTATATGGCCAGTTGGATCTGTTCGACCTTTATATGATTCAAAATGAGGAATCTTGGACTTGTGAGCTTCAGCAATCTTCATGGAGAAAGCATTAGTTGGCTGCGGTTGCTTCCTTAACACATCCTCTTCTTCACTTGTGTCACAATAACTGATCACATGAATCCTTCGTTCTCTTTCGCTTGGTTCTTCACGATGTGGTTTAATTCTATCTTCCATGTCTCGCAAATCTTACAGTGATGCAAATTGTTGAACATATCTTGTCGAACACAGATTCCAGCAAGTATATTTATTTTAGCAGCCTTTGTTGTAAAGTACCCTTTTATGGAGAGTATGCTTGTCTTTGTAAATAAACTCATAAGATTTCTTGAGTCTGTCGGCTACATTGGGTATTGTATTCAAAATCATCAATATTTTATTCATCAAGGGTGTTAAATTTATGTATCACTGAGCTGCTAGATAGCACCAATGATTGATTTAAACATATGCTTAGCAAAATTGTAACTTCATTAACTTTGATTTTGAAAATGCCAGGTAAAAATTTTAATTTTAAAGCAATGTTTCAATATCCATATTTTCAACATTTATAAAAAAATCATAAGAAAAAAAATGATTTTGTAAGAAAAGTTACTTCTTTGTGTGGGCTCCAAAAATGTACACATGGCCTCTCAATGAGGAGAGTTTAGATTGGTACCGAGTCAAACTTTAAGAAAAAAATATGAATTGGTAGATAAGACACTACCCAAAAATTTCACCCTCATTTTGCAAGGACTTTAGATCTGGTTCAACATTTCCTATAAGCAACAACATCTATTGTAATAACTGAAGGAAAAAAAAGAGGAGAAAATAAACCGCGAGATAAAAGAATCTAAGGGGTGCTTGGTTTCGGTTTGCCGAAACTGAACCCCTAAAGCAACGAGAGAGGAAACGAGAAAGGGAGAAGAAGGGGAGATTGGAGGGCATGTCATGCCCTAGGAGGTGACTTCCCTTGCAAGAGCCTCTGCAGAGAGTGGAAGAAGGGAGCGCGTGTGTGAGGAATCGGGACGTGGGCGACGGGCACGGGTTAGGGCAAACTGAGGATAGAGAGGAGAATAGAAAAGGTAAGTTAAATATATAATATGTAATTATATATTTAATTTAAAAATCCGATTTTTTTTGTTATTATTTCAATTTTGACTTAGGGTGTATAAATTTCAGCAAGGAATCTAATTTGAGAATGTGTGGCATAAATTAAATTCAATTAATTAAATATTAAATCTTTATATATAAAATATAATTTTAAATATTAACTTTACATTTAGCCTAAGAAATATAAATAAATATATCATATAGTATAGTTTATAATAATATAAAAACTACTTTTTCTTATGGATATAAAAGTATAAATTTGATGAGGCGAATAAAAGAAAAAAATTGGATAAATTTAAATAATTAATTGGGAAATTAAGAAGAAAATATATAGAGCTTCTTACAAAAGATTAGGTTACATGCATAATAGTATATCTATAATTTAAATTTAATAATGAATAAAATAAATATGATAATTGATAAAAAAAATTAAATAAATTAAAATATTTTAGATAAATATCGATCATCTAAATAATAATGAGAAATTATTTAAAAAAATTTAATGTCTCAAATGAGCTAGTAGAATTATAAATGTTATCATAAGAGAGGTAGTTATGTTTCAATGTTGTATACACTTAGATAATTATGAGTATTGATCAAGTTAATGTTTCTAATCATAAAAACTCCAGTTAAAAAAATAGTTTCAAAGGGGAGACAATCCGAAAAAGCTTCATACTAAAATGGGTAATTATGTTCTTACATTTATAATAAAAGTATACTTATTTTTCATGTGATGGAATGCATTTATTCGTGATTATAAATTGCCTCTGTACTTCAAACTGTGATTTATTTTCTTAGTTTCTCCATATTAAATGAACAGTCTGAATGTTATATCATGTTATTACTTATGTCATTGCACAGAAATAACTGGTTTACTGTGTTGAACTGATATGAATAGCTTTAAAAATTATATGTTATGAATGTGTATGCCTGAAAGTGGAGTTTACCCTCTTATTGTACTGGTTGGAGATGCAATGTACATGTGCATGAAAAAGATAAATGGAAATGGTTAGTTGTCCTTTGGATGAGTTATGGAAAATATTTCTTATGAAAAAAGTTTTAGATGATGACTCCTAAAATAGTTGATAAATTAGAAAATAAAGTTCCTAAGAAATGTTCAATTACATCTACCTCTTATATGTTGGATTGTTGAATCGCATGTATAATTTACCTAATGAAAAATTTTATTCAATTGCAAGTTGTTTATATATTTCAGGTAATCTTCCAAACTAGATAGAAGAAAGAATTGAGGATTATGTCTATCGTTGTAGAAGGACTTCAAGAGATAGGCATTATATTAGTTTATGTTTTAGACTATATTTTATATGAATTATGTTGGTGGATATTTTTTGTGTAGATAAATTTGTTAATAGTGGTTTGAATTTGTAATGGTTCTTATATAAATTGGAACAATATTGTGTAGTTTATAATTTCTATCGAATTTGTTTAAGTAAAATTTTCTTTTATCCGTCCGACCGTCTATTACCGCCTTGGTATTCTAAGCTTCCGGGCCGGGTCATGACAAGAGTGGTATCAGAGCGACATTTTATATTTAGGGATATAAGTACGATCATAATCAAAAGAGCCATTAGAAATATGATAAATTTTATGAAGAGATCTACATATGATTATATTAATTGGTGCATAAAGATTATAAATAATTTGTATTTATCAGACCTAGCACATCCCCTTGGGAAGCTCCTATATTGTTTGTGAAGAAAAAAGATAGGAGCTTAAGACTATGTATAGATTATAGAGAGCTTAACAAACTCACATTGAAGAATAAGTATCCCTTGCCAAAGATTGATGATCTTTTCGATCAACTAGAATGAGCATCAGCATTTTCAAAAATTGATTTAAGATTGGGTTATTATCAGCTTAGAATCAAAGAAGAAGATCAAAGACTGCATTCAGTACAAGATATAAACATTATGAGTTTGTGGTGATGCCTTTTGGCTTAACGAACATTCCAGTTGTATTTATGGATCTCATGAATAGAATATTTAAACTATTTTTAAATTTATTTGTGATTGTATTCATAGATGATATTCTTATATATTCTAGAGACGAAGCAGCTCATACAAATCATCTTCACATTGTTTTACAAACTCTAAAAAGAAATGAATTATATGCAAAAATTTTAGAATGTGAATTTTGGTTAAATAGCATTATATTTTTAGGGCATATGATTAGTAGTGAAGGTGTTTTAGTGTATCAGGGTAAAGTCAGAGCAATAGCTGAATGGCCTAAACCAATCACTATCACAGAAATCAAAAATTTCTTCAGATTGGCAGAATATTACAGAAGATTTGTTGAAGGGTTGTCACAGATTGTCATGCTGTTATCCAGGTTAACACAAAAGGCAGTCAAGTTTGATTGGTCAGATCAATGTGAAGAGGTTTTTTAAAAATTGAAGAACTATTTAATGACTGCACCAGTATTAACTATTCCATTAGGGACAGAAAGATTTCAGATTTATAATGATACTTCATTAAGAGGTTTAGGTTGTGTACTTATGTAAAATGGAAGAGTGATTGCTTATTCTTCAAAATAATTGAAAATTCATAAAAAAAATTATCCAACCCATGACCTAGAGTTCGCAGCAGTGATATTTGTATTGAAAATTTGGATGCATTATTTATATGGAGTAAGGTGTGAAGTTTTCACTAATCATCAAAACTTAAAATACATCTTTACTCATAATGAGCTAAATTTAAGGCAAAGGAGATGGTTGAAACTCATTAAGAATTATGATTTGGATATTCAATTTCATCCAGAAAAGGCAAATGTAGTTGCTAATGCTTTAAGCAGAAAAGTATATGATAGTACAAATTGGTTAATCTCTCAACAAAAGGAGTTGATTCATGACTTAAAAAAATTAGAAATTTCAATTATTAAATCCACAGATGATCATGTTTTAGTGTTAAATCAAATGGCTATACAATCCAATTTAAAGGACGGGATACGAAATGCTTTAGCCTAAGATGATGAATTTTAGAATATTTTAAATTTGGTAAAAATTGGTCATACAAAAGATTTTGAAATTGATGAAGAGGGATTACTGAAGTATAAGGGCAGAATTTGCATTCCAGATATTGAAAATTTAAGAAGAGATATCTAACATGAAGCACATCACTCTAATTTTCATCTAGGTAGTAGCAAAATATATCAAGATCTTAAAGAAATATTTTGGTGGCCAAGGATGAAAAAAAGTATAGTTGAATTTTTTTACAAGTGCCCATCATACCAAATGGTTAAAGCTGAATATCAGAAACCAAGTGGACTTTTTTAACCCTTGTCAATACCTGAATAGAAATGGGATGATATTGTTATGGATTTTGTGGTTGGCTTACCTAGATTTAAAAGAGATTGTGATACTATTTAGGTTATTATTGATAAATTGACCAAATTTACACACTTTATACTAATTAAATAATCTGATACTATTGAAAAACTAGTAAGAAAGTATGTTGATGAAATTGGGAAGTTGCATGGTGTGCCAAAGTCTATAGTATCCAATAGAGATGGCCGATTCACATGCAGATCGTGGAGAAAAATTTAAGAAGCTTTAAGTACCAAGCTTACTTTCAGTACTGTATTTCATCCTCAAATTGATGGCCACTCAGAAAGAACAATTCAGATACTTGAAGATCTGCTTAGACTTTGTATACTTGATTTTGGGGAAAATTGTAAATTGCACTTGTCTCTGATTGAATTTACCTACAATAAGAATTTTCAAGCTAATATTGGTATGGCTTCTTATGAAGCATTGTATGGAAGTAAATGCAGAACACCACTTTATTGGGTGAAAATAGGTGAAAGAAAAATCATTGGTGCAGATGTGGTAGATGAAACTATTGAAAAGATTCGATTAATTCGTGATAGATTAAAAGTTGTTCAAGATAGGTAAAGGGAATATTATGATGTTAGACATCGACCAGTAGAGTTTGAAGAGGGAGAGTTTGTATTTCTTAAAGTTAGCCCCATGAAAGATATTAAATGTTTTAGCAAGATTGAGAAATTGAGCCCACGCTATATTGGTCCATATAAAATCTTGGAAAAAATTAGGAAAGTGGCTTATAGATTAGCTTTACCTTCTTATATGCAAGAGTACACAATGTATTTCATATTTCTCTCTTGCGAAAATATGTTACTGATAAAGCAAATAAAATTATTGTTAATTCTATTGATGTTCAACCTGACCTTATCTTTGTAGAGGAGCCAGAAAGAATTATAGACTATGATGTTAAGCATCTCAGGAATAGAGAAATTCTTTTGTCCAGGTGTCGAAAACATGGTTGAGCGAACGAAAAGAAGGAATCAAATCGAGGGCTTTATCCTCATCTGTTTGATCAGAGGTATGTTTATTTCTATTGTTATCATTAAATTTCGAGAATGAAATTTTTATAAGAGAGAGATTGTAATAACCGAAGAAAATAAAATAAAATAAAATCCAACCGTCAAGGGTTATAAAGAATCGAAGGTTTGATTCTAAACCAACCCCTAAAGAGAGAAGAGGCGAGAGGAGAAGGAGAAAGGGGAGACATGCTAAAAGTGGGCTTCCTTGTTAAGAACCTCGCCAGTTGAATAAAGGCGTGTCGTGAGGAATCGACGATGGGCACGAGTGAGGGCAAACCGAGGATAGAGAGGGGGATAGAAAGGTAAGTTAAATATATAATATGTAATTTAGAAATCTGAAATTTTTTTTTTTTGTTATTATTTCAATTTTGACTTAGGGTGTATAGATTTCAACAAAGAATTTAATTTGGGAATGTGTAGCATAAGTCAAATTAAATTAATTAAGTATTAAATTTTTACATATAAAATATAATTTTAAATATTAACTTTACATTTAGCTTAAAAAATGTAAATAAATATATCATATAGTATAGTTTATAATAATATAAAAACTACTTTTTTATGGATGTAAAAGAATAAATTTGATGAGGCGAATAAAAGAAAAAAATGAATAAATTTAAATAATTACTTGGGAAATTAAGAAGAAAATATATAGAGCTTCTTACAAAAGATTAGATTACATGCATAATAGTATATCCATAATTTAAATTTAATAATGAATAAAGTAAATGTGATAATTGATAGAAGAATTAAATAAATTAAAGTATTTTAGATAAATATCGATCATCTAAATAAGAATGAAAAATTATTTGAAAAAATTTAATGTGTCAAAAGAACTAGTAGAATTATAAATATTATCATAAGAGAAGTAATTATGTTTCAATACTGTATACACTTAGATAGTTATGAGTATTGATCAAATTAATATTTCTAATCATAGAAACTCCAGTTAAAGAAATAGTTTCAAAGGAGAGACAATCTAAAGAAGCTTCACACTAAAGTGAGTAATTATGTTCTTACATTTATGATAAAAGCATACTTATTTTTCATGTGATGTAATGCATTTGTTCATGGTTATAAATTGTCTCTATACTTCAAAGTGTGATTTATTTTCTCAATTTCTTCATATTGAGTGAACAGCCTGAATATTAAATCATATTGTTACTCATGTCATTGCACAGAAATAACTGATTTATTATTTTAAACTGATATGGATAGCTTTATAAATTATATGTTATGAATGTGTATATTTGAAAGTGGAGTTCACCCCCTTATAGTACTAGTTGAGGGCACAATGTACCCGTGCACGAAAAAGGTAAATGAAAATAGTTACTTGTCATTTGGATGAGTTATGAAAAAAGTTTTAGAAGGTGACTCCTGAAATGGTTGATAAATTAGAAAATAAAATTCCTAAGAAATGTTCAATTGCATCTACCTCTTATATGTTAGATTGTTGAATCGCATGTTACTTAAATATTATGTTTATGTTTATAGTAAAACCTGTCATGCATATTAATTCTGCTTTCTTGTTTTATTATAATATAAAAGCATAATTTACCCACTGAAAAGTTTTATTCAATTGCAAGTTCTTTATATTTTTCAGGTAACCTTCCTAACTAGATAGAGGATAGAAGAGAGAATTATGTCTATCATCGTAGAGGGCCTTCAAGAGAAGGGTATTATGTTAGTTTATGTTTTAGACTATGTTTTATATGATTTATGTTGGTAAATATTTTATATGTGTGGACAAATTTGTTAATTATGGTTTGAATTTATAGTGGTTTTTATATGAATTGGAACAATCTTGTGTAGTTTATAATTTTTATCGGATTTGGTTAAGTAAAATTTTCTTTCATTCGTCCAACCGTCCGTTCCTGCCTTCATATTCCAAACTTTCAGATGAGAGAAAACTTTTGATAAAAGCTATCCATTAGATCGTTGCTTAGCATATAATAATAGCAGATTAAGTTTATAATTTGGGAAATTCACCATCATTAATTTAAAGTGGATTGTAGAGGAAATGATGATGCGCTTATTCAAAATCTCATAGTTCAATTGTCCCGAGCTATCATAGTCTTTGATTTACTTAGTCAAAAGATATAATCAATCTAACCCAACCAAAGGATCATTATCAACAGCCATTGGAATACTTCATCCAAATGAACCCTGTAGATTTAAGTTGATGCTTATCTAAGGAGACAGCTTTAAGTCTACCTTAACTAACAAAAAATTTTTTGCTCTATCAAGTGCACCATATGATTCATAACTCAGAGGGAGTCATTGAGCTCTACAATAATTATAATTTAGTGAACAGTCTCAATCCACCCCATCAAAGAGCTCTAGGCATAACCATGACTTTTTGTAGTGTCATTTAAGGGCAAAATTATATGGATAGAGCACGCGGGCTACGTCCTTATTATCGTGAGATTTATTTGAGTGTAAACATATCAATACACTTGACATTAACACTTTTATGAGCTTGAGTTTTCTTAATTTGTCATCCCTGACAACCAATTGTGAATTGATGAATATTTTTTTTAGTTTTAAGTTTGCATGATGAGTTTTATTTGACCACTTTCTTTTTATTAAAATTTATGATATTTTCATGATTAGTTTTCATTTGATTTTTAAATAATTTGGCATTAGAATTTTCAAAATTCTCAATAATACAAATCTCACTAGTTAAAGTCTTCAATTAACACGACCCTCATTAAAGTAAACTCTGTTAACTCTTTTAAATTAATAATAGAGTATCGGATCTAAGATTTGTATTTTGAAAATTTAGATTTGAAATGACTTAATATTAATATTTTGGGACTTTGATAACAATAACCTCTATTAATTGTATATGATTAGTCAATCTTGAAATCTTATTATAGCACAAATCCTCTCAACTCTACTCTAGTAGAAGGATCAAGTTTATATGTTGACACCTATAATTGTTCTTATAATTTTAAAATTAAGGGACTATTTGGGATCAATTTTGTTTAATATCTTTTATTTTTATTTTTATACTATTTTTAAAAATATGTTTGTTTAATATATTTTAAGGGGTCGTTTGGTTTGAAAGCAAAGTAAAATTAAGTAAAATAAATGCAGGGGTTTCATATATTTTTGCATTTGATATGATGCAAAGTAAAATTTCAAAGTGATGTAATGCATTTGGAACTCACCAGAAGGTTAAATTTTGATATATTTGAAATTCACCTGACTACCTCCGCCGCCCAAAATCTTCAAAATACTTTACATTATATTTATTTTACCAAACAGAAAAAAATAAACTCATATATTTATAAAATTTTCAACCAAACAACCAAAAGTAATCCAAATACATTGCATTCCTTTTATACTATATTCCTTTTACACTGCATTTCTTTTTCAAACAACCAAATAGCCCCTAAATGTGTTTTTATTTTTTATTTAAAAAAATAGCTCCTAAATATGTTTGTTTAATATATTTTAAGGGGTCGTTTGGTTTGAAAGCAAAGTAAAGTAGAGTAAAGTAAATGCAGGGGTTTCATATTTTTTTGCATTTGATATGAAGCAAAGTAAAATTTCAAAGTGATGTAATGCATTTGGAACTCACCAGAAGGTTAAATTTTGATATATTTGAAATTCACCTGACTACCACCGCCGCCCAAAACCTTCAAAATACTTTACATTATATTTATTTTACCAAACAGAAAAAAATAAACTCATATATTTGTAAAATTTTCAACCAAACAACCAAAAGTAATCCAAATATCATTCATTTATATTATATTCCTTTTACATTTCTTTTTCAAACAACCAAATAGCCCCTAAATGTGCTTTTATTTTTTATTTAAAAAAATAGAAAATATTATTTTTAAAAACACTCAAAATAGCTATTAGATGTTAAAAACTGTTCTAAGTGTTTTGAAAAATAATAATAACAACCAAACATAGTTTACTTTTGAAACAAAACATAAACAAAATAAAATAAAAACATAATACAAAAAATAAAAAACAAAAGTGATCTCGAACAACCCCTATGTATTTGTATTCCTGAACATGAAGTATCCCTATATTGAAAGCCATATGAAATTGAAAAGATAAGATTGAATTGAGGATATAAACTCAAATCAATTTTCATTTACTATTTTATTGAAATTTAACACTTAGAGCACTATTGAGAATTATCAATCCTGTCTACTCTAATTCCTATAAGTCAGAAGATTAGACTGATTAGGTAGGATTTATGACTCCACATTTAGTCGGAGCTACTTGCTAGGGAGCGTACATATGTATTGACTTTTTGAACTTTAAATTTTAGATTTTGAAAGATGCTTAAGCTTCTGAAATGATTGCTAGTCTTTTGGAATATTTGCATGCTTTTCAATGCTGAGAACTTGAGTTAGCTTAGTTTTAACCGGCACAACATTTTCAAATACTGAATCTAGGAATTTTACGTTGTGTCGAGACACATGCAGGTGGTTTTATATTTAAAATGAATTTGAATTTCAAAATAAAGCTATAAGATTAAATATATTCTCATATCTCAGAATGTTTATTTGAGCAATCAGTGCATGGGAGTCAGAGCATATGCGAGCTATTTTGAATACAGTTTAAAGGCTTCCGGCACAACATTTTCAAATACTGAATCTAGGAATTTTACATTGTGTTGAGACACATGTAGGTGGTTTTATATTTAAAATGAATTTGAATTTCAAAATAAAACTATAAGATTAAATATATTCTCATATCTCATTTTCAGCCCACGCACCATCCTCAGAATGTTTATTTGAGCAATCAATGCATGGGAGTCAGAGCATATGCGAGCTATTTTGAATACAGTTTAAAGGCTTCCATCTTTTAAGTCAACTTGCACAACTTAGAAAGTATCATGCTTGATTCAAAGGTTGATCTCTGAAACTCATGTAAGACTTAAAATTATTTATATTTATTGTGTATGCAAAAGCTATATCATTCTGATGTGTGCACCACCTTTGTTTACTATTTAAATTCAACTAGTTGCATATATATTTAATTGCTAAAAAATTATGAGAGCATTTCCATTTTGAACACAATAGATGCGTTTTGTATGCTTATACACATATATTGTGGATCCGGTGGTGATTGTTTTAAGTATATGTTACAATTCAATACATTGCCTCTTTTCTTGCATTTAGTTTGTTTATTGAATCTCCCAATTCTTAATGATTATTTAGCTCATGGTCGTTAACAAGCTTTTAAATCATTGTCAATTTGCCATATTCAACTTTTGTTCTCATACAGATGAACTGTTATATCTCCTTCAAGTGCACTTGTGTGAATTCAAGCTACTGTCAATTCTTTTCATGCAAAATGAGATATTATTTAAATGTTTATTAAAAAGATATATTCATATCCATTGACGAGTCATTGAGTTTACTACAAGTCTCCTGAATACAGTTCAATTATTCAATAAGAAGCCTTGATTATACTCGCTAACAAGTTACTTGACTTCACTGAAAATCTCTAATGAATTTTCATTCTAATTTTACTCTAATTTGAAAACAGCACTCATCAAGTCTCATGTACTTCAATTTTGCATTCAAATGCAAATCCTAATATTCCTTGAAAGTGTGGCATTTATTATAATTTTAAATATTTATTTAGTGATTAGAGCTTCAATCTGTCTTTGATCTATGTTGCATTGAAGTCTGAGAGTCCACTTTAATTGCATCAATTTTAAGTTCTTTGTAAGTTTGGCTCACTAAAAATTTCATCAGCATCCCAATGTCATCTTCACGTAAGGAGCCATTTTGAGTATGCTAAGCCTTTCCACCACGTTTATGTGAAGCATGCATAGTTGGTGCCTCCTTGTAACACCATGGTCCGAGGGTTTTCACACCTACAGTGCTTATGAGAAATATCGCATAGGTCTTCAAAAATACCTGCATAAAAAAATAAACACAAGAATTCTCCTCCACATTGGAACAATGTACAAGAGTAATTATTTTTGCACACGTTCCCCGCCACGCTGAAACAACCCACACGGGTACTTAGTTTTTACACTATTTTCCGCCGCATTGGAACAATGGACACGAGTTTTTTTTTTTTTCCCTTGCTCTATAACTTTATCTTAGAATGTAAATCGAATTCATGTTGGGACAATTAACTCGAGAGTATAATGCATAGTTGAGAGGGGAAGAGTTCTACTTTCTCTCTCTCTCTCTCTCTCTCTCTCTCTCTCTCTCTCTCTCTCTCTATATATATATATATATATATTTGTTAAAGAGACAGAAAATGGTGAGAGGTTACTCCTAATTAGAGAGATGAGGGTAGGGAAAGGGTTGAGGAGTGAGGTTAGAGAGTAAAGCAAGGTTGTTGTGTGAGAGTGATAGAGAGATGGAGAGCAGACCAGAGAGGTCGGTTAGGTGATATAAAGAGTAAAGACTAAGACTAGGAGGTCAGATTGTGGCTCGAGTTAGATAAGTTTTGTGGCAGGAGGCTGAAGCACTCGTGGGGATGAGTTGAGATCAAGCAAAGGAGGGACAAGATTGGGGATTGTGCCTGCTACATGTGTGGGTTGTGAGGGAAAGGGAAGGCTAATGGCTTGGCTAGAATGATGGGATGAAGAGAGCGATGGATTGGGCTAGGGATTTCAATCAAGGGACTCTTAGCTCATGCGATTGGGGTAGCATGATGAAGATGAGCGCGAAGGTGGCTACTAGGGGTGTAAGTGAGCCCAGCACAACTAGCGAGCCAGCTCGAGCTCGATTTGTTTATAGGCTTGTGGGCTCAGCTTGTCGAGCCACAAGTCGAGCTCAAGCTCAATTATGAGCTCATTTGATAAACGAGCTCGAGCTCAAGTTTAATTCATCTCTGCTCGAAAGCTTCTCGAGAAGCTCAAGTACCGTCCCCGTCCGGTTCATGGAACACCCCGAATAGGCAATCCCACCTGCCCGATTCATTCACGCTCCCAAATAATCAATTCCCTCCTCATATTTGTAATCGTCCTCGGCCCCCCAAAAACCGTAAATTGTTGCTCGCTCCACCCTCACTTCTTCGCCCTCCTTCCTTTTACAAAATCAAGAGGATCAACTGCAAAGTTGATGTAGAGACCTTATTCAAAGCTTTTTATACTTGTCGGATGCAAAAATCAAGAGCACGAAGTACCTTTCCTCCTTACTTGCCACCACACTCTCTCTTCTTCTTCAATTTGCATTTTTTTTCTTAGCTTTAGTTTTTTCTGATGTGTTGGCTAAAGCTCAAAATTAAGCCAACCTGGTGTTTCCAATTCGAGCTCGAGTTGGACATTGATTTCTCAAGCTGAGCTCAAGCTCAAGATAGAAGCTCGTGACAAGCTCGAGTTCTAGCTAGTTTCAGTTTACATGAGTCGAGCTCAAGTTTGTTGCGGCATGAGCTTGACTTAACTCATATCAACCAAAGTGGTTATAGCCTTTTAGAAGAATCGAGGAAAGCGGGAAATTAACTGCATGAACATTACTAGTTTCAATACGAGACACAAATCAACAGGTTCTAAAAAAAATATTTAACACAATTATTAGTTCTTTAGAAAAACATTTATACCTAATTAGTTAGTTATTATATATGTAGAAAATTTAAATTAATTTTAAAATAATTCAATTATTAAAATTAGATCTAGCCATATCAAATTAAATATATATTTTTTTATCCTCTTTCATTGTGCAGCGCAATTTATATGATATTGCTTCAAAATAGATGCATCTTTTTGTTGAAATTAACCCTAAATAATATAGGTATAGTTTTTAGGCAAATTTGACACCTTCAAACTCCTCAACATTGCAGTCCATCTATGATCGAAAGTCATTCGGGCAATCATGACGTTGATCGAAACAAAATAAAAATTTATTCGTGTGACATCACATCCGTAGCTCACCATTTGCACCACACTCGATTGAATCAATTATGGATAACGCCTTTCTGTTTTACGAATAGAGAACATTTGGATGACGTCGAGGCCCTCTTACTCCAATATGCATGAAGTTACACCTACGATCCGTACTCTACCACTAAACGATCATTAGATGATGCAGGAAGCCATCTTTAGTTAATTTCAACATTACGAACGTATCAATGCAATCTGTTTTACGAACGGAAGATATTTCGATGAATTTCGATCACGATCGTGGCATTTCAACTCTAATTTGCATAACATCGCTCTTCATATTCGTTGTTTTTATAATAAATCCTTGATTCAATATACAAAACACATATATAGGCCAACAAATAGTTTTGCTCACTAGTAGACCAATCGGAGCACGGCTAGGATTGTCGTGGATGTTTTTTTTTACTTTTAAATTTTGAATGATGAGTTTCCCGAATTATAAACTTAATTTATTGCTACTATATGTTAAGCAATTAGCAACCTAACGACTAGCCTTAATAAAAAGTTCTCTCTCATCACTAGGAGGTGTAATTAAATATAGGTGCTTGCACCTAGAGGAAACTTGGGACCAGATCTAAAGTTCTCGCAAAAAAGGGCAAAATCACTAGGTAGTGTCTTATCCACAAATTCATCTATCTTCTGAAAATTTGACTTGACACTATTCTAAACTCTCCTCATCAAGAGAGCCAGCACAAATTTTCGGATCCCACACACTTTGCCTCATTAGAATTAACAACTTTGAACAAAATTTGTATGCCAAAATAATATAAAAACATATAATGTTGCATTTTCAGAAATAAATTTTGGTTTCTTGCTTCAAAGCAATAAAGTTTTAAATTAAAAAAATTATTGTGGCATTCTCCCTCTGTAATACACGAACAAAAGACTCGACTACTATTTTTGTGTGAGTTGTGTGGGGGAGAGAGAGAGTGTGTGTGTGTGCACAAATATTGAAAACAAGAACCGTGGCTTCAGCCCTATGGATAGGACATGAGATTTGTCCAAATAATTATTTTTTATCATAAAAATTTGAGAATAATAAGAAGACTGCTCGTTTGCAAATTTGGGAGTAAATATAGTCCAAATTTTATGAAATTCTATAATGAATCTACCAAGATAAACCTTATGGATGAAATGGAGCAATGGATAAGTAATAGTCTATGTACACATTCATTTATAAGAATAACAGTTGAAGTTGATAATACTTAAAAATTTACTTCCCCAAGATACCTGTTCTCATGGTCATAGTCACATGCTGGCAAGTCCCGTTCATACTTGGGAAAAACAAAGTATACCCTACCTTGGGATCAAAATTGCTCATTCGGTATTGTATATAACAGAACAGTGGATTGAAATAGGACATGCATCAAACGGTAGACAACATTTTGGCAATAAAGGACAATTCTGGAATTTATCAAGTCGTAAAAAGGCAATAACATGAAGTAATGTATATAATTGCGAACCTTCTCTAATTCTTTGATTCCTCCAGCAAAATCTTCCCGTTCTAGTAATACCAGCCCCAACATATAGCGAGCCTGCAAAAACAAAAGTTAAAAAGCTCTTCTCAGATATTTGTAAAACTAGATAATATCAGTTATACGATAGAGATGGTCTAGATTAGAGACAAAAGAAAATTGAAGAACTAGAAAATATCACATTTCACATGTAGGACAATAAACCAATTTGATAATTTTCTTATTTCAGCATATGTAGATCAGCAAAGCAAAGGCATGACTCAAGTACCAAAATGGCACAGCTTCCAATGCATTAGGATCACATCCTAAGCAAAAATAAAGAATAGTCATCATCACCACTAGCCTTTATCCCAACCACTTGAACTTCTTAATCAACTAGTTAGCAAAACAATTGGAAAGGTGGAGAAATATCAAGTTTTGGGGTGAAATAGATAAGCAAGTGTTGATCCACCAACCTTCAAATTGGTTTGCATGGTCAAGCTCAACAACACCAAAGCAAACCTCAATCAATCTCATATTAATGGCACCTCTAAGAAGTAAAGTCAAAACTCAAGCTTAACTCAGGACTCATTTAAGGAAAAACTAATAGATACAAAACAAATATCTCTACCATGAGTTTTAATCACCTCAAAAGCAAGGACCTAATCCTCAAGGTGAACTATTGAGTCAAATATCTAATATGAACTTACAGTACAACAAAGAGTTTCCTAAAGCACAAAATCCATCCAAACAAAGTATGTTTAGGGGGACTTCCCTTTCAAGAAGAGCTCGAACCCACTCTTAGATAATAACTGAATCAATCATGTCATGGATTAAAAGGTAAAACTAAGATCAATAGCATTTTGTTGTTGTGAGGCGAGGCTACGCATAAGCCTCGAAGCATATCAAGGCATAAGCCTTGAAACAAAAAAATATAAAATTATAAAATTATAATAATTCATAAATATGACAAACTATCAACATGTTCACATAATTCATTATAATGAAGACACAAATCACAAATCATAATATCAAATATTAATATAAAATATATAATTAAAATGAGATTTAAGGTAAGCACTCAAGGTCCATAGGTTGGATGTATTGTAGTGTAATGTTTTTGAAATGTGGAGGTTTTCAAAATTTGAGTGTTTGGTTAGAAGAATTCAGAATACAACATAAAATTTCAAGGAATTCAGATCACAACTCATCCTATAGTTTATTTTGTTGTACTCGAAACTCAGCCAAAGCCCCACCACGACTGCCGATAGTCGCCGCTGACCACCACCCTCTGCCGACGTCTACCATTACCTGGCACCATCTGTCGTTGTTGACATCCTCTTTTGAGTTACACATTATTTTTTGACCTTAAACTAAATATAAAAAAGAAATATCTTGTATTTATTTTGCATCTAACCAAACAATTCTGAAGTATTTCAATTACATTAAATTATTTTTATTTTGCATTCCTTTTTCAACAAACAAACATCCCCTAACTTAAAATTTAAATGCACCAATGATAATTAGGGCATCATCGCTTTAATTATTCTAAGAAGAATCAACATAAGTAATAACTCTTTCATCCTCAAATTCTATCTCATCATTTTCAAAAGCTTCTTCAACTACAACTTTCTTCTTACTCCTTACAATAGTTAACATTGAATTGAATAGAATTTTAAATAAAATTTTAAATTAATAACAGCTAAGTAATTTATTATACTTAAATTATCTTTTTGATTTTTTAGAACTCAAACCCTATTTTACTTATTTCTTTTAATTGATTGAGAAGTAGAAGCCGGTGCTCGAAAGCTCTAGTTCATGGATCCGGTTCATGCTACTTGAAGGAGAAGAGGAATGCTCACAAGATTTGTGAGAGATAGATTGCTCTAAATCAAGAACCCAACTCCCATGAGACGATAAAATAAATAGATATATAGGCATAATAATTTATAAAAATATAATATTACAACAAATTATATTATAACTATTATTTATTAAAAATATAAATGAAGCGTCACCTCAAAGCACCTAAAGATGAATGCCTCATTTGAAAAAAGTGTAAGCCTTAGTAGACTAAGTGAGGTTTAAGCATCAAGGCACTTTTCATATGTCTTGATTCTAAGTGCGCCTTGAGGTGTGCACATCTCGAACTCTTTTTTAAACAATATGTCAAGTCATCATCAATGATATCCAATACCTCTAAATCACAATTAGTCATGCTTACTACCTAAAAGCTGCTTCATTACAAATCATCCATGTCATGCCACTTGAGACATCATCTATCATATTAAGTACCCCTAAACCACGTCTATGGTTCATTCCTTTAAGACTTTTGAACAAAAATAGAATTTTAAACATCATAATGAAAGGATGACCTTTGGTGTATGCATAATACCACTCCCAACTGAGAAAACTGAGATAAGAAAACACATGACTTCCTATTAGGCTCCCAATACATTGTGACTCAAATCTCTCAACATTAATAGACTGGATTCATAAAGTCATCTCTAGGTGGCAAAATAATAAGATCATTATTAGGATGGCCACTCATTTACCCTCTAAACTTCAATACAGATGACAATTTTAAACATGGAGCACAATTTATATCTTTAATCAAGAGTGCTCCTTGCTAATTAACAAAGATATAATTAATCATTCAGGCTTGCGCCATAAGAAATATTGATCTCCAAAATATAAAATAAACCCTAATCAATGACCCAAATGAAATAGATTTTATATATATATAGAATATGCTTTTGAAATTTTATATTGCTCTTTGAAAGGAAACCATGAACAATTGAGCCTTTTATAGCCACAATCTCAAACACTTATATACTTCTCACTTGCAACTAGAAAGCAAACATTTTTGCATACATTTCAATGACATAGCATTTCAAGCTATCATAATATTGTGATATGCTTTAGCATCTATCTCAGATTACTTCTTCATCAAATGTACTCTCTTTCCTCACCCAAATTATCAAAATTCAAAATTTTCTTGAATTGAATAAATGATTGATGGCCCCTCCAAAATGCTAAAGATCACTCATTCTTCCTTAGTTATGTCATGATTGTTATGCCAGATAAGAATTGAGATAGCAAAGTTTATAAAATTATAATAAGATAGGTAATCTTTGATGGACTGGAGTTTAAGTAGTCAAAGACTTGCTGAAATCAAAGTTACCCTAACAAAAATGTGAAGGTTAAAAGGGATGCAAAACGAAATTATAAATAATAAATTAAGAGATTATTATATTAGATGAATGGTTGAAGTAATATTTATTAAAGAAAAGAAACTTCATATAGATTTTGGTGGTTTAGAGATGCTAACAATGGGTAAAAATGTTCCCATTAAAGGGTCTATAAAGAAAATGCTTAACACCTTAAATATCACAAAGCATGATTTCACATCCAACTCATCCAAATCCATTGACTGCTTGCGTCCCCCATTCCCCAAACAGGGCCCCTCCGATGCTTGTGTTAGTGTTGGTTGTACTTTCTTTGAGTAGATGGATGTCCTATCCTTTTTAATAATGTGAAAAGGGAGAGTAGATAGTTTAGTAGTGTTCTTACTATGTAAGTATGTTTCTTTTTCATTGTGTTCTTTTATATTTTTATTGTCTTCATGTTTCTTTTTCAGTGTTCTTTTTATATTTTTATTGCCTTAAGTTTTTTTTTTTTTTTGTTGCCTTCAGTTTGATGTACTTGTGATTGTTATTATGTGTTTCTTTGGTCTTAAAAAATTACAAAATTTTTAAAAGAAAACTTTTTGAAATCTGTTTTATATATGTCTCGCTTATTTATGTTTACAATGCATTGCAAACTAAAAGTAAATATAAGGCACAAATTTAAAGGGAGTTCTATAAACCCCTAGGTAATTGCACACAACTAGAATAAGTTTTCTATCATCAAAAAGATGGAAATTGTTAACCACATGAGCCAATAACAATGCCTTAGTCTTTTCATGATCACAAATATGATTTAGTTAAGCTGATTTATTTGACATTTTTATACAAGTCTAAGTACTAACATTGCATGAATGCATTGGAAAAGCAATATTTCAAATGTTATATACACTCAAGGAAGAATATACAATACTCTGAGAAAATGTGTAGCTTAAAATTGTAAAGCTAGCTCATGTACACGTTAATTCAAATAATTTGACAAATCTGCACGATTAAGTTGTCAAAAAAAATACTAAAGATTGGAGCTACAAGTTTCAAAAATATATTTTTTAGTTTGTAAGTTTTACTTGTATGTGTTTCAAGTATAGAGATTGTCAAGACAATCATCACATACACAAGTTTAAACAAAAAATAAAAATTTAATAAATAATTAATCTAAATTGATAATAATAAATTATATTGTATGATGCATATTGTATTGTACGATATACATTAATCTAAATCTCAAAATCAGAGCAATTTATATTATTTAAAAAATTTTAAAAATAAGTACTAATCATAATATGCAATGGTAATTGTCTCATACAATCAACCTTCTTCAAATGGCTAAACTACTAAAATAAATTTCTTGAATAATTTAATTCAAAATAATCATACAATGCGATATACATCATATTGTACAAAGAGTTTCTTTAATTAATCTAACTATATTTTTGCAATAAAAAGCCACCAGATACAAATCAAGTATAACTAATCATACTATGTAGTATTTTAGTACTCGATTAAGTTGATTAATTTAAATTTTTTAACCTACTCTATTTAATATGAATTATTTTTTCAAAATTTAATTGTGATAAACCAAGAGAAAACTAGAGAGGGCTTGAAAATAAATAAGAAGATTCTTTTTCTAAGAAATTCCTTGAGAATGAATCTAAAAACCCTAAAGAGTTTTCGAAAAAGTGTGCATCTTAAAGTTGTCTTCTTTTTTTATCTACCTTGCTACCTTCCGAGTTAAAAATACGGTTATTATAAGAGCTATGATTTTATGTTGGTGATAAGCCTTTTGATCTTAAATTATATATAAAGAAATTTGTGTCACTAGTTGGTGAGCTAGAATAGCAGTCCTTCCACTTAGAGTGAAAGAAAAGTTGAAGAGTTTTTTCATTATTCTTTGAGGAGAGAGATTTTCTACCTTATTGCGGCAAAAGAAGAAAGGAGTGAAACTCTTGAGTAGAGGACTTAATGAAAAATATTATGATCTCCATAATAGTTCTGATCGATGATAATTATATGATGATTTGAATCACTCTTGATTTTAGAAGCATATAGTGTGATAACAAATTATGTAAGTAAAAAAAATCATCACTTATGTTAGTGCTCTAGGTTACTTTAGCACAAGCAATCTCTAAAAGTGTGCATTTATTAATTTAAATTGAAAATTTGAACAAAACCAAGTATATTTGGTTGATTTGGTTCAGTTTGTTAAAGGGTGGTTTTTTTTTTTTTTTTGAAATAAGAGATATTTGGACTGTGGTTCTTGGTTAAATTTTATGAAAAAAATTTCAGTATATATATGTGTGTGTGTGTGTATATATATATATATATATATATATATATATATATATATATATATGCATATATAATTATTTGGTTTGATTTCACATCTTCTCATATTATAATTTGATTTTTTTTTGTCTCTGCATTATCAAAATCAATTTTTTTTTTCATACAAAATTTGGTTAAACCAAAACCAAATAAAATAAATTAAACTATATTTCAATTCGGTTTGGTTCAACTATAGAAAAATTTAATTCGGTTCAGCTTTCTAAATTTCAGTTCTAAAACCATCTAGTTAAATCCATCGACAAATCCGTCAACCAAATTATCTAAACAAACTAAATGCACACCCCTATCAATCTCTTATTTGTTTAAAAAAATGTATTATTTTGTTGCTCACTATTTTTAATTTTAAAGAAATAAAAATAATATTTTATAAAAAATTAATTATTTACACCAATTCATCTCCATCTTGGGTGTGTCATACATGTCACTCTAGCTAGTCACTTAATCTCATAAGCATTCTTAATTTTTAATTATTATTTTTTCACTATATTATTTATATTTATGATCATTTTAATGTAGAATTTACTAATATGCTATATTTAACATATCATTATACTTGTTGAAAATCATTATGCTAAGAAGTAGCTTTTATAATGTTGACATAATTCTATTTGACTACGTCTTTCTTCTTGCTTTTCAAAAATTTGTGTAGTAAAAAGTAAATTTTTCTAATAATATATGCTAAAATATGATAACTATTAGAAAAATATTATCTGAATTTTTTTTAAAAAAAAAGGTTTGTAATACAAAAATAAATTTCTAAAATTTTGTTTTCCCCATAACAATTGCACAACTATTTTAACAAACAACTACACTACTCCAAACAAAGCCTAAGTGTCTTTTTGGAGCAATATATTTATGTTATTATAACACTACTGTTGTCAGGTCCCAAGTCCCAGATGAGAAAAGTGAAGAGTTGTGTTAGGTAGTCAACAACCAGCAAAAAATTTATTGAAAAATCATGGCATGAATCTTTTAATACATTGTGTCAATGTTAAAACATTATCTAGAAGCGACGTGTTATATCCTTAATACAGTAAAAAGTGTGTCGGCCACTGCATCAATGCTGAATGTAATGTTAAATAATAAGAGTCCCCACATTATGAATGGATGCGAGCAAAGAAGCTAATCATGAATCCAGAATTAGGTTAAAAAACTTGAAATATAGGTACTCTTATAGAAATGGTGTAGGTGTAATTATAATTAAAAACTTGAAAGATAATATTATTGAAATTAATAGAATTGGAGATCAAATTATAGCTTTAATGATTATTTTTGATGATAAGATTATTAATTTTATAAGTTTTTAAGCGCCTCAAATAAGTTTGGATGCCTGCTCAAAAGAAAAATTTTAGAATGACCTAAAAGAATTAATACAAAAAATATACTTATTGGAGAAGATTTAAATGAACATGTTGATAGAGTGGTAGAAAACTGTAAAAGTATTTATGATAGTTATGGGTTTAAGAGACTAATGAAGAAGATAGGACTATATTCGATTTTACTTTAGCTTAAAATTCAGTAATTGCTAATACTTTATTTAAGAAAAAAATGAACATATTATCACTTATAAGAATAGACCAAGTAAAACATAGATTAATTATTTTCTGACAAGAAAAATAGATCATTAGATTGTAAAGATTGTGAAATCATTTTAGATAAAAATTTAAGTATCTATTATAAATTATTGATTTTTGATTTTAAGATGAAAGATTAGAAAATAAAAAATAAATCAAAATATTATCCTAATATTAGATAAAGATACTTAAAGAATGTTATAAAAATATTTTTAAGAGTAACCTTCAAATCTTAGAATTTGGGATGTTCATGAGAAAGTTAATGTTATTTAAGAAAAAATACTAAGTGAGATTAAATCATTAATAAAATATATGCTTAAACAATAAAAAAAAATTCCTATTAATAAAAATAGTTGATGGTGCAGTCAAGACGCGCAAAAAATGATAAAAATAATAAAATTTATTATAAAAATGAGTTTAAATGTAAAAGCCCGGAGAATTAGAAAAAATATAAAATGGCCCATAGAAATTCTAAGAAGCTATATGTGATACAAAGAATTCAACCTTAATGATTTATATAATATATTGGATACTAAAGAGAGCAAAAGATGTATGTATATGTTAGACAAACAAAGAGATAAAAGAAGTAAATTTTTGTTCAAGTGAAGTGCATTAACAATGAAGATCATAAAGTATTTTTCTTGGAAGAGAATATTGAACATAGGTGATGAGATATTTTAATAATTTTTTCAATAAAAAATGTGAGAACATGATTGACTTTAGCAACTTTAGTACCCTAAATGAAAATAAAAATTTTTGTTTTTATCATCATATTAGTAAAAACTAAAATTGGAGAGGCTATAAAGAAAATCAAATGTGAAAAAATAATAGTATGTGATGATATTCTAATAGAAGTATGGAAATGCTTAAGATATCAAAGAATTTCATGGCTTACTAATCTTTTTAATTTTACTATAAAGACTAAGAAGATGTCAGATAGATTGAGAAAGTTTTCGTCGGTTCCTATTTTTAAGAATAAAGGTGATGCACAAGAGTGTGCAACTTATAGAAGAATTAAGTTAATGTGCCATACATTAAAAGTATATGAGAGAGTAATTGAGAGCATAGGTTACAACATGATACAAAAGTTTCTCAAAACTAATTTGATTTCATACCGGATAAATCTAATATGGATGCTATATATTTATTGAGAGATTTGATAGAGAAGTATAAAGAGATTAAGGAGAATATATATATGATATTTATTGATTTAGAGAAACAATATGATAAAGTTCCAAGAGAAGTGCTTTGAAGAGTTCTAGAAAAGAAAGGAGTTAATATTGTTTATCTTCAAGTCATTAAGGATATGTATGTTGGAGATGTTACTTGTGTTCAAACACAAGAAGAATTGACCAAGTATTTTTCATATTTTAGTTGGATTATATCAAGGATCAGTTGTAAGCCCATATATTTTAGCTTAAGTTATGGATATACTTATTAGACATTTACAAGAGGATGTACCGTAATATATGTTTTTTGCCGATGATATTCTTCTTGTTGATAAAACTAAAGAGGGAGTTTAAGAAAAATTTGAATTATTGAGGTCAACCTTAGAGACTAAAGGCTTTCATTTGAGTAGATCCAAAACCGAATACATAAAGTGTAATTTTAATTGTAGAAGATCTAGTGGTGGGGTTGTGACAATGGGTGATCAAGTCATTAAAAAGAATGAGCGTTTTGGATATTTTGGTTCTATTAGTCAAAGTGATGGTGAAATAGATGGGGTTGTTATTAGTAGAATTAAAGTTAGATGGTTGAAATGAAGGAATGCATCAGGCATGTTGTGTGATAGAAAAGTGCCACATAGACTTAAGGGAAAATTTTATAAGATGATGGTGAGACCCAAAATACATTATGGCTCAGAATATTGGCCAATAAAAGAGAAGCATAAATTTAAGATAGGTGTTGTAGAGATGAGGATGCTTAGGTGAATGATTGGCATTACACTTAGAGATAAAATGTGAAACGATCATACACATAAAAAAGTTAAGAGTAGCCTCAATGGTAGATTAGAGAGAGTCGTTTTAGATGGTTTGGTCACATAAAACATCTGTCATTTGATGATGTTAAAAAAGGTAGAGGTAGACCTAAAAAGACTTCATTAGGAAGTATAAAAAAGACCTTATTTTATTAGAATTTAATGAGAATTTGACACTTAATAAGATAAAATAGAGAAGAAGGTTTCATATAGCCTACACCATAAAATGGGATAAAGGCTTGTTGTTGTATGTTTTGAAGATAGCTACTACAAATTTATTTGGCTATATATTTATAATTGGTATTCAAAATTTTTATGTGATGAGAAACAACTTATGTAACCAGGTTTAATTTATTAAAATATAGTGGCTATATGAAAGCTATAAACTAAGTTTTCTGAATGAAAAAATAATTATAATACCCATAGTAGTTTAAGAAAATTATTTTTCTTATAATAATTCTTCAATTACTTTTACAAACTATTGCAGCTGCCCCAAAATGAACTGTCTGTGAAAATTACATTCTTGTAGCTATCATATTCGAGAAAATTGTAAAAAAATTCTTCCCACCATATAATTTTTTGAAAAGTGAAAAAAAAATTATAGCACAATATAACTATGTTATCTACCTAGAAAACAAAACTTTGAAAAAACTATCTAAAATAGATCCTAAATAAACAATACTTATAACAAAAATATACGTTACATCATGATGAATTTTCAAGCATTCATATGACCCCATCCTATATCCACCCAAAGCTAAATGGCTATATGAAAGCTAAAATCTAAGTTTTCAAAATGACAAAAAAAAATAATTTATAATAACCATAGTAGTTTAAAAAAAACTATTTTTCTTATAATAATTCTTCAAATACTTTTACAGGCTATTGCAATTGCCCCAAATGAATCCTCTGTGAAAGTAGTTGTAAGATTATTGTGAAAAAATAATTTTTAAAATTTTTTTCACTTTAAATAAGTCAAACATTTACGTTCTTGTAGCTATCATACTCGAGAAAATTGTAAAAGCAAATTCTTCCAACGATATAAATTTTTGAATAGTAAAAAGAATTATTGCAGAATATAATTGTGCTATCTACCTAGAAAACAAAACTTTGAAAAAACTACCCAAAATGGGTCCTAAATAAATAATACTTATAACGAAAAAATGATTTATATCACGATGAATATTCAAGCGTTCATATGACCCTATCCTACATCCACCCAAAATCAAGTGGCTATATGAAAGCTACAATCTAAGTTTTCAAAATGACAAAAAAATTTATAATACTCATAGTAGTTTAAAAAATTATTTTTATTATAATAATTCTTCAAATACTTTTACATGCTATTGCAGTTGCCCCAAATGAACCCTCCATAAAAGTAGTTGTAAGATTACTGTGAAAAAAAAAAATAACTTTAAATAAGTCGAACAATTACTTTCTTTTACTTTCTTGTATCTATCATACTCGAGAAAATTGTAAAAAAAGTTCTCCCCGTCATATAAATTTTTGAAAAGTGGAAAGAAATATATAACGGAATATAACTGTGTTATCTACCTAGAAAACAAAAATTTGAAAAAACTACCTAAAATGGACCCTAAATAAATAATAATTAAGACAGAAAAAATGCTTTATATCGCGATTAATATTCAAGCGTCCATATGACCCCATCCTATATCCACCCAATGCCAACTTGGAAGTTGTTTCTTACACTTTGATTGGCAACAAAAAAAGACAAAAAAAACTATATACACGCAGGATCTGCCACGTAAATCCACATCATTCATTATGAGTACGTAAATACTATTTGCACAATTGCACTTGAAACGGACAGCAAAAACCTATGCATAACACGAAACAAAGACTTAAAAGCAAAAAACTCCCATTTTCCTTCAGGTCTGCAATAAAAGAAAACAGATCAATTTACCTTCACAGAAGAACCGTCCAATTGAATGACTCTTCGACTGTCCTGTTCAACTCTTTCCCAGTCTCTAACAGAATAAGTAAAATACAAAAACAAATACTTTCAACAACAATCAAAAACAACTCCCACATGAAAGAAGAGCATGAGTGAGAGTAATTACTTTCTCTTGAAATAACAGAGTGCTCGATTGGACCAATAAACAGCCACATCAGGGCAAAGTGTGATCGCCTTAAAAAACCAATGCGCAAAACTAGGCAATCGTAAGAATTAATGTGACCTAGATGAAAAGCGCAGTAGATGGCAAACCTCGGTGTACGCATCGATCGCGGCTCCAATGCGCTCTTTCTTGAAGGCGACGTTGCCATTGAGGCGTGAAATCTCCGCTTGCTTCGCAACGCTCGCCGACTCAGCAGCCATCCGCGTTTCAGCTCTTCTTCTTCCTTGGCTGAGAAGTAATTGAAGAAATCTTCTCGACCAAGATTTATCCATGACGCTTTGTCGAAATCGTGACTACTTACTTGTAGCCTTTTTCCGGTGGTTTAAAGTTGTCGGAGGGAAAGCGTAAAGCGGATTAGAAAGTAAAAATTATTGAGTGTTTTTTAGTTTTTTTTTTTTTTTTTTTTTGTATTACCTATTTGCGTCAAAATTTAAATTTAGTAATAATCATTTGAACTCTAATAATAATTAATTTAAAAATTAATGATTAACATATATTTTAAACTTAAAAATTTTAATTGAAGAGGAAGAACTCAATCATTAGAGGTCAACTTTAAAAAAATAAAATATATTGAATAAAATATATATAAATGATAAAATGGATTTGTGATAAATAAAATGATGATAAATAGTTTCGTAAATATATGATAGGAATATCATTACCAATAAATAATAAGATAATTAAAAAATCATGAGAATTATGCTTATGCTGCTTTTTTTCTCTCATATTTATGTAATGTAATCACTGATTAATAAGGTGTGTTTGAATTTTGCTTTGTCATGAAAATTTTGAAATTTTGTATGAGCTGCATTAGTATTAATTTCATTTATATTAAATAGCTTAGTTTAGTGATGTATATGTGAATTTATGCATTTTTTTTTATTAATATATTGAGCATTGGCGCTCAATTTAAAAAATAAAATATAAAACTTAACGTTTCTGCCTTCAAAGGCTTGAATGAGTTTATTTATACCATTATTTATATATCTGATTTTAGCACTTATTTGGGCATCATGCTTAACTGACTTATAATTTCTGAATATTTTTTTGTTCGATTTATCTAATTATTTCAATATTATGATCAAATATAGTTATGAATATTGGGAAGTAAATAACCTAAAATTGTACCTATTTACATAATTCTTTGTAATGTGAGCGTTGCGAATTTTTATATAAATATTCCAGAAGTGAAAAAATTATGGGCCAAGCTCAATTGAAATAAGTCTACTAATATATATCAATGATTACAAGTGATGCTATTTCCAATAATTACAAAAGTTGTTGCTACAATATATATATATATATATATATATATATATATATATATATATATATATATATATATATATATATATATATGACATCCTCAAAATTAATCATGCGCGAATCTCGGCGTTTTTAAATGCTTTGATCTAATCACCGATTTCAGCAAACTTACATAAACGATCTCGATGAGACGAACATATACATCGGTATCGTCGAGCTCGAATCGACTCAAATCAAGCTATCGGCATAAAATGGATCCGATCCACCAAATGGTCACCAAAGCGACATATTTATAGTCGATCGGCTCGCGACGAATCCAACGAATCTAAGATCACCCAATTCCACATCATTAAGGCACCCGGATCATCAAAATACACCGTCGATCGGGGGATCGCTTTGGCCGTCCGATGGGGTGGTTGGAGTTTTCCATGAATTTACAAGGCCTGCCACTCCCAAAAATCTATAAATAGAGCTTCATTCTCACCTTAGAGGGGAGCGAAATCTGATTTGAAGACCAGAGCTCGAGAACCACGACCGAGCATCTATCACCAGCTGTGCAGTCGAGAGCTTCTAGGAGATCCCCAGGAGGACTAGAAAAGACTAGCGCTCCTTTCTCCACGAAGATCAAGAGGTTGCTCCCGTAAGATCTCCCGCTTTTGGGAAACTTCTCCCTTGGGGTTGGCAGATATTGTATTTTCTACTTATTGTTTTTCATACACCTTCTTCTCCGAACTAAGAAGCAAGGACATGTATCTTTGAACACATAGTGAAAGTTCTGACTGGGCGGCCGTGGTTTTTCCTTAACGGGTTTTCCGTATAACCCCGTGTTCATATCCCTGCTTGTGTGTTGGATAATTTTTTGGCTACACGAAGATCTCGCATCTACCGGAATAAAATTCTTTAGCACTGTATATATATATGTATGTATATATATATATATATATATATATATATATATATATATATATATATATATGTATGTATATATATATATATATATACATACATATATATATACATATACATATATGTATGTATGTATATATATATATACATATATATATATATATACATGTATATGTATACATATATATATACATATATATATATATATATATAAAAGAGAATGAGCCTTATGGTGATTATTTTTATAATGTAGGTGGACACCATGCAGATCGTAGAGGGTACTTACTGAAATGATCGGGTATGACATTAAGGTATGATGTACTATCTCGAAAGATAGATACATCACCCTACAATAGAACTAATCACCTAATAAGGGCTCCTAAGGCATAATAGGTCCTCGAATATATCAGAGATATTTTCCCTACTTTCTATGAAAAAGATAAAGTAAGGTTTATTTTATGTCGGGTTCTTAAGTTTCCTATAGAGGCAAACCTCCATTACATTCTAAAAAATGAGATTTCCTAAGAACACTCTCGATTAAAGTAATTAATTATTGTCTCCAAAGATTTCAAGGTTAAACTATCAAAGAATTAGTTATTTTGAAAATTCAATTAGAAATGTTCAATTGGATGACTTAATTTAGAATCCAAAAGAAGATGAGTAGGAAATGCTCATAATACTATGAGACCTAGTGAGCATTCGAATCTACCCTATGGTAAGGCTTTATATATTTCAAAGTGAGAGGATTTATTTTATTTGATTCAAAATTTTATTAGATTACTAGGGCTTATAATCCATCATCATAAGATTGTGGAAATATCTAAGATGTGAGGATTTATGCTCATAGCCCGAAAGAAATAAGCAATCTCGGATCCTAAATCTAGGGAGCTTTAGCACAAGCTAGAGCACAACCTAAATCTAAGCAGAAAGAGGACACAAGGGTCTACCTCCACAAGAGAAGATAAACCCTTCTAACTCTTCTGGATTTACAACTACCTAGAGTGGCTGCCAGCTAACACCTCCTACGCTTTAAAATAATGTAGTCCGTTCTTATGAAATTGCAAGATGGTTATGCTTGTTATTTAATCAGAAAGAAGCTAAAGTCTTGAATTCACTCCCTAAGAGACTAGATCATATTTGGTATGAGCATATGACTTATTCTAAATGAAAAATTTTATAGATTTTATTTCCTTTTGACACGAGATTTTGGACAAAGGCTTTGAGATTTTATGCCTAAATGCATGATGAAATTTGGTTATTGGCCAAATCAAGAGAAAAAGAGGGTGAAGCTTTATCATAATGGACTGCTCTCATAGGTCAAGCGATTCCTAAAGTGCAAGAATGGAGGCCCTCATTTGCAAGAGTGATAAAAGATGTCATGCATGATGTGAGCATACAACATACATGTAAGAGGTTACTAAATCTTTTAATTATCTTGGTTATAACCTAGGCTTTATGATGAAGTTGAAAGTTATTTAAAATTTAATTATGAGTTGTTAATTTGGGTAGAAAAAAAATAATTTTATCATAAGAGCCTACCGCCTCCAGGCCACACATACAATCATCAATCATGAAGAAACTATGAAAAAGATGCAATCATATTACACAATCTAAACATAACATCAAACATTTTATAGACTACAGTAACCAAATAAGAGGTTGATGCGGTCGGGTACAGTTGTACACCTCAGAAAAGAGAGAAAATTGATAGTCGAGCTCTACCCTTATATAACCTAGAATTATAAATTAATATTATAATTAAAATTAAATACGTGATATGGGGGTCTTCATTCTTCATCATTTTTTCTTCATTTCTTCCTACTTCCTTCTTTTGATTTGCTTCAAGGCATTATAGAGCATCCCGGGACTAAACCTTCTAACATCTACTGATCCTAATCCCCATAGCACTAATCTTAATTTCTATTATAAAATTATATTTGTATGAGAAAAGTAAATCTAACTATACCTGCAAAAATAGAGGTTAGATAAACATACATACAATCTCAAGCAATTATATTTTATAATTTGGACTTAGCACCCTGTACATATATAACCAAGTCCACATGTCCTAATATGGATTATGTTTAAGGGCATAAGCAACTTGCAAGAAAAGTATTTATATTTATTTTTGAGCGGCTCTTTAAACACAATCCTCTGTAAAAAATAAGATTAGGCTAACAATGGTCTAACATTCAGTCTACAGAAGTATACACCCTAACATCTAGTTTAAAATATTATATCATAAAATAAAACATAACATCACAGTTACACCATCCTAACTTAGGACTAGAAGTACTGGCTTAATTCTAATGTGCATCCCAAGGCTTTATGTGGTGTGTTTTAACTAAGAATTAGAGTTATAATTCTCTAAATTTGAAAATTATTTAAGTTAACATGATGGTGGGTTTCATTTCAAGTTATTTAGTTGATTTGTGAATTTTAATTTGTATTTTATTTTGTTTCATTTGATTTACACTTAGTATCTAAGTGTTATAAAGAGAGGAAAGAGACTTAACCTCTTTCATCCCTAGCTTAAATCATTTTCTAAAGCACATTAATATGATTTTGTTTTCTTTAGTGAATTGTTTATTAAATATATTTTATTAATCTTAAATTTGGGTTAACCTTAGAGAATCCTACCCAACATAAAAGATATCTTAAGATTAATGCAATTGAATTACTATCACCTGGAATATGCTAAGTCATTCCTTTCCATCACCCATAACGTGCAAATGATTTAACACTTAGTATACCTATATATACAATACATTTTGGCACACTTAAATGGTCATGAATGCATACATACTTAATAAAAAGGGGGGATTTTTATTCATTAATAAAATACACATACATATGTATAAAAGATGTGAGCAAGTACGTGCCATTGTTAATCATGAAAGTGTGATAATCAAATGACCTTCTAGGGCTACTTAAAGCCTCGTATTCCTAGGATGTATAGGTTATATACTTGCTATCTTAAATACATACAAATGCATATACAATTAAAATGATGAAAATCATATAAGAGATTGTATTTTATCTAATTGAATTATTTACACATGTAAATTAAAGCTATATATGAATTCTAATACAAATATACATATGAATGAAATTAAACCAGTACTTGCATTTGTTAACCAGGAAAGTGAGGTAATCAAATGACCTCTTTGGGGCTACTTAAAATCTCATATTCCTGAGATGTCCAGATTATATACTTATCATCATTCAGACTTATGTAAATCTATATATGAACATAGGAAAGAGAGCTTCACATTCAAATGCTTAAGCTATAAACACCTACAAATCCTATATGTATTCATAACTATTATCATTCCAAATGTTGTTATCAATTTATAAACTTTGAAAATAGATATGGATTTATCAGTGATAATAGTGACACATATAATTAAATTAAGCCAACACATGCAAGCTTACATGAATAAATTTCATTTGATTCATTTAGATTTGAAAAGATGAATGCATGTAATCATGTGACATACAACATTTAAAGTGATTGGAGAGGAATAACCAAATATAAACATATGATTTATTCAACTACACTAATTCATAAGGATAATCACATCAAATAAAATTATTTAAAGAAAACCAAAGCTTCTTATTAATTTGATTTTTGGATTTGGATTAGACTTAAAGAAGAGATAAGTCATTTGTTATTTTAATCTCATTCCCATGTTGGTGATATTAATTGGTTTAAAAAAGTAATTAGATAAAATTTATGAATTAATTAAGTCAGATCATTAAGTAAATCATTTAATTATCCTTTCATATGCTTCTTTAATTTGATTAATCATTTAATCATGAGCCACAAATGATATAAGCATGAGTAAGAATAAAATTGCAATGCTCCTAAAAAAACCTAATACAATTGGCTTATGATTAAAGATTAGTTAAATTAAAGAATCTAATTAAATACTTTTATGATTTCTCACACTTATGGGTTAATCATAATTTTCTTAAGGGTCTTTATGTTATTAAACACATAAAGAGGAACCCTTAGTTTTCTTATGTTATTAAACCCAATTGACCTATTTAGCCCTAATTGACCTAAAAGATCAATTTGGCCTAAAGCAAAACCAAATCCAAATTGATTCAAACTAAAGCCTACAAGCATCTTTAATTGATCAATTGAACATGAACCAATGCCTAACCCAAGCCAATTTGACCAATTTGGTCAAATTGGTCAAATTGACCCATTTGACTCACTGAACTCAAATGAGCCAAATCCAAATCCAAGCCAAATTAAACCAAACCAATTGAACCAAAACATTCTAAATACTCATTTGAACTTAACTCAACCCTTGGTTTGACCCAATTTGACCAATTGGTCAACTTGACCCAACCTAGCCCAATTTGACCTACATGGGCCAAATTGAGCCAAACCCACTCAAACCAACCCCAAACCCAATGTAATTTGGCTTGACCCATCCTTGGCTCAGCTCAAAACCAACCCAACCCAATTGGGGCCTGATTTGACCTATTGTCCATTAGATAAACACCTCCACATGGGACTAAACCCACTTTTGGGTAGTCAACTTCCCATCTTTGCATTTGACAGCCACCTAATACCTGAAATAGGACCCTACCTAAGTGACTAACCCAACCCACATTGGCTAGATCGGCCATGGACTAATGGGAGGTGAGTTAACTCACCTCCCCTCATTGATCGAACCTAGGATGATGGAGACTACCTCGAGTCACCAGCCAGAGCACTTGGCCAACTAAACTGAGCCACCTCAGCCTAGTCCTGTCCCCTCTGGCCACCTACGGAGGTCGAACGGTTGAAATCGACTGAGTAAATCTCCAACATCCGATCCAAGGTAGGAGGGGGCATACCCCCCTCCATTCGGTCCAATTCACACACACTAACCCTCAGAGAGCTTCTAAGGTCAATTTAGAAATCCCAAAGCAATTTCTGAGCTCCCCAAGACTTCTCGTCACCGGAATACATCAACCCGAAATAGGGCAAGGCACCCCTCTATCCAACTCCACCAACAGTCAACCCCATCCAAATTAACTTCCCCCACACATTCACCAAGCTCCGACGAGGCAAAATAAATCTTCTCCTGAGCCCTCCGACCACTAGAAGTACGTCTTCGACTAATGCTGGCTTGTAAAGTGATGATGCTTGGTCCGCAAAGCAAACGGTAAGGAGACACCACGTAAGCTTCTCAACAGGGCTTCGCCTCATCCAGGTAAAGCTACCTCAAGCATTGCATCACCGATCTTGAGCTTCAGCGAGGTATATTCCTTCAAACCGTGCATTTGGCAAAATTTTTTAGGTCTTTTTGAAGAGAATGTGAAT
Source organism: Cymbidium sinense (assembly GCA_021442155.1). Taxonomy (NCBI): domain Eukaryota; kingdom Viridiplantae; phylum Streptophyta; class Magnoliopsida; order Asparagales; family Orchidaceae; genus Cymbidium; species Cymbidium sinense. The sequence continues at coordinate 76,327,980 of CM038230.1, forward strand.
GTCATGTGAATTCAACTGATAGATCCCTTAGGATCCTCCTTGTGAAGGTGTGGGATCAATCCCGAGCCAATCCAAGCTCCGGTGAGCTCGAATTGGGTGGAGGAAGATGGACGATGTCCATCTCCCATCGCTCAGGGGACGATAGATCACCCACCATCTATTCCGCATGATTGGAACTGACGACTGTGAATAATTTGATAGATTTGATCTGATTTAATCCTTAAGAATCGTGAGTTTAATCTCCGTCGTCCGATCTTAAATCGGGTGGCGGGACAAAATTGTGTTCGCGGTCAACCACGTCAGTGCTAACTCAAATGCGTTTTAAGTAACATATCCTGCAGTGCCACATCAGCAATTTGCTTGGCGCCGATAGGATTAGGTTTAATTAATCCATTTAACCACTTAAACTTTGAAAAATTATAACAAATTGTACAAAAACCAAAAAAATACAAATAAATGCTCATTTTAAAGATAATTTAGAAGAGAATTAATTAAAAATAATCCTACTTAATTTTGAATAGTAATTAAGGCTTAATTAGGATTTAATTATGAACTTAATTATTTTAATTAAGCCATACTCACTTGGGCAATTAATTCCAAACTTTGGGTGTCAATTCAATGAGATGATTTCTGCCTCCCATGATTTTATTAAATTTATTGTCTAGTGATTAAGGGAAATGATGACTTAATTAAATCAAATTAAAATGCAAGTTACATCAGATGATTAACCATAAAATTGAGGGTTCCTCTTTATGTGATTAGTAACAAAAAGATCTCTAAGAAAATCATGATTAACCCATAAGTGTGGGAAAATCATAATAGCACTTAATTAGGTTCTTTAACTTAATTAATCTTTAATCATGAGTCATTTGCATTAGGTCTTTTATGAGCATTATAATTTTATTTTTTCACATGTTCATGTCATTTGTGGCTCATAATTAAGTGATTAATCAAATTAAAGAAGCACAAGTAAGGGTAATTAATTGATTTAGTTAGTGATCTAACTTTATTAATTCATAAAATTCACTTAATTTTCTTTTCTTGAACTAAATGAAATTACCAACATGTGAATGGGATTAAAACAACAAATAATAATTTCATTAATTTTTAAATCAACTCAAATCTAAAAATCAAATTAATAATAATCTTTAGTTTTCTTTAAATAATTTTATTTGATGTGATTGTTCTTAAGAATTAATTTAGTTGATTGAACCATGTGTTTATATTTAGTTATTTCATTCTAATCACTTCTAAATTTTGTATGTCATATGAATCCATGCATTCATGTTTTTCAAATTTAAGCGAATCAAATGAAGGTTATTTATGTAAGCTTACATGTGTTAATTTAACTTAATCATATGTGTGGCTATTATAACTAATAAATTCAAATATATTCCTTAAAGTTTATAAATTAATAATAATATGTGGAATGATGATAGTTATGAATACATATAGGACTTGCATGTGTTTATAGTTTGAGTATGTGAAATGAAGTTCTCTTTCCTATGTTTATATATAGATTTATATAGATTTGAATGTTAATAAGTATATAGTCTGGACATCCCAGGAATGCAAAGCTTTAAGTAGCCCTAAAGAGGTTATTTGATTACCTTACTTCCCTAGTTTATTAATGACACGTACTTATTTGATTTAATTTTTATATATTTTATATTAGAATTTGGATAGAACTTTAATTCATATACATAAATAATTCAACTAAATAAAAATACAATTTTGCATGATTTTCTGTTCTTATAGTTACTTATATATTCTTATGGATTTAAGATAGTAAGTGTTTAGTTTGGACATCTCGGGAATACGAGACTTTAAGTAGCCCCAAGGAGGTCATTTGATTACCTCATTTTTCTGGTTTAATAATGTCATGTACTTGCTTATTTATACATTCACATGTGTATTTGAATAGAAAATGGTAATCCCCTTTTCTACTAAAAAAATACATGCATCCATGATCATCTAAGTCATTAAAAATATATTACATATAAATTAGTGCTCTCTTTCCTATATTTATATATGAATTTATATATATTTGAATGATAATGGGTATATAGTCTAGACATCCTAGGAATACATGACTTTAAGTAGCCCCAAGGAGATCATTTGATTACCTAACTTCCCTGGTTTAAAAATGGCACGTATTCATTTAATTTCTTTCCTATGTATATTTGTATTAGAATTTGGATAGAGCTTTAATTTACATATATAAATAATTCAATCAAGAAAAATATAACTTTCAAACATATGCATCCATCATCATTTAAGTATGCCAAAATATATTACATGCATAGATAGGCTAAGTGTTAAAGTCATATGCATGTTACATGTGATGAAAATGAATGATTTGATATATGTCATGTGATAGTAAGTCAACCATATTAATCATAAGATGCTTTTCATATTGGATAGAATTATTTAGGTTCACCTAAACTTAGGATTAATAAGAATATGCAATAAGCCATTCACTAAACAAAACTAAGTCATCAAAATATGCTTTAGAAAATAGCTTAAGGTAGGGATGAAAGATGGTAATCCTCTTTCCTCTCTTTATAACACTTAGATGCTAAGTGTAAATCAAATGAAACCAAGTAAAACATGAATTAAAATTCACAAATCAATTAAACAACTTGAAATGAAACTAACTTCTATGTTAAATTAAATCCTTCTATACCTAGAAAATCATAAATCTAATGCTTAGTTAAGACATACCACACAAAGCCTTAGCACACATATTAGAACTAAGTCACCACTTCTAGTCCTAAGTTAGGACAGTGTATGTGTGATGTATATTTTATTTTGTGATGTAATATTTTTGACTAGATGTTAGGGTGTATATTTTTTGGTAGATTGCATGTTAAGCTGCTCTTAGCCTAATCATGTCTTATGCAGGAGATTATGCTTGAGGTGTTGCTTAAAAATAAATATAAATGCTCTCTTTGCAGGTTGTTTAAACATCTAAGCATAATCTAAGTTAGGACAGGTGGACTTGGTTACCTATATATAGGGTGTTAAGTCCAAATTATAAAGATAACTACTTAGGATTGTGTGTTTGTTTAGCTAACTTCTATTTTGCAGGTGTAGTTAGATTTATTTTTTCAATATGAATGTAATTTTTGTAATAGGAATTAGGATTAGTGCTATGGGGGAATTAGGATAAGCAGCGACTCGAAGGCTTTATCTTGGGATGCCCTGTGATGCCTTTGGAGCATGTGGTGGTTATTTTTGGGTATATATTAGGGACACCAAGCAAATCTGAGGGGGTACTTATTAAAGTGATCGGGTATGATATTGAGGTATGATGTATTATCTCAAAAGATAGAGACATCACTCTTCAATGGACCTAATCACCTAATAAGGACTCCTAAGGCATGATGGGTCTTCGAATATATTAGAGATTTTTTCTCTACTTTACAAGAATGAATAAAGCAGGATTTATATTAAATCAGGTTCTAAAGTTTTCAATGAGGGCAAGCCTTAATAATTAATTACATCCTAAGAAATGTGAGTTCCTTAGGAATACTCTCGATTAAAGTATGCAATTGTTGTCTCTAAAGATTTCAAGGATAAGACTATCAATAATTTGGCTATATTGGAAAATCAAGTGGAAAAGATTAAGGAGAAGACTTATTATTGAAGCCAAAGGAAATGAGCAGAGAATGCTTATGATACTAGAAAATCTAGTGAACATTCCAATCTATCCTATAGTTGGGCTTTATATATTCGAAATTGAAGAGAATAATTTTGTTTGAGTTAAATTTTTATTAGATTACCAGGGCTTATAATCCAATAATATAAGATTATGGAAATACCTAAGAGGTGAGGATTTATGCTTATAGCCTAAAAGAAATGGCTACCTCTGATTCTAAATCTAGGGAGCTTTGGCATAAGCTAAAATAAGACCTAAATCTAAGCGAAAGTGGGTATATAGTTTACCTTCGTGAGAGAGAGTAGACCACCCGACTGCTGGACTTATAATGGCCTTGAGTGACAGCCAGCTAACTTCTCCTATGCTTTAAAAATATGTAGCCATATTATTACTTATAAAAATAGATCTAGTAAAACATAGATTGGTTATTTTTTGATAAGAAAAATAGACCGTTTAGATTGTAAAGATTGTAAGGTCATTCTAATTAAAAATTTAAGTACCCAACATCGATTGTTAGTTTTAGGTTTTAAGATGAAAGATTAGAAGATGAAAAATAAATCAAATTATTATTCTATGATTAGGTGGGGCCACTTAAAGATCACCAACAAAAATATTTTTAAGAGCAAGCAACAAGAGCTTAGAATTTGGGATATTCATAAGGAAACTGTTATGTGAGAAAAAGTAGTAAATGAAATTAAACAAGTTGCAAAAAATGTGTTTGGAAAATCAAAAGAAAAAGCTTCTTTTAATAAAAATAGTTGGTGATGGAGTCAGAATGTGCAAGAAAAGATAAGAAATAAAGCATTACTATAAAGCTTAGTTTACATGTAAAAACCCAAAGAATTGGGAAAGATATAAAGTTGCATGTAGGGATTCTAAGAAAGTAATTTATGATGCAAAAAATTTAGCTTTTAGTGATTTATACAATAGACTAGATACCAAAGAAGGTGAAAGACGTACGTATAAGTTAGCCAACTAAAGTGATAGGAGAAATAAAGATCTAATTCAAGTGAGGTGTATTAATGATGAAAATCATAAAATATTTTTCTTAGAAAAGGATATTAAAAATAGGTGGATGAGATATTTTGATTAACTTTTCATTGAAGGATCTAGAAATATGATTAATTTTAGCAACCTTAATATTCTAAACAAAAATAGAGAATTTTATTTTTATCATCGTATTAATAAATTTGAAGTTAGAGAAGCTTTAAAGAAAATGAAATGTGAAAAAACAGTAGTACCTAATGATATTCCAACAGAAGTGTGGAAATATTTAAGAGATCAAGGAATTTCTTGGCTTACAAATCTTTTTAATGTTATTTTAAAGACTAAAAAGATGTCAAATGGGTGGAGAAAGAGTTTGTTGGTTCCTATATTTAAAAATAAAGGGGATGCACAAGAGTGTAAAAATTATAGAGAAATTAAGTTAATGTGTCATACATTAAAATTATGGGAGAGTAATTGAGGATAGGTTACAATGTGATACAAAAGTTTCTCACAATCAGTTTGGTTTCATGCCAGGTAGATCTACTATAGATGTTGTACATTTGTTAAGAGGTTTAATGGAGAACTATAGAGAAAGTAAGGAGGATCTACATATGATATTTATTGATTTACAAAAAGCTTATGATAACATTTCAATAGATGTTCTTTGGAGAGTTCTAGAAAAGAAAGGAGTTAAAATTGGTTATATTCAAGTCATAAAGGATATGTATACTAGAGCTATTACTTGTGTCCAAACACAAGGATACTTGACAAAATATTTTCTTATTCCAGTTGGATTACATCAAAGATCAGCTTTAAGCCCTTATCTATTTTTCTTTAGTTATGTAATGCATTTACAGGAAGATGTACCTTGGTGTATGTTTTTCGTTGATGACATTCTTCTTGTTGATAAGACTAGAGAGGGAGTCCAAGAGAAACTTGAATTATGGAGGTTAACCTTGAAGTTTAAAGGTTTTCATTTAAGTAGATCTAAAACTGAATATATGGAGTATAATTTTAGTTGTAGAAGTTATAGTGGTAGTGTTGTGACATTAGTGAACAAGTCATTAAAAAGAGTGAGCGATTCAGATATTCAGACTATATTGTTCAAAATGATGGTGGAATAGATGGAGATGTTATTAGTAGAATTCAAGTTGGATGGTTAAAGTGGAGGAATGCATTTGGCCTGTTGTGTGATAGAAAAGTATTGCTTAAACTTAAAGGAAAATTTTATAAGATGGTGGTAAGAACTGCAATGAATTATGGTGTAGAATGTTGGCCAATAAAAGAGAAGCATAAGACTAAGTTGAGCGTTGTAGAGATGAGGATGCTTAGGTGAATGAGTGGCTTTACTCTTAGAGATAAAATGTGAAATGAGTATGTTTGGGAAAAAGTTGGAGTAGTTCCAGTGGCAGATAAGATTAGAGAGAGTCGCCTTAGTTGGTTTGGCCACATAAAATGTCTATCATTCAATGACCTGGTTAGGAGAGTAGATGCATTATAATTGCCTTATGTTAAGAAAGGTAGAGGTTGACCTAAAAAGACTTGGATAAGATGTACAAAAAAAGACCTTAGTATACTTAAATTAAATGCGAATTTGACACATAATAGGGCACAATGTTGATGAAGGATTCATGTTGCCGACCAAACTTAGTGGGATAAAAGCTTAATGTTATTGTTGTAGCTGTTGTTAAACTTCATCAGGATCATCTTTCACTTCATGTTATTAGAGCTCCATACCCAACGATAATTCCCTATCTCTATCCTTAGACCTCTTAATTCAACATCTGAAATGGATACTACCAACTCAATCTCATCTATAGAAGAACATTATCTCCTAGCCAAACTAGATTCTATTCCAACACCACCTCAACTCAAATTTCTCATGACCAATTTAAAGATCACACTCAATATTCAGCTCACCCCTGAAAGCCATTCAACTTGGAAACCTCAAGTACTAAAAATTTTTCAAGCCAATAGCTTCGAAGGATACCTAGATGGTAACATAACCAAACTGAGCAAACATCACATCCAATGAAACGATATGGTTGCACCTAATCCGGCATACACTATGTGAACCTGACTGACCAAAATCTTGTTGCATCATTCTATGTAGTGATGTCACCATATCTTCTTTCTTATGTCTTCAACCTTGACACTTGCGCCAAAATTTGGCACACTCTTAATCATAGGCTCCAATCCACTAATAGATCTAGACTAATCTAGCTCAAGGACGAGCTCTACAACATTCAAATTGGAAATCACACCATGACTTAGTATTTATCTGACATAAAGAGTACAATAGATTCCATTGCAGTTGCTAGATCGCCACTAACTCAAGAAGATATCATTCTCTACACACTTAAACCACCTACCTCCCTCTTACGAGGCTTTCAAAATAGCCATTTGAACAAACCTCCAACCTATCAACATTGATGATTTCTACTCACTTCTCTGTAGTGAGGAAATAAACATAGTTGCCGAAACAACCAAAGAACTACAACAGTTACAAATTTTGCCTAGCTCGATTGCCTTTTCAGCTATGAGAAAAAAAGGGAGAGGATGCACTCAATTTCGCTCCAAGGGCCTATTCACTTGTAGAAACTCATACCACTCAACATCCAATAGCAAAACTGACAGTAGCTCCACCACCGTATGTCAAATCTACAACAAAAAGGACACTACACAACTTATTGTTGGTACCGCCAGGATCTCTCATACACAGGTTCCAATCCTTCAATTGAAGCACTTCTTGCAGATATGTCACCTACATCCAATTGGATATTGGGCTCAGGCGCTACAGAACATCTCACTTATGATATCAACCAGCTATATAACTCAGTCCCACACAATGGTACTCAAAAGATCTTTGCGGGAAATGATCAGTCCCTTCCAATCTCCCATGTTGTGTAAGGCCTCCTTTCAACTCCCACTAATAAGCTAACTCTCAAACATCTATTTCATGTTCCCCCAACTTTCTCATAATTTACTCTTAGTCAACAAGCTAACCACTGATAACTTTTGCACTATTATCTTTAACCATGATGGCTACAAGGTTCTCAACAGGACAACAAGACAACTACTTTTGAAGGGACCTTGTTCTAGAGGTCTCTACTCCATCAACACTCAACCAGTATCCTACTTGATTCTATTTCTTCTCACCATCTCGCAATAAACATCTCTCTGGCACCAAAGGCTAGATCATCCTGCTGCATCAACTCTCTCTACGATAGCTCATCTTAGTCCCACCATTCAATGACATTTAAGACAATTTTTCTGTACCACTTGTCATATATCTAAATGTAATCGCTTATCATTTACTGCTTCTACAAGTCATTGTAACACCTTTACAAATGACTCACATCGATGTATGGAGACCCTCCCTAATAGCCTCAATATATTGTTATCATTATTATGTCTTCTTCTTAGATGATTACTTTTGCTACATTTGGATATACCCAATGATCTCTGAATTGAAAACTTACTCAAAATTCTTTTAATTTAAAACTATGGTTGAAAAACAACATAATTCTCAAATTAAAATACTCAGATCCGATGGTGGCAGAGCCTCACATAACTCCACTCAATCCCTCATCATCCACCACATATCCCTACACACGAATAAAATGGTGCTGTCAAACATCATCGTCTCCTCGACACCACTAGAGCTCTTCTCCAAGATGCTCATCTACCCAACCAATTATGGATAGATGCCTTACACACAACCTCTTATTTAATCAATCGACTTCCTTTAACATCCCTCCACAACCTCACCCCCTATCAGCTACTCTACAATAAACCACTAACATATAAACACCTCAGAGTGTTCGTGTGCCAATGCTTTCCTTGGCACCACCCTTATCACACTAACAAACTAACCTCCAAATCCAAAAGTTGCATTTTTTTTTGATATATAGCTCACCAAAAAGGCTACTACTGCTTTGTTCTGTCCACCAATTGCACATATATCTCTTGCCATGTTCTCTTTAACGAACAAGTCTTCCGTTACACTACCATCTCTCTCCTTTAAGAATCACCAACACTCTTTCTTCCCACTCTAACATTAGTACTGTGAGCTCCGAAAATTCTCCACCAATCTCTCGACAAATGAAAAGAGTTTGATTTTAAAATGTCAGTGTAATTTTCAGAAGGTAGATGGAATAGTAGATAACACTACTCAGAGATTTTGCCCTCATTTTGTGAGGACTTTAGATCTGGTTCCAGGTTTCTTATAGGCGCAAGCCCCTACAGTTAATTACCCCTCTCAATAAATGAGAGAGAACTTTCGATTAAGGCTAGTTGTTAGATCGCTGAATGTGTAGCGCATAGCAGCAGCATGTGGAGTTTAAAATTTAGAATTTATGAAATTCATCAATATTAGCTTAAAGCAGATGGTTGGAGAGAATTATGATATGCTCGATCTAGATCCCATAGTTCCATCATCCCGGGCTGTCATAGTCCCTAGTCTACTTAGTCAGAGGAGGTAGTCGACCCAACTTCACAGAAGGATCCTTATCAACAACACATGGGTTATATCGTCCAAGAAATCCTTGTAGATCTGGGGTAATTTTTGTCTAGGGAGACATGCTTAAGTTTACTTTAGCTGATAGAGGACTTTTTGCCCTATCAAGTATACCCTATGATTTACAACTCAAAGGGCAGAGCCATTGGGGAGTATATGGGTTACAGTCGTGATCATAATATAATGAAGCTTTACTGGCCAAACTACCCGATCAGAGGACTTTGGTCATAACTACATCATCTGTGGAGCCTACCAGCCAAGCCATACAGTCAGAGGACACGAGCCACATCCTTACTAGCATGAGATTAATTGAGAGTGAACATAGTAGAACACTTAATTTGACATTGGCTCATTTTTGAGCTAAAGTTTTCTTAATTTGTCACCTCCGATAAATAATTACAGAAGGTGGATATATTGAGTTTTACTTTAAGTTTTTAATGATTGAATTTCATTTAAATAATTTTTTAGATTAATACTTGATTTAAGTTAATTTGATTTAAAATTAGAATCACATTTTGATATAAGTATCCCCTCCGGTTGAAATCACCATTCAACATAATCATCATCGGGGTAGGTGAGTTTACTTGATCCTATCGACTCTATTAGTTTAATAATAGATAATTAGATCTACTATCACATGACAAAATTAGCTTCTCAGATATTTCAATAAGTTGAAATTCTCATAATAATTGGATTTTTAGGTTTTATTAACTGACGGTCTAAGACCAACCGGAAGCAACGCCAAGAGACATCCTACACTTGAATCTAAACATTCAGTATAGTGTCGGGGCCCATGTAGGTGTATTTTAAGAATGCTTGCATAATTTAAAACATTGAATTTGAATTTTAATCCTATTTCATAATATATAATAGGGTTCAATTGAAGCCTTAACTAATGCCTTCTGTTCGCTTGTATGATGTGTTACGAATCCAGTACATAAAAGGAATTTTAAACTGGTCTAATATCTTATTAGATTTTTTTTGGATTAATATCTAATTGATTTCAAGTTGATTAGTCTTTGAATATTCAATAAACTCCTGTTTATGAAAATTCTCAAATTCATCACCAACTATACTTAATTTCTCCTTGATCTAATTCGAGTATTTAATAAGGCGATGAATATACTTCAAACATTTTTCAAGGATTCATTGCTTATGCTTATTAGCAATCATTCTATCTCATGAAAAATCTCTGATGAATTTTTAAAATTTCTTCAATTTATTTGAGTATATTTGAAGAGTATATCTTAATTCCAAGAGACTTTCTTATTCTTTGATTTGATGTTCAATCAAGATTCTTACTTCTTTCGATATCATATAAATTCAATTATTCAATTAGTTTTATGATCAGTTGTTTGTGAATTTAATACTTTGAATATTCAATAAAAGGCTCTATTCACATAAATAAACATCAACTCCGATATCCCTAACTGCACATCAGACTTCATATTTAGTGAACAACTGTACTTCAAATTTATTATAAGTTTCTTATAAGTTTGATATCAGCCTCTCTAAGTTTTAACTAAAGCTTGTTTAGTTTTGTGAAGTTTAAAGAAAAGAGAACTCATTTTAAACCACCGAGGATTACAATTAAAGTTTGTGAGTTTAGTATCATTCATCAAACCCCATCATCACACATGATTATTAAGTTTAGATAAGGATGGGTTCCACATTGTTTCCTCCAATTCCTATAAATAAGGCTAAGAGGAGGGGCTTCTATTTTGTTCCATTTGTTTGAGGAGTTGGAGTGCTTAAAAGAGAAGGGATAATTTTTTAGTGGGATTTCAACTTTACTAAGATAAATCTTGTAAGTACTTTTTACATCTTTTCTCTTTGATTTGATGTTTTACCTTTGTATTCATTATATATTCCTTTCCCTTCCCTTTTTTTATTTGATTTCAATTTAAAAGATTTCCATTTAAATTTATCTAAGTTTTGGATTTTAGTCTAAATTTCAGCAGCATTTCGACTAGGGGAGTTACATCTAACAATTTTTTTGGCTTCCTCGGTACGCCTTATTGAGCATAGCGAGTAGTGTCTTCACACACAAGGTTATCTTATGCCCATTTGCATTAGCGGGTCTTGGCAAAAGAAACCTACACATATATTTCCACATTCACATCACACATATTCAAACTTATTTTCCTGCACACTTGTAACGATTAGCCAGGAAGATTCGCCCAAGAGGGTTCGGCTAGGTAAGGAATTAGGCTAGGGAGGTGATTTCGGTTGGAGAAAAGGATTTGGCTAGAGGTGATTTTGGTTGGAAAAAGGGATTTGGGAGTTGTAGATTTCTATTGGAGAAAATGGAGAAAGGAAATGGAAAGGGAGAGAGGTGATTTCAATTGGAGAAAATGGGGAAGGAAATGGAAGAGAAGAATTTTCAGCTAGGGCGGAGAAGGGAAAAAGAATGTAAGAAGAGAGAAGGGATTGTCTTACCCTTACTTACGGTTGGAGAGAAGAGGAAGAAGGGGGAAGGTCTTGCCATTTGCTTGCATGCGGTTTGGATGAGAGAGGGAAAAATAAGAGCCAAAAATTGAGAGTCTATTTTCTTTAATGAGGAGGAAGGAGGGAACGATTGAGAAGAGAAGGAGGAACCGGTGAGTGCTTGGTTCTGGTTGAAGCTTGGATGAGGGAGAGGGAGGGATCGAAGCTGAACGAGCAGATCGTGCGTGAGGAGGGACGACCAAATGAACGGGTCGTGCTCGAAGAGGGAGAGCTGAATGAAGGTCGGGTCATGTGTGAAGAGGGAGAGCTTGGGTTGGTTTGAGTTATTAGGTATTGTGGGTCAGTTTTAGGTTAATAGCCCTTTTGATAATTTTTTTTATTATTTAATCAAATTTAATATGAACTTTATGTTGATCTTAATATAGGATTGATATATATATTGATTTAACGTTATTCTGATATTCCGAATGCAACTGCATTGTCCGTTTCACGATCAGAGGTTGTTTGGTTCAAATCGGCGTCGAACTGAATCAATTTCAGCTCAAAATGCGCGTTGTCACTTTCGACCTCTCAATTTTTGTGCAGACTTGTCTGAATTGAGTACAAACAGTCTTACTTAAAATATTTCAATTTTTTGAAACTAACGGCCCAATCAATTTTGTAAACAGAGGTCGTTTGGTTTAAGTCAGTGCCTCTTGACCTCGATATGCATGTCGGCACGTTGACATCTTGATCGTTTGATAGGTTGATCGTTATATTTTGTAATATTTATATACCGATCAATTTTAACATTCTGAATGCAATGACGAAGTCTGTTCACCAAATCAGAAATTATTTTGACTGATTTTGGCGGCGTACAGTATATTTTAGCCTTAATTTGCGTACTGTCACTTTCGATCATTCGACATTTGCACAGAATCGTCCGAATTGAGCATGGACAGTCTCATTTAGTAGTTTTCAATATTTTGAAGCTAATGATGCACTCAATTTTATGAATGGAGGTCATTTGAATATCGTTGTAACTTCTCGACTCTGATATGTACGTAGATACATTGATAACTCGATTGCTTGATCAGTTGATATTTAGATTATGCAATATTTATATTTTGATAAATTTGGATATTTTGAACACAATGACGAAGGCTGTTCATCAATTGGAGGTCATTAGGGCTGATTTCAGTGATGTTTGGTGTATCTCAGCTCTGATTTGTGCTCTAAGGCATCTGAAGTTGATCAAATTCATCTCATAAGCTCGATTCGACTCATGTGGTATATATGAAGGTCAATAAGTACCAACCTCAGCCATTCAATATAGAAATAATCCCTCCTCTCACCACACTTTTCATCAGTCCTCTATGTTATCCACCTCTATCTCTATCACCCCACCACTCACATCAGCCAACACCGACTCTCTTCTACCCAATACTCAACACCATCCTTCATCCAATGTAAACTCCACTTTTTTTTCCTCCACCCCCATTAAAAATCACTTTAAATCATTCACAAGCTCAAACCTGCAATCTCAGATCTCTCCCATGAACCTGATCCCACTTGTTACTCTACTACAGTTAGGCACTCACATTTATGCCAAGCCATGTCACTTGAATTTCAAGCCCTTCAACAACAAGGAACTTGGGAACTTATTCTTCCATCATCCAGTCAAAGTATTTTGGGATGCAAATGGGTATTCAAAACAAAATATAAAAATGACAGCAATATTGCTTGCTATAAATCCTAGCTTGTCGCCCAAGGCTTCTATCAAAAATAAGGTCTTGATTATAATGAAACCTTCAGTCCCGTGGCCAAACTACCTACTATATGCCTTTTGCTAACACTCGCCAATGGATCATCAAACACTCCAACGTCTCCAATGCCTTTTTTACATGGCACACTCACCGACACTGTCCACATGAAGCAGCCTCCATGCTTCATCGAACCAAATTATCCAACTTATGTCTATCGTCTCAAAAAGGCCATCTATGGCCTACACCAAGCACCATGCCAGTGGTTTGCCACATTCACCAATCGACTCTCTTAGCTTGGTTTTGTGTCTAGTCAAGTAGATCCATCACTCTTCCTTTATCACAACGAAACCACTACAATCTACATACTACTCTATGTATATGACATTCTATATACTGGCAATGATCCCACTACAATGAATATCATCCTTGATAACCTCAACAAAACCTTTCACATGAAAGACCTTGGCTCTCCCTCCACATTCATGGGTCTCCAAGTTACCACCCTTCCAAGAGGTATTCTCTTCTCACAATCCACTTATGCTACTCAAATTTTGAAAACTGTTGGTATTCTTGATTGCAAACCTCTTCTAACACCCCTTTCCACCAAATTATCTCCCAAACCCAAACCCAACCAACCTTATTCTCATCCCCACCTCTATTAGTAGCTTGTAGGCTCCTTGCAATACCTTACCATTATAAGACTAAATCTTACTTTTCCTGTCAACAAAATCTATCAATACATGCACCATATCATACCACCCCATATATGCGTTATACCAAGGCCACCATACACCTTGGCCTTCCATACAAGCCTACTGCGATGTAGATTGGGCTGGCGATCCAGATGATCACAAATCTACCTCAGATTGCTACATCTTTCTTGGTCAAACTCTACTTTCCTGGAGTGCCAAAAGCAAAGCACAGTCATTCGATCATCCACCGAAGTTGAATACGAGCTTTAACAACCACGACTACTGAAATTATTTGGATCAAGAGATTACTCCAATAGCTTGGCATTAGTCTCCAACATCCTACTCCTCTATTTTTTGGAAAAGTTAAGGGCAATGCCCAATTTCATTCCAAAAGTATAAATACAAAGTAAAGGTTACAATGGTCAAAGTCAATCATGAGACAATAGCATATTTAAAACATAAAGGACCGGTAGAATCTTCAAAACTAAAAACTATCGAAATGGGACTCGGATCGAGTATCAAGACAGACATAGAGGTGATGATGAGGATCAAAGTGTGCATAAGCATCATCCAAAGGTTGATCGACCAACAAATGAATGATAGTAATAGCTTAACAACCATCTGAACAAAATAGCTACATCGCAAAACAACCAGAATCGAGCTTAATAAGAGAGCAAAAAACTTTCCGTAAAATGAATCGCACTAATTGAACCATTCATCCGCAGTAATAACCCATAAACTAATCGAAAAAAAACCATAAGAGCGGAGAAAAACTATCGCCCAACCGGTTCAAATAGATAGCTGAGCAACCAGAAGTATCAAGAGATGGGGAACAATCGTCCAAAGATGATCTAATAGCACGTCTATCCGTAAGGATGTAATTAATAGCCATCCAGATATAAACCCAAAAAATGAACAAGCAGAACACCGGAATGATCGTATGAGGAGAAGCCATCCATAATTCAAAAAAAAAACCTGGTTGCAGCCATAAATGCAAGCCAAAGATATCATCCATCACCTCAATTGAGAGCTCGAGATCATCATTGTCCAGCCTCGACAAATAAAAAGCGGCCCAGCCAGCAAATAAGCAATTCGGGAAAGTAGATCGGATATTAAGCATAGTTCCTCCAACAATGCAATGCATGTAAAGCTTCGACCGGCCAAGCTTCCTTAAATTTTCACCTTCTTAATTTATAAGAAACAGTGGATCGTATACGATTTTCCAGCCATTCAAATGTGTTTTCTGTATTTGTATGAAACCTATGGTTTCTTTCTTTCCATATACAAGTTGTCATAATACAATAAGATAACATAATCTAGCCATAATATCATGGTAAATGCTACTAATATCACTAAGAAGTTGAGGTAAAGTAGTTGGCAAAAGGATGTAATTTCTACACGGAAGTAATTGTCTAACTATCTTCATTGATATATGACATTCAAAAAATAAATGAGCGTGCAATTCCAATTCAGAATTGCAAAATAAGCATAACACACCAATCCTCATCATAAAGCATATCAGATGTTTTAAGGCCTTTATTATATGCCATCCAACAAAAAAGAGCGAAGTTTAAGGCATTACCTTTGAACCATATCTCATGGACCCTATCTTTAATTCAAAAAGAGTATTCAAAATACTAGCAGATTTCAGAACCGAATCTGAATCCCAAAGAAACAAATCTGCTTGTATAGGAGAGAGGTTAGTCAAAAGGTTATAACAATCTGTTGAAAACCTTTGAATACCCATGGGGATAGACAATGATCCTCCACAGAATAGATCCATGAGCAGAGCTTTTTCAGGTTTATCAAACAACCTAAAGCATTCATGTCCTAATAGTTCAAATAATGAAGAACCCTTACACCAGGGATTAAAGAACAAGGTCAATGAAGAGTTTTCACCTGGAATCAGCTTAATTTTATTCCTGTAAAGACTAGCTAAGTGCTTTAGCTCTTTCCACATAGGAGAGATTCTACCTGAACCAGATTTCTATAAAGATATGTATTTGATTTTACACCACTGGGCAAATGGAGATGTCTAATTGAGAATTTTCCATAAATATTTTATTTTGCAGAGGACATTAAGAGTATCGATAGTGTGTAGCCCTATACCCCCTCTATTTCGGGGCATTACAGTTTTGCTCCAGGATATTAAGTGAAGCTTTTATTCCCCATTGTGATAGAAGAAATTTGCCATAATAGAAGAAATTCTCTTAAGGATGCATTTGGGAAAGGATAAAGACCGTAGCCAATAGTTGAGATAATTGTTCACCGAAGCTCTAAGCAATTGGTATCTTCTCCTAAAGGACAGCAATTTGCTCTTCCAACCGGTGAGCCATAGTTGAAGCTTGTCGAAGATAGGATTAAAATGATAGGATTTTAACTTACCCGAGTTAAGGGGAAGACCTAAATATTTGAAAGGAAAAGAGCCAACATTTATATTAAGCATCTCCCCAAATAAGTTGTAAGAATGATTAGATTTGGAAAAACAAATTAAGGATTTTCCTTTGTTGATTTCCAAGCCCATATAATCTGCAAACCTGCTTATTACCTTTTTTAATGCCATAATAGAGCTATGACATGCTTTACCCATCACCAAGAGATCATCAGTAAAAAGAAAATGTGAAGAAAGATTATTATCAAATGAGATAGGGATAAAATTATGAGAGTTAACCTGCTCCTCCAAAAGGCAAGAAAAAGAATCCATAGCTATTGTAAATAAAAGGAGAGGACAGAGGACACCATTAGATGATGAAAAAACCTTTGATTTCTCCATTGAGTACAATAGAAAAGGGAATATCATTGATGCATGCTTGGATCCAATTGATAAATTTTGATGGGAACCCTATTTGAGCCATACAATGTAGCAAAGCAGCACGGTTGATCTTATCAAATGCTTTTCGAAGGTCAATCTTAGCTAAAAAGTAGTCCGATCCTTTATTTTCAGAAAATCTATGACTAATTTCATGAGCCATAGAGATGTTATCAGAAATATCTCTACCCTTTATAAATGCAGATTGAGCAGAGTGGATGATATGGGGTATGACCTGCTTAAGTCTATTTACCAAAACTTTGGCCACTACTTTATAAAAGAAGCTGCATAATGAGATAGGCCTGTAGTCAGATAATGAATTGGAGTGCTTGATTTTGGGGATGAGTGTGATTAAGGTGTGTTTGAAAACTCTAGGTAATTTCCCCATGTTGAAGAAGTGATGAGCTGCAAGTAGAAATTGTTTCTCAGTAATTTCTCAAGTAGAAATGAAAAATTTAACATTGAATCCATCTGCTCTAGGTGATTTATTTTCATTGAAGCTATGTAGAGCATCCAATATTTCTTTATCAGTGATGTTTCCATCCAACCAATCAGCCTGTTCTGCAGTAATTTGCTGGCCGATTGGAATGTTATGCATAGAAGGCTCAAATTGGCTATGATGATTGAACAAATTAGCAAATGAGTCACATATTTCCTTAGATATATCATCAGGGTCAGATATAAGGCCTCTAGGAGTATTAAGACTTCTAATGTGATTGTTATTATATCTCTCCTTGATAGAGCTATACAAAAATTTAATGTCATTATCTATGTAAGCTAATGAGCTTTTCCGCCAAGAAACTTCATTTTAATGAGCTCATTATATCTCTCTTTAATGTTCTTAGCTTCCATCAAAAGGTGAGTATTGAAAGGCTCTCTCTCCAATAAGAATATCTTCTTGTTGCCTTTTATGGAATTAATTTGGGTGTTGATAGAAGAAGAAGCCCATCTTTGATGCTTGAGGAGAATTTTGATAGTTGAAGCTTTTTGGAAAGGACATAGATAGGATCTCCATTAACATAAGATTTCCATGCTGAGCTAACTACATTAAGAAAGTTGTCATATTTGACCCAATAATTCCTTAACATAAATCTGGATGTAATATGATGCATATTGTCCATGTAAAGGATAAGGGGAGAATGATCAGAGGAAAGAGGGCCACCACCTTATAATGAGAAATTGATCAATCCATTTCATGTTGCATAGGATTCTATCAATTTTAGTGTAAATAGGTTTTTGTTGATTTGACCAAGTGTAGTATAAACTACTACTAGGGAGATCAATCAAACCACAATCGTTTATGTAATCTTTGAAGTCCTGAAATTTGCTTGAAGCAAGTAAGTTTCCACCTAATTTTTCCTTGTTAGAGATAATACAATTGAAGTCACCAATGATGAGCCAAGGATCATGAGTAAATGAGGCTATTTCCCTTAATGAACTCCATAGAGGTCTTCTATCATACATATCATTACAGCCATAGACAAAGGTAATATATAATAAAGATTGACCATTTGTGCTGATAGAACCATGTATAAACTGGGCAGAAACAGAAATAGTATGAAAGGAAGTGGTGTTTGAATTCCACTTAATCCAACTTCTACCCCCCGGACTACTATCAAAGTTGTTTGAGTTGCCTTCATAGTTAAACAAGGATAATCTATTTAAAGATTGATTGTCCAATAGAGTAGAAGAAGAGATCTTGGTTTCAAGAAGACAAAGGAGATCAAGTTGAGAGTCCTTGATAATCCTTTTGCAGTCATTTAGCCTAGAAACCTAACATTCCGAACCTAATCTAATATTGGTCATAATAAAAGTTATGTACCCCCTTTTTTCTTTGAGTGGGTCTTAAAGCCTCCATTTTGGTTATTATGGGGCTTGGAGCCTTCAGCATTTGAGGGGGGTTTTATTAGGGATTTTGGCTATCAATTCAGGATCTTTATGAGAATTGGCTCGGGTAGGGAGGTTGCGACCGATGGTTCTCCGAGTAGAGCAAGAGGGTTCGAGTGTGATGTAATTTACGGGTCCATATTTGTATTTTCAGCATTTTCCTCCAATGGTTGTGAGGCGGAGGCTGGTTGAGATCATTGATAGTCAGATTTAGGCCCTAAATTTGTTGTTCAGAGTTAGGAATTGGGGTCAGGTTGGAGTGGTTGTTCAAGGCCTCAGGATTAGCCAATAGTGTTGGGACTTGGTTGATAGATTGTGTTTTGATAGTCTGCCGGGGAGGGCGACTACGGCTTCGGTCTCGCGTAGGTGGCCTTCTATTTGGGTTATTAAGACAAGTGTTATCTTCATGTGGGAAAGACTTACACTTTGAGCATGCTTTGGGTTTCCAATCATAGACAATTTCCTGCTGGAATTTGCGGCCGTTGAGGTTGAGCAAGATTGAATCGGGTAAAGGGAGGAGGGGTTCACCTGTACGATCCCAGCAAAAGTGACTCGAGATTTGGAGGCTAAGTTGTCGGGCTAGATTCCACCATACTCACTACCTTTGAAAAACCGGAGTCATTCCAACAGCAGAGTGGAAAATTTGATAATTTAATCCATAATGAAATTTCAGATATATGCTCCTTGGAAGGCCTAAAATCTCATGACCATTTTTGAAAAATAAAAGGTCTACCGTTTAAGAAATAAGCTCCTTGATTCCATACCAAGTCATAGTCTTCTTGACAGATAAATTTGAATAAGAAAAAATCACCTTCCATTGTAAGAAGTTCTAATTCTCCCTTAAACTTCCATTTTTTGTGAATGAGGGTTCCATAAAATGGTCTTTTGCCAATAGCATGGCCAATCAAAGAGAGGCTCCAGTCTTTCTGGCCCTCTAAGAGTTCGGTTTCTGTGAAGGAGACTTCGTCAGAGGCAGGGGGGACAAAGAAAAGAGCAATCGATTTGCTTTTTTCATTTTGTGAACCTAGGAGATCTTTCCACATTCGGGAATAGATAGGTGAGGTTGATTGTCGGGTAGAAGGTCAAATGAAATCGGAATTAGGGATAAAATGGGTGGAGAATGGTTGATCTAAGTCATTACGGAAGAAATCGAGAGAGAATAGGGGTGTGAAACCTCGCAGAGGCCACACAAGGAGAGAAAGAATTACCTCAAACCGAAGGAGGGTTACCGGTGTCTTAATCTCGTCTGTCTAATGAAAGATCATGAAAGACTGGTTCACTCCCACTATTGTCCAACAACATTAAGTTGATCACACTTGTTGATTCATTAAAATGATCATTCTCTTCATCATTCCCTCACCCATCACTGAACTTGAACAAGCAGATCACTTCCTCTCTCAGCTGGGGCCCTGGACAAGCTTAATCACTCCACTCTCCATCATAACAGCCTCATTAATCATCCACCATTGATCCAAAATAACCTTGTCAGACCATAACAAACTGTACTACCTACACTACTAAATATGTCTATACTGTAACTTGAGCACAAATACACATAAAATATATCAAGTAAGTCTACTGCTTTTATTATCTTTTAGCTGCTGTTAAACTTCATCAGGATCATCTTTCACTTCAATAATATAAATTATATCAGGATAAGATTAAAAATTATTTAATTTATCATGAAATTAGTATATATATATAATATTAATTTAAAATAATTTTTGATAAAATTTATATCAGAATGTTTTAATATATTTTAACTTCTCATATTAATGTCATTTGTATGAAAATGGAAACGCTGAGAAAAATAAATTTTCTTATTTTTTATTTTCTATTTCTCTCTCTCTCTTTTTAATTATTAGTGATAATATGGCAACAAAAAACTGTAGGGAAACGAACCATGAAAATAGCTTTAAAATATTTACATTTATACCCCATAATTTATTTATATATAATATATATAATATCTAAAATTTAATATTTATATGTACAGTACTATTTATTATTTATCTTTGATTATAGAAAATATTATGATGATGATATTTTTTTATATGATATTAAAAATATTTAATATTTAATATTTAAATGAATAAAAATTATATGATAAGTATGTAATTTAAAAAAAAAATTCGATTAAAACGAAATGATTGGAACATGTCGAAATGTTGACGGTTTTTTTGGAAAAATTATTATTTTTCTTAAAGATAAAAGTTGACAGCATGAAAACCTGCTTTATTTCCTCCCCCACCTCAAAAAAAGTAAATAAATAAAATAAAAATTAAAAAAGAAAAGAAAACCTTGCTTTATTGACGTTGAGATTTTTTTTTATTTTTTCTTACATTTGAGATAATTTAGGGTGCGTTTAGTTAGAGGAGCGGTATATTATCTCATGATATTATTGCGCCATTTGACAATAATATTTTGATTATATTTTAATTATATTTAAAATAATTTATGAGTAAAAAATTATATTTTTTTAACTTGATCTCATTATCCATAATAACTCCTAAAAAATTATGATTTAATTTTTATAGAATAAAAAAATTTATATATCATCATTATTTCTTTTATAACCTATATAACTATCTCAAATAAATTTTTAATATCATAAAATTTTAACATAAAATTTTTTAATTAAAAATATAAACTCTCAATTATTAACGTTACCATGCCTTGCGCTTTACGTTGAGGCTTCAAATCAATTTTGAACCTTTTTTTTAATATTTAAGTAAATTTAATTATAAATTTATACACACAATACATATATAAAAATTTAAATCCAATACTTCTTAGTTGAAAGCAAAAACTGTCAACCAATAGACTAAAGGTATATTTGGGATAAATTTTAGTATATTTGGGATAAATTTTTATCTGCTTTATTTTTTTCATAAAATAGCTAGAAAACAAAACAGTTTCATTTGACTACTAACTTTTTTTTTTGTTACTTTTCAGAAAATTTTGTAGTGAAAAATTATTTTGAAAATCATAGCTGTTAAAATGTGGTAACTATTAGAACTGAATTTTTTTAAAAAAATATTTATAACATATGCATAAACTTATTTTAAAAACTATTTTTTTTTTACAATAATTTTATAAATAATTTTTTATAAAAAAAATTATTAGCGTTCAGAGCCCAAACAGACCCTAAAGTGCCTTACAACGTTGCACTTCTTGTTTGATGACTTCAAGTCTTCGAGTCTTCTCCACGGGACCACGGGAGAAAGAAAAAGTCTTCGAGCCTTTTTGTTGTGTCTATTTATTATTATTTTTCTGTGTTTAAACGCTGAGCACACAAAGTACGATAATATTAATTAGTAGCATATTTGAATTTTAGTTGATAATGAGGAGACAAAATCCCTCAAATAGATTTTCTTGTCGTATATATATATATATATATATATATAATTATTATTGTTATTAGTATTTGATAAAGTTGAGTCCAGAATAATTTTGATATAGATTAGATTTAATTTCTATTAATTTTATCGAATAAGTTAATTTTCATACAATTAAAATCAAAATAAAAATTAAATCTAGATTGGATTCAATCTTATATCATGATAATGATTTTCAAGATTTTTATAAAATAAATTAGGTGGCTTCTTGCATGTTTTTGAGTCCTTAAACGCTGAGAAAATTAGTTCGAGTATTTTTATATCAAATTTGTTTTCTAAGAAACTGCAATTTAATTTTCTTTAAATATAAAATGCATGTATTGTGGTAGTTTAATATTTTATGAAATTTTACAAAGTTTCCATATTTAATCCTTTTTAATATTTTAAAAATATTTAAATATAAAATATTTGATACATTAAATCTATTTTGACATTTTAAAATATGATTTGATTATTTTATATTAACATTAAATATATGTATGACTTATTTAATATTGCACTGATATAGTTCTTATATTAAACTAATTGTTTATTTTAATTACAAAATGTTATACATGTGTCTGATGCACTAAATATTTTAAATATTACAAAAAGGATCAAATTGATTTTTTATTTAAACAAAAAAAAAAGTTTTGTAAATTATTTAGTCTTAGAAAGTGATTTTTTTTTAATAATGGGTGGAATTACTTATGTTAATGACAAAAACATCATTTTGGCCATTATCTGTCCTAAAAAAATCTCATGTTTTGACAAAATGAATTATCATTAAAAATATATTTGCATGATATTTATTTTAAAATAAAAAATTAAAAATATCCAGACAACTTTATCAAGCATTCATGCCATCTATGTCCTGTCATTCATGCATAAAAGAAAATTGTTGAGTGTTCTACTCTTTTAAATTGGATCCACAATTAAATCATCTTAATTGGGTCTCCTTATATACCATAAGGTTATTAATGATTGTGCACTTGTCTATATATATATATATATATATTTGGAAGGCTGTTGACCTTCATGTATGATACATCAGTCGAGTCAAGATCAAAATTCAAATTTGATGAACTTTTGATGTGCACATAAATTGGGTGAGATGCACATCGGCAAAATCGAGAGAGGCTACGACGATGCCCAAATGATATCGACGACGAACTTCCATTGCATTCAAAATGCCGAAATTGATCGAATATAAATATGCACAATCCGATCAACCGTCAGCGTCGATGTCTTAGCGTCTGAGTCGGAAGGTTGCTGATATGACATCCGATCGATGAACGGACTCCCCCATCACGTTCAAAATATCAAAATTGATCAAAATATAAATATTGCGTCAACGATCCTGAGCGCCATACGTCAAATGAGTCGGAGGTACGGTATGCTAAATGACCCATCTAATGAACTTTCGCGTAAACATCGAATTGTCAATATAAATATTGCAAAATCTAACGACAATCGACGTAGCTCAATGTCGACGCGTATATCGAACGAAGTACGATCAATCCAACCATTCATTCGTAAAATTGATTGTCTTATTGGTTTAAAACATTGAAATCTATCAAATGAGAGTATTCACACTCAATTTGGACAAATCTGCATGAATGAGGCGATTGGAAGCGGCGCATTTTAAGGCGAAATATACTCGATGATCTCTTTGACAAATGACAGATGGCAATGTCGTTATTCAATATTAAAATTATCTTGGATCAACATATATATTAACCCTATATTGAGGTCTGCATAAAATTCATACTAAGACGGATTAGAGACTTAGAAAATTAATTAAAAAGATAAACTATTTACATCTAATATACCTAACCCGACCTCTCCCTAACCCGGCTCGATCCCGAGTGCACGCAAAGCCCCCTCTTCCTCTCGGTCGACCTGATCCCGAGCGCATGCGAAGCTCCCTCTTCCTCTCAGTCGACCCGATCCCGAGCGCACGTGAAGCTCCCTCTTCTCCTCGGCTCGTAACCGTTCCCCCCTCTTCCCGTTGCTCCGCACAACCTCTCCGGCTCATCTGTCTCCTACTTCAAAATGGCAAGGAAATCGCAAGCAAGAGAAACTCCTCCCGCTCTTGGTGAATCCTCCCTAAAACCGCAACCTCTCTGGTAGATATGTCTTCTCTTCATTAGTTTATTCCTCCATTTTGCCCTAGCTGCGGGTACACTATCTAGAGAAGCACGGCTTCCCTATAAATTCCCAGGAGTCCATCTACTTCTACTTGGATCATTCCCTTACTAATCTGTCACTGATTGCTCTTCTTCGAAAATAGGATTGGGGCGCGCGTGATCATGCATTATTATTATTGAGCGGTTTATATGACTGTTTCTACACTCTATTTGGATTCTTTCATGACGGTTGCATTTGATCAAATTCTCATAGACAATGAGAAACCTTTTATGTTTCCCCCTCATCATAAAGCTATATGAGAGCCCTTTGACTATTACATATTCGGTCAAAATTATATTCGCCCTTTGTTGGATTTCAAGGTGTCGTTCAGTCACATCTTTATTATCAAAATCTCAATACTCTTATCTTAAATTGCTCCACCTCATGCTCCAATGTGTGCCTTCCATATATATTGTGTTATCCAGAATTTTAGCCTTGTGATAAGATTTGTCATTTGTTTTTAATCAAATGCTTTGCAAACCTTGATACTAAGCATCACAATCCGGATCCTGCTCAAATCCTGCACCCAAACAGCCCCCCTCTCTCCCTCTAAGCCTACCGAACTGCTCAATCGACATCCCTGTTCGCACTACTCGCACTACCCAATCCTTCAACTATTGCTCTTCCAATGTCAATGATATAGTGAAATAATTATCGATGTGTGATGTGAATGTGGAAATTATATGCATCTTTGTCATTATGCGGTTTGAAAGACCTCCACGCCGGAGGGCGTGAGATGAAAACGGTTGTGTCATGTGGCTTCAGCATTCATTAGGCGCAGGCAACGATATCTGTCGGATGATACTCCTATGCCGAAATGCTATCGAAATTTTGGCTAAATCTGGGACTTAAAAAAAGAAGGGGAATATTTGCATATATATATATATTTGCTTTTATGCAAGTGATTGAAGGCCTCCTTATGCTCATTAGAGCGTAACGAGATTAAAAGTCGGTCGATATGCTTCAAAAATCTGTCACTCATTAAGCTTGGCGTAGGAAACAATTTAATGCCCACGAGGATGATCTAATCAAAGTCTGGAATTTCGTTAAATTTTTGGGACTTAAATAAATCTAAATGAAAATCATTTAAACCACTACGACTTATGTAAACAAGCTTAAATTAAAACTCAAAGGAAAATTAACTATAAATGATAAATGAAAATCTTACCTGATATATAATTGATATACATTTTAAAAGCTTGAATTCCTAGAATCCCCACATAAAAGTTAAGGCAAATAAAAAGTAATAAATTTAAGAGGAGGGAATCCATTCTATTTACAGGCACAAATCAAATTTTATGTGGACTTCATCATAACTCATGATAATTTTAATCAAATAATTAGTGAATTATGAAATCAAAGAGCCCGGTAATGATATGTTATGAAGACGATAACACTCGTTAAAGGAGCCATGAATGTGGGAGGTTTTGAATAAGCTTCCTATGGATATCATAATATAACTAACTCCAATTCAAGCACTTGAAGTTTCGATAGTAATACCTAATTAAAACAAACATTCGCATGAGGGAATTCTATGGAGTTGAATGTTGAATTGAAAAGAGAGAATGTAATATTCATAGCATGGGTTGATCTATTCACAAACTTGAAATATCTAAGGGGATGTTTGGCAATGGATTTACTTAGGATTTAGGCTGCTAAATCTAGTAAATCCTGCCAAACACAAAAAATAGATTTACTAAATCCTACTAAATCCAGCAAATCGGGTAAATTCTCTTAAATCTCGGATTTAGTAAATCCTACTGGAAGGTAGGATTTACGGGATTTAGAGAAACTGGGCAAGAGAGAGAGAGAGAGAGAGAGAGAGAGAGAGAGAGAGAGAGAGAGAGCGAGAGAGACGAAGAATAAATTTCAGTTTTTAAAAAAAATTTATGTATATAGCACACAAATTTTATGTATTTATATATATAATATCAAAAGTTTAATATTTATAAATATAATATATTTTCTATACTTCAAAAGTTGAATTTTACTTTAAACAAATTAAGAAAAGGAGTATTTTTATTGTAATAATAAAAATTTAAGTGTTATATATATAAATATTTATATTTAAGTGTTAGATATATAAATATAGAAGAATTGTGTGCTATATGTCTGTAAATGCTCTTTTTCTTTAATCTTTAAAAAAATCTTAATTTTAAATAATTCATTTAATTACTATTTTTTCTTAATTAAAATATTATGATAAAATTAATTTTAATTTAATATTATTAACTATTTATTAATATATAATTATAAGTTAATTATAAATTATTAATTGTGATTATTAATTAGATTTAAGTAATTTTAATTAATATAATAGTTGATAGTTTTTAATTTAATTTAATTTTATTTAAACTGATTTAATAAAATATTATTTAAGATTAACTTATAAGTTATTAAAATCAAATTATAATTTAGTAAATATAATTATAATTGTTATAAATTTGATAGTTAATTAATTAAAATTTGAAAGAATTGCATTTTATCTCTTCACATGCCTTAATATAGTTTTATTCCTAAGATATTAATCTACTAATATAATTTAATAGCTATAAATTTTAATTAATTAATAGTTAATATTAATACATAATATTTTAAATTAATACTAATTGATTAATTAATATATATTTAAGTTAATTTTAATTATATACTATTAATGACTTATTGATTAAAAAAACTTTTTTAAATCCTAAGAGACTTAAATCTTTAAATAACTTACCAAACATCTTTCGAGATTTAGCGATTTAACTAATGTCAGATATATTTTTTAGTTTAAAGACAGATTTACTAAATCCAGATGTACTGGATTTACTAAATCCTACTTGAAATAAATCAAATTTGTTGCCAAACACCCCCTAAGGATGTTTCATAAGAATGTAGAAATTCATTATATGATAAGGTATAAAAATAAATAACCTTATTAATCAATGAGTTATGAAAACAAGAAATAAGCTAAATGAAGAACCTTCAAAAAGAGGAGGAATCAACTTGAATGTTACACTCCATTGATTCATTGAAATATTTTTGAGGGGTTAAATTTTCATGCGAAACTACAAATCGAAATGTCGTTTGAATCAATAGCTTCAAGATACATGTAAATACTTGAGTAAAGTGAACTCTTCATATTTATTTTTAAGCAATTTTATAGAATATTCAAGTATTTCAATTTACGCAAGCTTGCAAATATAATAACATGATATTTTTAATAGCTCAACTTAAATGTTGAAAGATATGTGTAAATATCTTAATGAGTGTAAATCTATTACACATCTCTTAAAATAAGTTTATGTCATATTTAAGTGGTTTGAAACTTATGCAAGTTTTTAAATGAATGAACTCTTCACCACCAGATCTACAATTTTTCGTACAAGTAGACAGAAGACGACACTAAATTAAATTCTCCATGAATGAAGGAGCTTCTTTCAATCCAAAAATTAAGGAATTTTAATTCTAATTATGATTTTCAAAATCAATGATTTCATTAATTGGGTGAAATTATCTAAGCTATAAATACCTGCATCTGCTCGGACATAGAGATTTAAAGTGCAAATTTTAATGTCTAAAAAAGCTGCACAGGCTAAGTTGAGATTAATTGAAAATATGAAATTAATTTCATGATTTAAACATAAAATTATTTGAATTACTAAATACCCACATGGGCCCCGACACTATGCTGAATGCTTAAACTTAGTGTCTGAGGATTCTGCACAGGTTGATTCCTGATTTGGTCTTAGGATCGAGTCTGGGTTAACAAAACCTAAAAATCTGATTATTATAAGGATTTCAACTAATTAAAATATCTAATAAGTCAATTTTGTCATATGACAATAGATCTGAATCTCTATTATTAAACTAATAGAGTCAATAGGATCTGAAATAATATATCAACCCCGATGATGGCAGTGTTGAATGGTGATTTCAATCGGAGGGGATACCTACCATCAAAATATGCTTGCAAGTTAAAATTGAATTAATCAAAATCAAGTGTCAAACTAAATGTGAAATCTAATATATCAGTAAGCTATAAATGTCTAAATGATATTAAATTTAAAAACTTAAAAGCTAAAATCCAATCCACCTTCCATAACTGTTTGTTAGACGTGACAAATTAAAAAAACTCTAGCTCACAAAAGAGCCAATGTTAAATCAAATGTTCTACTATGTTCACTCTCAATCAATCTCACGCTAGTAAGGATGTGGCCCATGTCCTCTGATTGTGTGGCGATGCTCACACATGATATAGTTCTAGAGTCTTACACGGTGGTTGCCACCAAATGAAACCATTATATTACGATCATGATCGTAGCCCTTATGCTCCCCAATAGCTCTGTCCTTTGAATTGTGAATCATAGGGTACACTTGATAGGGCAAAAAGTTCTCCATCAACTAAGGTAGACTGAAGCTTATCTCCTTCAATAAACACCACCCCAAGTATATAAAGATTTCTTGAATGACGTAACCCATGTGTAGCTGACAAGGATCTTTTTGAGTTGGGTTGGCCTCCTCGACTAGTAAGTAGGGACCCGTGACCGGGATGATAGAACCATAAGATCTAGATCAGGCACATCATCATTCCCCCAACCATCCGCTTTAAGTTAAATATAATGAACTTTATAAATCTAAACTCTAAAAATTTACATGCTGCTACTATATGCTACACATTAAGCGATCTAATAACTAGTCTTAATAAAAAATTATCTCTCAATATTGAGATGGGTAATTAACTATAGGGGCTTGCACCTATAGGAAACCTGGAACCAGATCTAAAGTCCTCATCTAATGAGGGCGAAATCTCTGAGTAGTGTCTTATCTACTATTCCATCCACCTTCTGAAAATTTCATCGACATTAAACCATACTCTCTTGAATTTGATAGGTCGATGGTGAATTTTCGGAGCTCACAAATGCTTGATTGTATAAATATACTTAGGTCTATGTTGCATCTTGCATGATATAATGAATGGAATGATGCAAATCTACAATGTGTTGTGTTATAATAATGTAATCAGAGCTATGATATTATTTTACCACTACTAATATACATTTTCAAAGAGTCTCAAGCTTTAGGGTGATAGGTGGTATAAGATCTCAATTCTTGTTATACTTAATTTTAGTATCTTACAACAAATTTTATTGTTTATTATTGTTTACAGTTTGTTGATATGTGATGATTGAACTTCGGTTCTTTATGAGGATGAATAGATCGTAGAATTATACATATATGAAAGTATGCAATAAAATATATTTTTAGTTTTTTTAATCATGATAATAAATTACATGTCCCCTCTTAAACTTGTAGTTATCTTAAGATGAAAATATCTCTAGTTTATGCCTCTGGTAGGAAAAGCAGCTAAGCACATATGTTTATCATATTGGAAAAAAGTATTTGTGAGAGCCTTATATATATCATTTTATGTATTTGTGTTTGTGCATGTAGTCTAGTAGTTATATTATAATAGATAACATAAATAAAAATACTTTCTACTAGTCCTTCCTTTGCTATCTAATCTTAGGTTATGTTTAGGATAACTGTAGTTGTTTGAGAAACAGTTGTGAAGCTGATGGCAGAAAGTTGTGATTCTATTTGGAAAACTTAGTTCAAAATCTGCTGTGCTGTAGCTGTTTGTACAGAAAAGATTAAAATGTTCTTATGTATTGAATGTTATAAAATAGAGTAAAGATTATGTGCATAAATATACTAAATTACATTAAGGGGGTGTTTGGCAACGGATTGGATTTATTTCAAGTAGGATATACTAAATCCAGTACATCTGGATTTAGTAAATCCTGAGATGTTAAATCCTCAAAAGTGTTTGGCAACATATTTATTAAATCCTGCTAAATCTAAAAAGATATTTGATAAATTATTTGAGAATTTAAATCTGTTATAATTAAATAATATTTTTTTAAAGAATAAGAATATAAATAAAAAAAGAATGTAATATTGATATTAAAATTCAACATTTAACAAAGATATCATGTTCATTATAAAATATAAATAAATGTTACATTATTTAAATCTAATAAAAATTACTATGATAATACAATTTCATTTTAAAACTCATTCGATAACGTCAAGCGTTGCGACTACTCCGCCCCAATTCCTGTATATACGAAAAATTGCAATTATAGAAATGCAACAATGCCAAATTCCACTAAAGCTTATAGAAGTGCTTCAATATAAACGATGCTGAACTTTAAGTTTCCCTAAAACTTATTTTAAGAATTCATTTTTATTATACTTAAAATCTCACTATCCTCAAAGAAAAACTATTGTGCAACAATGCCAAATTCCAATTATAACGCATCATCACATGCTCATTGTTTGATGGAAGTACACAGATTAAAATTTAACTTCCCAAAAATTTAAAATCACCAAAGTTCCAAATGTTATTTAACTCAAACAATGGACTAATAGAGTAAAAAAGCAAATAAAGACAACTTAGTGAAATGGTTCCTTGTTCCTGCACCAATTTGTTTTTCCTCTCAATTTGAGTTATCAATACCAATCAATACCTAACAACACATTGTTCTATCTCGCATTAGATGCACACTAGTTCCAACATAGTAAAAAATAATTTTCTAAGTGCACTTACAGAACTTCAAGCTAGTGCGCCTAAAAAAGTCAAAACCAATCAACAAAATAACTTATGTTTGATATCCAAGGCTTTTTGGCTACAGGTAATTCAATGAAATGAACTATAGAATTTGTGTTTTTAAGTGCCAAAAAAAATTAAAAATCACTATTTACAACTCCAGTAACTAGTATTAAGCAAAATATGCAAAGCAAAGTTATAATCCAGCCCAGTAAGCAATACTATACTTTCCCTCAGCCACTCCTCCCTGCTCAACATTAACACAAACAAACTCCACCACTCCCACAGCTCTACCTGTTGCGGTTTCCAATCTCTCCAGATTTGGAATCTCCACAAACAAAAAAAAGGGTAGAGATCGCATAACTTGTTGTCACAGAGAAGAGAAGTTCACGAGGTAATAACGTGCACTGGTAGCAATCCAGAGAGCGCGATGCACAGTAGCTAGAGGGGGTTGAGTGAAGAGTGAAACATCCGTTGAGTGAAGAAATAGGCTATGTTGAAGGAGTTCGACAGATTCCATACCGAGGTTCGTCGATCTCTAAATCTCGTTAAATCCATAATTGGCGGATTTAATAAATCTGAATTTACCACGATTTACGGATTTACGGCTGGATTTCTTGAATCCCGGAAGGTGTTTGGTAGGATTTACGGGATTTAGATGGCTAAATCTCTAGTAAATCTGTTGACAAACACCCCCTAAGAGATTATATATCACATAATAAATAATATTAATATTAAAATTATTAAATTAATTAATTATAAATTTATAGCTTAATATGAATTAGTAAATCTCTAATTAATTATTTACTAAAGTAATTGATCAATAATCAATTTTTTATTAAATAAATTAAAATAATGTAGTAGTTAATTCTTAAATAAATCAATATTCTCATTAATTAAGCATAAATTTAATTTAAGAATATTCTCATTAATAATTATATAATAAATTATAATAGTAATTTAAATTAAAAAATTAATTAAATAGATTGTGGCAGGGGAAGGAAGCCTCAAATGTGGAGAAGTAATTTGGGAAAACAAAATCATAGACCGCGGACAGTGCCAGTTAGCCTCCAATCTCAACTTCGTGGCAGTTGCGGGTCAAAATCCCAATTTTCAACCAATAGTAGCGAATCCAAACAGACGTGTGGCCACGCCACTTAAAGATAGCGGTCTCAAATGGGGCCTTAATTATGTTTTCCTTTCTTTCCTCCATCTGAGACTAGTTAATGTCTTTTATTTATGTATTACTATTAGCTCAAAAAAAAAAAATGTTAAACCCCAGCTTCTAAGTTAGAAGTATATTCATCATGAGATAAATTAACTATAATTTAACTAAATTTTCTTTAATATTAATATCAATATTTATTTAGATCTATGATGTAAATTTCTGATAAACATAAATCTCCATAGTAAATTACCTCTTTCACAAATTACCTCTTCCACTCATAGGGAGTACTCCTGGTTTAGGTTAAATATAATGAGTTTAATTAAATTAATAAAAATTATATAGAGATTAAGGAAGATAAAATTAGGATCTTATGCGTCTTGGTAATACTAGTAGTCTAATCTACAAATATCAAAGACTAAATCTCACACCATCTTGGAAATCTGATTACGTCCTCTCTGGTTTCTCGCATAGACTAAGGTGGGTGTATTTGTGCCCCATATATATATATATATATATATATATATATATATATATATATATATGAATTATTTTATATTTTATTTAATTCACTGGACTGGTTAGCATGAGGCTAGCTTAAATATGATTTGAATTTATGCTTACATTCATTGGAAGGTCCAAATATTATTGAGACAAAGCTTACTACTTTATTTCTGAATTGATATAAAGATTGGGGTTTGCAATCCTGCCCTAGAGGAAAGGCAACCCAAAAGTTTAATTTAATTTGGTTTTTGAAAAGAATTCAGTAAAAGAATGCGATGTAAAGAAATCTGATGTATTTGAATTACTTTAGAGTTGTTTGGTTGAAAACTTTATAAATACATGAGTTTATTATTTTTTTGTTTAGTAAAATAAATGTAATGTAAAGTATTTTTGAGGTTGTGGGCCGGCGGCGATTGGTGATGGCGGGCGGCGACTGGCGGCAGCGGGCAACGACCAACGACAGTCAAAACACTTTATACTCTAAATACAGGAAACCAACCAACCTCTTAGTTTAATAGGCTTAATGGTTTTATGCTTGTTCAATGAGTTGAAGTGGGGCTTATATTTATCGAAAGGCTCTATTTATAATAACATGCTTTGCTTTAGAGCTTTAATAGGAGTATTTTAATTTTCATAGTTTTATTTATAAAAAATAACTACGACTTAAAATTTATTATCACAAGTTTAAGAATAATTAAGCGCGCATGCTATTGCCTTAAGTTTAGGATAGCATTTTAAATATGAGGTTGATGACCTTACATTATTGGCAAAGTGGCTTGCTCTAAACAAATTACCACTACTCTTCAATCAATTGAAAAGTAGCTCACACATTAATTTTGTGTAATTTTTTGTATACACTTCTTTAGGATTAACTAACTATTCATTAGTATTTGTCACCACAAGTGGAAATTAGACTTTTTTTTTTGCAATTTTAATGCCATAATGTACTAAATATAATTTTCTGTGTAGCATTAATTTAATTTATTATATATATATATATATAATTTATATAAATTATCCATTACTATTGAATATTTTCTATAAATTGTGGTCTTTTGATTTCAAACAAGAATTCTTCGACCTCCATATTGTAATGCTATAAAAAAAGGCCAGTCAAAAGTTAAGAGCATTCATTTTAGTCTTTGTGGTAGCAAGAAAATAGTAAAAGCAATTTGAATTTCAGCAAATTATTCAAATATGAAGTAAATAATTACTTTATATATATATATATATATATATATATATATATTATATGACGAGTGCAGCCTGCTTTGGCTTTATAATGAAATGTATAAAAATCTAAGGGGAGGATTCGGCTAAGGTGGTGTGCGATTTGATAGAGAGGAAGAGGGAAATTGGTTGGGCCAAAATCAATAGAGAAAATATCAGGATTTTAAAATTCAAAAACAAAAGTGAATTTTAATTTAATTGTTAAGATTGAATATAATCAAATAAAAATAAATATCTGATATTTTATTTTTATATGTCTCGATTGCATTAAAATTCATGTGAATTTTCATCTAAATCGATCCCACATAATATATATATCTTTTCTAGATAATTTTATTATTCTGAATGCAACTACGTAGTCCGTTTTGTGATCGGAGACCACTTGAGCAACGTTGTGATCTATCGATGCAAATTTGAGCTTGTCTCGTGCGCCGTCGTACTCAAAGTGCACCATACTTGACCGAATTGATCGCAAAAGGCCTCGTTTTTATAGATTTCGTTGTTTCAACGACATCAACGTAGTTTGTTTCGTGTAAAGAGCTCGTTTGATGTTAAGGTTTCCCGACTCCAATATAGGTGAAACTACATATGCGACTTATTTTTTTCTCGTTGGACAATAATTAGATGATGTGAAAGGTCAATAATAATCAATTTCAATATTTTGAATATATCGACATAATCAATTTTGCGATTGGAGGTCATCTCGATCGAGATATTTCAATTCCGATTTGTATAACGTCACATTCTATTTTCATTGATTTCATACATGGATGCGTGATTATGCTTAAGGAATTTGTTCATAGGTCAACACTTGTAGTCCGCTTCTTTCCTAAGAGATTCTCAACCTTATCCCTCCACATATCGGCCCTCACCGATAACCACCACTGGCGCTTGCCTCGCCATCGCCCCCACGCCGTCGCGCCAGTTGGCGGTCGTCGATCCTGCTTGCCCTCGCCGATTGCTACCACCTTGTGGTCATAGCCGTGCTGATCCCATCATCGCCACCGCCGTCACCCTCCTCCACCGCCGTTGTGCCTGCCGGTCGGCGACCACTGCTGCTAGTCACCATCGCCAATCGTCCGACGCCGCCACCACCCATAATCTTAAAAATACTTTACATTATCTTTATTTTACAAAAAAAAAAGAAATTCATGTATTTGTAGACTTTTCAATCAAATAAGTTAAAGTAATCCAAATACACTATATTCTTTTGATACTACATTCAATTTATTTTAAATATAAATAATAAAAAAAAACTTTGGTCTTAAAATCTTCATTTGTTTACTAAGGCAGTAATGTATATTAAATATTAGCTCATTAATTGGACCACTTTTAATTGTACCTTGAGATATATGTTTTATAATTATCAATGGCTTTAATGTTGGTTAGTGGCATCCCTAACTATTCAGGATTTAAGTACAATGTGTCAAGCTTCTTTGTCATATATGTGATCAATTTGTAAGTCTTATATGTAGGTATATTTTATAGCTTAAAAGACTTTCTTTTGTTTATACGTAATCAGCCCATGCTAGCCATAGATTGCTCATCATTGCTATAGTGTATTGCTGCTCACCACTACAATCAACCACTAGTCACTGCACAACACAAAGTATTTGTAATACTTTGTAGCAACCAACAACAATAATAATAACAACAACAAGCCTTTATCCCACTATGTGGGGCTGGCTACATGAATCCTTCTTCTCTATTTTGTCATATTATGTGTTAAATCCTTTTTAGGCCTACCTCTTCCTTTCTTAACACCTTTCTTAATGTAAGACAAATCTAATACATCTAATCTCTTAACAGGGTCATCGAAAAACCAACGCTTTATGTGGTCAAATCATTTAAGATGACTCTCTCTAATCTTATTTACCACTGCAACTATTCTAACCTTTTCTCAAACATACTCATTTTACATTTTATCTTTAAAGTAAAGCAACTCATCCACCCGAGCATCCTCATCTTTGCAACACTTAACTTAGCCTTATGCTTCTTTTTTATTGGCCAACATTCTATACCATAAATCATTGTAGGTCTTATCACAAATTTATAAAATTTTTCCTTAAGTCTAAGTGATACTTTTCTATCACACAACGTATCAGACGCATTCCTCCACTTCAACCATCCAACTTGAATTCTACTAATAACATCTCCATCTATATCACCATCATTTTGAACAATAGAGCCTAGATATCTAAAACTCTCACTCTTTTTAATGACTTGATCACCAAATGTCACAACACCACCACTAGAACTTCTATAACTAAAATTACACTATATATATATTCAGTTTTAGATATACTCAAAAGAAAACATTTAGACTCTATGGTTGACCTCCATAATTCAAGTTTCTCTTGAACTCCCTCTCTGGCCTTCTCAACAAGAAAAATGTCATTAGCAAAAACCATACACCAAGGTACATCTTCCTATAAAAACCTAATAAGAATATCTATAACTAAAGCAAAAAAGATAAGGGCTTAAAGCCGATCCTTGATGTAATCCAACTAAAATAGGAAAATATTTTGTCAATCCTCCTTGTATTTGGACACAAGGAACAACTTTAGTATACATATCCTTAATGACTTGAATACAACAACAACAACAACAAGAAGCCTTTATCCCACTAAGTGGGGTCGGCTGTATGAATCCTTCGTCTCCATTGTGTCCTATTATGTGTCAAATTCTCATTTAATTTAAGTATACTAAGGTCATTTTTTATACATCTTAACCAAGTCTTTTTAGGTTTACCTCTACCTTTCTTAACATAAGGCAAATTTACTACATCTACTCTCCTAACCGGGTCATCGAACGACCGATGCTTTATGTGGCCAAATCATCTAAGGCGACTCTCTCTAATCTAATCGACTACTGGAGCTACTCCAACTTTTTCCTGAACATACTCATTTCACATTTTATCTCTAAGAGAAAAACCACTCATCCACCTGAGCATCCTCATCTCTGTAAAACTTAACTTAGCCTTATGCTTCTCTTTTATTGGCCAACATTTTGCACCATAAGTCATTGCAGGTCTTACCACCATCTTATAAAATTTTCCCTTAAGTTTAAGTGAAACTTCTCTATCACACAATAGGCCAGATGCATTCCTCCACTTCAACCAACCAAGTTGAATTCTACTAATAACATCTCCATCTATTTCACCATCATTTTGAATAATAGAGCCTAAATATTTGAATCGCTCACTCTTATTAATGACTTGTTCACCTAATGTCACAACACTACAACTAGAACTTCTACAACTAAAATTACACTCCAAATATTCAATTTTAGATCTACTTAAACGAAAACCTTTAGACTCTAATGTTGACCTCCATAATTCAAGTTTCTCTTAGACTCCCTCTCTAGTCTTATCAACAAGAAGAATGTCATCAGCAAAAAGCATACACTAAGGTACATCTTCCTATTAATGCCTAGTAAGAACATCCATAACTAAAGCAAAAAGATAAGGGCTTAAAACTAATCCTTGATGTAATCCAATTGAAATGGAAAAATATTTTGTCAATCCTCCTTGTGTTTGGACACAAGTAATAGCTCTAGTATACATAATGACTTGAATATAACCAATATTAACTCCTTTCTATTCTAGAACTCTCCAAAGAACATCTCTTGAAACTTTATCATAAGCTTTCTCTAAATCAATAAATATCATATGTAAATCCTCCTTACTTTCTCTATACTTCTCCATCAAACCTCTTAACAAATGTATAACATCCATAGTAGATCTACCTGGCATGAAACCAAACTGATTGTGAGAAACTTTTGTATCACATCATAACCTATGCTCAATTACTCTCTCCCATAATTTTAATGTATGACACATTAACTTAATTCCTCTATAATTTGCACACTCTTGTGCATCACCTTTATTCTTAAATATAGAAACCAACAAACTTTTTTTGCACTCATCTGCATCTTTTTAGTCTTTAAAATAACATTAAAAAGATTTACAAGCCAAGAAATTCCTTGATCTCCTAAACATTTCCACACTTCTATTGGAATATCATTAGGTCCTTCTACTTTTTTACATTTCATTTTCTTTAAAGCTTCTCTAACTTCAGATTTACTGCTTTTTTTGAACCAGAGAAATTGAAAATAGGGGGGAACGATTGCACGTCGAGGAGGGTAATTTAGGGATTTTAAATAAATTTTAAATTGATTAAACAGTTTTAATATGAATTTTGCACACATAGTTAATATATATATATATATATATATATATATATATATATATATATATATATATATATATATATATATATATATATATATATATATATATATATATATCAATGTAAAGTAATTCTGATATTCCAAATGTAATGGCGCAGTCTGTTTTGTGATCGGAGGCCATTTGGTTCAAGTCGACGTCAAATTGGGTCAATTTCAGCTCAAAATGCACATCGCCACTTTTGACGGTTCGATTTTTGTGTAGACTTGTACGAATTAAGTGCGAATAGTCTTATTTGATAGATTTCGATGTTTCAAAGCTAACGAAATAATCAATTTCACGAAAGGAGGTCGTTTAGCTTGTGTCTGTGCCTCCTGACCTTGATATGCATGCAGACACGTTGATGACTCGATCGCTTGATTGGTTGATCATCAAGTTGTAAAATATTTATATTCTGACCAGTTTTGACATTCTTAATGCAGTGGCAAAGTCCGTTCATCAATCGGAGGTCATTTGAGTTAATTTTGGTGACGTCTAGTGTATTTCAGCCTTGATTTACGTGCTATCACTTCTGATTATTTGATATTTGCACAGACTCATCCGAATTGAGTGCGGATAGTCATTTGATAGATTTTGATGTTTTAAAGCTAACGACTCAATAAATTTCATGAACGAGAGTTGTTTGGCTTGCATCAGTGTCTCCTGATTTTGATATACGTGCAAGCATGTTGATGACTCAAGCGCTTGATCAGTTGATCATCAAGTCATGCAATATTTATATTCTAACTAGTTTTGATGGTCTAAATATGATGACGAAGTCCTTTCATTGATCAGAGGTCATTTTAGTTGATTTTGGTGACGTCCAATGTATTTTAGCATCGATTTGTGTGCTATCACTTCAAATCATTCGATATTTGCACAGACTCGTCTAAATTGAGCACAAATGGTGTCATTTGATAGTTTTTGATGTTTTGAAGCTAACAGCATGATCAATTTCATGAATGTGGGTTGTTTGGCTTGCATCGGGGCCTCTTGACTTTGATATGCGTGCAATCATGTTGATGACTCGAGCGCTTAATCGATTGATCGTTAGATTTTACAATATTTATATTTCGATCAATTTTGATGTTTTGAATGTGACAACGAAGTTTGTTCATTGATCGGACTCATTTCAACCATTTTTAGTGACGTCCGGTGCATTTTGAGCCTCAATTTGTGCACTGTCACCTCCGAAGTCCGTCGAATTTGATTTGTAGGCTTGACTTTGACTTATGGCACACATATGTAGATCAACAATGTGATAGTGATATAAAAAAGGTTTCATCTACAAATAATTGGCTTGAATTTTTTTAATAAAGATAGAAGCTGTGTAAGCTCTATAGGCCATAGTAGACTGTCTCTCTCAAGCTTCATGGACATGCTTAAGGGTAGCTTCTTGATCATAGAGTAATGAAAAAAGAATCTACTCAAGTTCAGATACCTGAATGCCCATCTATGAGCAATCATCGTCTATAGTTATGATAGGCTATCTAACCGTAGATCTCCTATCTAATAAATCTTGTCTCCTCACCTGTAACTCTCTCAATTCAGCAGATATGCCGAGGAGCTCAATCTATGCTATAGAAAACTCTCTCTGGTAGGATCTTAATGCTCTAAGACTATGCTTGAAATCTTGGCAAACTAGGGAGACTTGATGTGAAGTAGTGCTAAATGAGATCTCTATAGTAGTGATTGTATTCGATAGAATCTTTTAATAAGTAGTATGTAACAAGAATAATTCAAACTACCTAAGGATTCCCAAAGCTGTAGCTCTCCTACTTCAAGACCAAATCTAATAAAGAATTCTCTTCCACATAGAAGCTAGAATGCTTAGATAAAACTTCTATGTCAACACTCAGAAGTAGGTGGCATAGTGTTGTCACTATATCACATATAATCTTTGAAGAGTCATAATGTAGTGGATTTGAAAGCCTAGGGCATATCTTGGAGATGAAGCATGAGATCTCCAGATCAAATAATTACCTCTGAGCTGTATAATTTGAACTAGAAATATGGTGGCATTTTGCATAAGAGTCAACTTCTGAGAAATTATATAGGGTGACACTCATTATCACCCAAGTCAAGTCTAAAAAGGGTAGCTCATGGCTAGTCATCAAAATGCCAGATTCCTTTGTATGTGGCTCCTCTCCAATATGCATATGATCACTGCTAACAGGATGAGTAGACACTAGGAAAGTTACACTAGTATCCATCGATAATACCAAGGTGACATCACTCTCCATTAATCCCACTAGTGGGACAGGATTATAAGTAGAGTCATCTATTCCTGCTACTCCTATATCATAACTAACTGACAAAAGATTATGAATGTCTCTATCATCTCTCTTCTAATTGAATGAGCCTCTCATCATCGCTTTCTATTGTTGTCTTTCTCATCTGATGATCTCTTAGGGGCATGAGTCACATGTCAGGGGGAATACAAATGCCATGCCAGTCTTGCTCTCCCCAATATGCGACTGTATATGCAAATGCCTAGCTCCAAGAAGGAAGAAAAGTTATGGCAAATCCACAATAACCATAGGTGGCTAACTCCTGTGTAAGTCTCCTATGGGGCCACATAAAAACCATAATTAGCCCCTAGGCGAAGCGAGAAAGCCCATGCTGTAGAATCTACTACTAAATGAATAGATAGTAGAAGTGTCCCTAGGGAATGAGTATCTATTATGTCCAGTATCTACGATAGTCCATATACAAGTGTAGCCTGAGTGAATCCGTACTACCTAGTCACTTTGGTAGGACTTTATCCCTCCAATATCTCATAGTCAAGATGCCAGTAATAAAGCCAAGTAGATGTCAGCCCAATGAAGTATTCTATTATGCATCTATATCTTGGCTTTGATAATAGTAAATGTGTTTCTCAATCAAAAAGAGAATCTGTGAATCTCTATCCCAAACTTTGAACATGTAGGTTATGAAAAGATGATCTATGAATGATCTGAAAAATGATCTATCATGTGTGATGGAGCAAACATGAAAGTTCAAATTTGATCCTTGTCTAAAGCTAATGTTGCCAATTGCATAATCATAGAGAATAGTTGCTCTTTAATGTAGGGTGGCATCTTATGACAACTAAAAGCTCCTAAAATATATGCATAAATCCATCCATGTAAGTAGTGCCAAGGAGCATCTACATCATAGTGTCGAGAGTCAGTCATAACGTTCACTCTGCCTAATCCACGGTATAGGTAGGCTAACGATGCAGGTGTTAGTACTATTGTCTCACCACGAGTAAGCAAATTGGCCATCAAAAGAGTGGAAGGATGGAAAAGTCCATTGTAACTTTGAAACATGAAATAACACAGCCAAGTGGTAATGAAGGCCACTAAAGATAACTCATCATCATTGTCCCATGCTAGGATACGTCGGGAACTAGCACTTCCTTCAGGCTTGAATATGGAACTGAAGGGCTTCTCAGATGAAAATAATCCCCTATCAAATGAATCATCGTGCGAAATGAGGTGAACATATTGTTGAATTAAAAAAACTCTCAGACCATGTGTCTAGAGTAATTGTGCCCCATCATCTATGGTTTGATCTCTGCTCTTTGAATAGTCTTTGATAGTGAGCTAGAGCATGATGAAAATCTAAAAAATATAAATAACTGGCTCTCCTGCTCTGGCTAGTTGGCTGACACTGAAAGAACTCATGATCTAGAGGAGTGCACTCCTCATAGGGAATGCTTATAATAGGGAGGCTTGCTATATCATGTATATATGCCATGGTGATAGTCATCTCATGCAGGCTAATCCAATAGGTATTGGTAGTCCTATCCCAATGTTCTGCTATGCTCTTGATCCAAGTAAATGGAAGACGGTTGTAGTCAAAAAGTGATGCATATACTGCGTGATATATGCTAGCTCTCTTAAGGATGTCATCATGTATCAGTAGATGATGGCTTGACCAGTATACGTGGCCACTGGCACCTAACAAGAGTGTGCCAAACACTGACTTTGGATCCCAATCTTTTGCCTCATGATATAATTTATGATAACCCAAAAGCCTTACTATGCTAAGGAGCAATATCTGCAATTTGTTGAAGTACATCTTGATCCTCAATGCTAAGGCGATCTACAACCAACTCTAAAAGAACATCATGATTGTGTCTCAACTTTAAATTGACCACCCAATCAGTAGGATCATGACCTTATGGAAGCTCTGAATCAAGAGGTAGAATGGGTAATGATTGGGCAAATGAATATCTAAAAATATCTCTTCCCATTAACATATCTTGATGCCATGATAGTCGATCCTGTAATTTGACTGAATAATGTGGATCATGGGCTTCAATAGTGACCCATATTTATTTCTTAGTGGGCTCAATAGAAGGTATATCATCTGACATTTTCTAGGTAAACATTGTAGCCAATCCATAGTAAATCAGACAAAAGAAGCATATGAATTTTATAAGCATTATAAAAAAATAGTAATATATGAAATTGTAAATGAGCTATGCTTGTAGGCTTTGAGTCATTCTTCTCCAGTTTCACAGAGTTTAAATTTATATTTGGATTTAATTCTCTTTTGAACATATTGAATCTAGATTTATAATTAGACCTGCCCTTTTTGGGTATGTTGGTTATATTTAGACTTAAAGGTTGTCCATGTGGACATATTGGATTTAAGTTTAGGTTTAGATCTGGTCCCTTTCAACATGATAGATCTAAGTTATGAATTTAGATCCGGCTCTCTTGGGCATGGTGGAAACTAAATTTAGGTTTTAGATCCAACCCATTTTGGATATGATGGAATCTAAAGTTTAGTTTAGATCTAGGCCCCTTTCATGATGAAATCTAAATTTGGGTTTAGATCTAACCCCTTTGGGAATGATGGATCTTGATTTAGTTTAGATCCCTCCTCTTTGGGCATGATGGACCTAAGATTTAAATTTAAATCTGACCCTTTTGGGCATGATATATCTGATTCAACCCCTTTAGGCATGATGGATCTTAGTTTAAATTTAGATCCAACCCTATTGGATATGATGGATCTGATCAATCTCCTTTGGGCATGATGGATCTTAGTTTAGGACAACTTTGAATTGAGAGAGTTTTTCTTTGTTGAAGAATTTTTCTTGCATTACAAGGCTTCTAAAATTACCCTTTGTTGATAGAGAAATTTTCCTTTGAGATGAGAATATTCTTCTCATACTTAGTGAAGAGTATCCCTTTGGTTGATCGATTTAGAGTTAAGTTTAACTTTTGTATTTGTAAAGCATAATGCCTTTAATAATTATGCATAATATATCTTGAGATATTGTCTATTTATAAGGAGGGATTAGGTCTTATCCCTTTCGCACCAATGAGTTGATAAGCTCTCCCTTTGTATACTTTTTTAATGATATATGATCCTTCTTAATTTAGGTCAAACTTTTTATTTCCTCGTTGATGTGGAATGATAGACCCTAGTACTAGTTCACCTACTTTGAAGCTTTTGGCCAAACCATGCTCTATATATTTCAAGATTTTGTTAGGCCTATAATTGTGTTTCATTTAGAGCTTCAAGCTCTTCGAGCTTTATTTAGATACTTTCCTCCTTTGTAAGTATATTTTGAACTACTATACAGAGTGAATGTAGCTATGCTTCAAGAGTAAGCATTGCTTCTAATTCGAAGACTAAGGAGTATAGTGTTGCTTGTGTAGCAATTTTGTATGTAGCTAAATTGGGCAGTTTAGTTAGCTTTATTGATGAAGACCCATCAAAGTTGAT
Source organism: Cymbidium sinense (assembly GCA_021442155.1). Taxonomy (NCBI): domain Eukaryota; kingdom Viridiplantae; phylum Streptophyta; class Magnoliopsida; order Asparagales; family Orchidaceae; genus Cymbidium; species Cymbidium sinense. The sequence continues at coordinate 76,371,744 of CM038230.1, forward strand.
CTCTCATTCTAATGATTGTTAACCTTCTTCCAGTTCAAAGATTTGTTCATCAACAAATTCATCATTGAGTGGAGAGTTTACTGGTTAGGGATAACAGCTAGAAAGTTAGCTCGAGCTTGCCCTTTTATAGCCTTCGGAAGAACATATGCTATATTAAATTAAAGTAATAGGACTGCTCATTTAGTTAAGCAACCAGTTAGGGTAGGTTTAGTCATTAAGAATTTAAGAAGAGGGACTATATATCAAAAAAAAATTATTTATGGACACTACATAGATTTTAGGAATTTTAAATTTAGTTAATTGAATATGTCATTGAAGAATAGATATATTATCATGAGAGATAAACATGGTATCTTATAATGAATTCTATTACTTAATAAGGACTCCTAAGGCTAATAGATCTTCGATATTATAAAAATTTTTCTCTTGAACTATAAATAAGGTTTATTTTATATCGAGTACGTAGTTTCCTATAAGGGTAAGCCCCTATAATTAATTACATCTTAGGAAAAAGAGAATTCTTCCTAAGAACACTTTTGATTAAAGAAATAAACTATTAGTTTTATGAATTTTAAAGCCTGTCTTAAAAGAATGTTTAATTTGAAATTTCATTAGGGAATGCTTCAAAAGGGAAGAGTTCTTTATAGAGGTCAATCAAGATTGAATAGGAAATGTTTTTAGAAACTGGGAATCCTAGTAAGTATTTCAATTATCATATCATTGGACTTTACATTTTGAGATTGAATTATTATGATTTGAATTGGTATTTTATAAGAAATCTAGGACTTAGATTTTAGCATCACAAGACTGCATAAATGCCCAGTGATTTAAGACTTATTCTAATAGGATGCTTCAAAATCTAAGTCTACAATTGTCTTAACATAAGTCAAAGAGCTCAACTTAATGTAATTTTTGTGAATTATTGGTTATTTTTCTCACTTGAGAAATGAACATATTCCTGATTCTTCTAGACTTATTACTTACCTGAAAGGGTTGCTAGTTAACACCACCTAAGTGATTTTTGGAAACCATGATTCCAGTCCTATGTATGCAAGATGGTTGGGCTGTTGCATTTTAGGAAGGAATCTAAGAATTTAAACTCACTTCTTATCCCTAGGATAATTTTGACATGTTATGCATTTAACTAATGCAACCTATTTCTTCTTTTATGTATTTTGACTCATGGTTCATTTTAAGGCTTGGGGTATGCAGTTCATACATATAAGAAGGCACACTTCCCCAGGAAGGGTGATCATTCTCAATGGTTAGATAACCTCTTATGTGCAATAGGTGAAGTGCTCAATTTAAGCATAACGAATAATATGCTTTTATGGCCATAAAAGCTAATTATTTCAAGTTGCTTTTAAGTTATTCCAAAGGTATTAATTAATGTGAGATTTTGAAATTTCATTTTTATGTTCAAGTTGTTTAAATTTAAATGGGGTAGAAAATTTAATTTCCATAGGAGCTTATGTTCCAAACATTTCATCATAGAAAGCACATCATTAGAAAGAAACCTAAAAAAACCTGATGTTCTATTGCACACTCCAAAATAAATCACACCAAATTAAATTAATAAAACAGGTCAGTGCGGCTAGGTACTGCTGTACACCCTAGAAGAAAAAGAAAAGTAAGCAATTGAGTTCTACCCTTGTACAACCCAGCTAGAACTAAAAGTTTTGATCTATGGGGCTCTTCTTCCAAGATCGTCACCTTCTTTAGGGACCTTCACGAGCTTCACAGGGACCACTGGCTGGTAATGTCATCTCCTACTATTCCAAGACCCCATAGATCCTAACATAATTCTAGGCTCAAATTGCATTTTATAATTTTAAAATAAATTCCTAATCCTTGCAAATAAATGTCGAGAAATACACAAAACCCACCAACTAATTGCTCAAAAAAAAAAAAACATTTGAGGATGCTCTCCTCCATCTTTATTGAGATGGGTAGGAGTATATTTTTTTTCATGAGGTAGATAGATATATATTCAACCATATTTCTCCAAACATTACGTTAGGATTTTTTTAGATTTGAGTTCTATTCCCTATGAATGCAAGCCTTCATAGTTAATCACCCCTCTTATCGTAGTAAGAGAGCACTCTCCATTAAGGTTGGAAACTATCATATATTCATGATATGAATTAGTGTCTAATGGTGTGTATGTGGTATGGTATAAATGATTGTCTAACAGAAAAAAGGAGAATAGTCCTAATCAAGAGCCCATGGTTTCGTCATCCCGAGACTATATTATTCTAGACTATCAACATTAGAGGGCTAGCCGTAATATCAGAAAGTTTGTTTAGCAGTCATGGATTGCTTCATCTTAGATATCCTAAATATACCAGAGGATTAGTGTATGGGTGTTCACATGACGAACGTATATGTTTGACTTAGATCCCTTGGAATGCCAGTATAGTGTTATGCTTTCATTGCAAGCATGGGTCAGACTTACATTGATTAAACAACTATTAGGGTGTTCACATGATGAACACATTAGTTAGATGTACATCCCTTTGGAATGCCATTAGGGTTATTTATGCAGCAAATGGATAGATTGGACTTACATCCCTTTAGAATGCTATAATTATAGGAGTTCACATGGTGAATGAATTATAGTTTGCTTGTGTGATGAAAACAATAGAAGATTGGGCTTACCTCCCTTCTACTTCGGAATCAAGTTCAACAACAAACGTCTTTCAAATTTCAAGATTCTAGAATTTTGGGTATGTGTCTTTTTTTTTTATTCTAGATCTAAGATCAATAGGGATAATTTTTTTTTTATTTCTCATCAGATCTAAGATCAATGGTGGAATTCTTTTTAAATTTAATTTTCATAAAGAAAGTTGCATAAAGAAAGCATTTTTAGATATTTTTTTACTAGGAATTAATGAGAGTAAATCTTGATCCTATTTCTTACACAATGAGATCACTCTCGTAGCAGTGAAAAGAATGGAGAAGGTAGGTTAGAGTGAGAGTGAGGTGAAAAGGAAGAAGAAGGGAGAAAGGGCAGTTTTCCTTTTTTTTTTATAATGGATTTCTTATTATGGGGGCAATTTTTTACTCCATAATCATTCCAGTTGTTCCCCTAGGCGGTTATTACTATTAGGGCTAGAATGATAATTTTATTGATTTTAAAATTGAAGATCATCGTGACAGTGCTTCGGTGCTGGCATCATAGTGCCACATTATTGTATCATTTAAGTAGGCAACCATTGGGGGCAGTTTAAGCTTCTAGATTCTATAAGGTGACGATAATACTTAGACATTGCGATTATAGCGTCGCAAGTCAAGTGTTCAATTTCATATATATATATATATATATATATATATATATATATATATATATATATATATATATATATATATATATATACTAAACAAAATTGCCTTTTAATAAATGTGTCATATTGATTAAGCATGATGCATTTGTTGATTTTCTTATTTATTTATTTTCTGATTATATGCAGTAATATAATGAGAAGAAAGAAAAATATAGTCTTTGAAAATCTATAACTTTTTCATTTATCATATAAAATAGTGACATAAAAGAGTTTACACCTAAAAATGATTAGCCTAAATTTCTTTAGTATAGATAGAGGCTGTATGAGCCCTATAGGATATAGTAGATTGTCTTTCTCTAGCTTTATGGAGATACTGGAGGGCAGCTTCCTAGTCATGGACTAATGAAGAAAGAATATGCTCAAGTTTGGTTACCTGGGCATCAGTACGTGAGTAGTCCTCCTCTATGGATGTGATAGCCTGTCTGACCATAGATCTCCTTTATAGTATACTATCTTCTCATTTATAATTCTCTCAATTCAGGATATATGTCGAGGAGCTTGATCTGTACTCTAGATAGCTCTCTCTAATAGGATCTCAAAGCTCTGAGACTATGCTCAAGGTCTTGGCTAACTAGAGAGACTTGATGTGGAATATAATAGTGATTATATATGATAAGACCTCCTAATAAGTACTACATAAGAAGAATATCACAAACTCAACATCTTTGTACAGGGATTCCTAAAGCTGTAGCTCTCCTACTTTAAGATCCAAGGTTGCAAAATAATATAATAAAGAGTTTGCCTCCATGCAAAAGCTAGAAAGCTCAAGCAAGACTTTAAGATCAACACTCAGAAGTAGGTGACGTAATGCCATCATTATATGACATAGGCTCTTTGAAGAGCTACACTGTAATGAATCTGAGGAACTGGGGCATATTCTAAAAACAAAGCATGAGGTCTTCATACCAGATAATTTCTTCTAAGTTGTAAAACTCAAGCTGGGAATAAGATGACCCTTTGCACAGGAATCAACATTTGAGGAATCATCCTGGGTGGCACTCCTTATCACCCAAGTCGAATATGACAAGCGTGGCTCATGGCTAGTCACTAGAGTGCCAGATTCCTCTGTATGTGGGTCTTCTACAATATGCATATGGTCACTGCTGAAAGGCTGAGTAGACACTGGGAAAGCAACACTAGTGTTTGTCGATAATACCGCATGACATCGTTGTCCATTTATCCTACAGGTGGCTCAACTACTACTGGTGGGACACTAAGTAGGATCATCCATCCTTGCTACTCCCATATCATAGGACTATGAATATCTCTAACATCTCTCTCTTGAGCTGACGAAGCCTTTCATCATCACTTCTTACTGTTGCCCAGCTCTTCTGATGATTCTTAAAAAGTATGAGTCTTATATTATGGGGAATGCTAGTGTCACACTGGTCTAGTTCTCCCTATTCTACCACTGTATATATGAAAGCCTAACTCCAAGAAGGAAGAGTATGTATGGAGGATCCATAGTAACCATAGGTGAGTAACTCTTGTGTAAGTCTTCTATGAAGCTACATAGAAACCCAAACCAGTCCTTAGGCAAAGTAAGAAAGCCTATGCTATAGAAGGCCCATCTAAACTCTTTAGGGGATGAGTATCTGCTATATTGAATATCTGTGGTAGTCCATATACGGGTGTAGCCTGAGTGAAGTCATACTACTTAGCCACCCTATTAGGATTGTATCCATCCAATATCATAGACTCATGATGCTAGCAATAAAGCTAAGCAGGTCTTAGCCTAATGTGGTATTATGCTATGCATCTGTATCCTGACTTTGATAGTAGTAAGGGTGTCCCTCTGTCGGTAAGAGAATTTGTGAATCTCTATTCCAAGCTTTATGCAGACAGACTTGTTGACCTCATTTTTTGATGAGGTTAATTTCAACTCTAAAATCAATAATTATGATGCCCTAATCTCAAATAGGAATCTCCTAATTTAGTGGCATTCCACTATAAAAAGGTTCTAGGGTTATCTTCTATGATGAAGATAAACTACTAAAAACTTATTAACATCTTGGTTGATGTGGAAAATTCAAAAGAAGAAAATATCCAAAATACTTGTTGATCCGGGCACATCGATCAACATCAATTGTAAACATGAAAGTGAATTTATATAGGCCCAATTATAATTGAGCTTTAATAAAATGGTGCCATGCAAATTCAATCAATAAAAGAAAAATTTTTTCAATTCAATGAAAACTTAATCTTGAAAACTCAACTAAAAAAAGTTAATCTCAATCACATAGTTGGTTGAAGATAAAAATTCAAACATGAAAAATAAACTTAGGAATTCAAGAACATCTTTAATACTCTTGGATGATCTTATCCAGTCCAAATAAAAAAAAGAAGAAATTGAAATGAATGAAATGAAATGAAATAAAAAGAAGAAAAATTTTAATTATGGAAGGATGTTCAAATTCATCTTAAATTGAAAGTGTAGAGTCTTTAGGAATAACATTTTTCTAATCCTAAATGACCACACTAAATCTTTTGTTCAATCAAGGAATTAAAAATGATCATATTAAGTAATATGATCAGTCAATCAAAACAAAGACTTGAATTATATCAAAAAATTGAACCATATCGAATGATGTATTTGGACAAAAAGTCAAATACATCTAATTTCCTAGTAAATCTTGTAACTAGGAAAGATGCTTAATGTAACATTTCATAAAGAATGAAATGTTATGGAAATAAGTCGAATACATCCAACCTCCTAGTAAATGTTGTAATTAGGAAAAATGTCAGATGCAACATTTCATAAAGAATTGAAATGTTCTCAAAATGTTGATAAATAAATAAAGAATAAAATAATAAAAGAAAGAAAGAAAATTAAAGGGATGGAAGGACTATATCCAAGAGCAAAAGGATGAAGTTTGAAATTTCTAAGCTTGTGGATATTTCAAAATTTAAACTCCTCCACATCAAAATACAGTGGTAGGGTTAGAAGTCAAGAAATGTCCTTAACTAAAACAAAAATAATTAGATATCTCATACTTTGTCATCATGACCTTTGCCATGTTGGGTGAGTCCGCATGGCAGGTTAAAAGAGATAATGGATCTTCTTTTCCAGGGGTCCATATCCTTTGTATGCCAAAGATTTAGTTGAGTATACTTTGATTCCGTTGCAAGTGGCTTATAACCATAAACAAGAAAAGTTATGGAACCATAGAGCCATTGCAAGTTGAAAATTGTTAAGTAGTCAGGGTCCTGACTTTCTCTTTAAAGGCACTCAAACATATTTAATGAATGTTATTTAGATGTGTCTAGAGATCTATATAGTCTTGATGTTCAGGATGCATCCCTAGAATTTGAAGAGGAATCTAAATCCATAATTGATAAGTTGAAAGAATCAAACAAAACAAAAATAATAATAAGAAAAGTTGATTTACAACTGATATCAATAGTCTAACTCTTTAATGAGTCAGATATTAATGATTTGATCAGGTTATCCTTCGAGTTTAAAGACTACTTTGTTTGGAAATAAATTGAAATGATCTCCAGATGCAGTAGTCTATAATCTTAAACTTGATGCCATTTCAATAAACTAAGTCCCTTGATGACTGCAGTTGAACTCCAAAAGAGAAGCAAAATTTTGCTAAATTAGAAGCTAGAAAATGATGGCTTTACATGAGAAGGCAACATTCTTCTTGGTTAGCTAACATCATAGAAAAAAAAATAAAAATGGATGATAAGAAGAAAAGAAAAGAAAAAAAAGAAAAGAAAAAAAAGGAAAAGAATTCTCAGGTCAGTACCCTATGATGTCTTGCCTAGAGTGAATTAGACATACAACATGGTTATATATAACTTTGAGATAAAGAAAAAAATAGGAAAAGAATTGATGAACATCTATGCTCATGGCATAGTAAAGCATTGGGTCCAAAATATACCCAAATTCTCCTTAAAAAATAAATTTCAACTATTTGAAACTTTCTTCACTAAACTTCTTCATGTGTGAGGAGTATTAGTGCGACCATGAAATGAAAGCAAACCTTCCAACACATTTCATTAGTTAGACTAATCAATTAAGGATGCTTATTAGTCAAAATAGTTTAGGATTATGAATTAAGTCACTTTGACCCCTTTTCCTCACCCATATCATCTATAGGTTAAGAGGAAGCCTTTCATGGCACCATTCCTATCATTTTCATGATAGGATTAAGTCACGAAGATCAATTTCATTTCACATAAGCTAATTTGGATAGGAACAAGTCATTAAGACTGCTTTGTTATTAGCCAAACTTTTGAGGACTGGATTAAGTCATGAAGAACACTTTCCTCTCCTTAGCTATTTAAGTTGGATTAAGCCTTTGAAGGCCCCATCTTAATAGCTAATCACATAGGAGTAAGTTCCATAGAAGGCATCCTATTAAAATGGATAAGGTTAGGATAAAGTCATTAAGACCACTATCTTTAAGTCAAAACAAAAATGTTAGGCTTAGGATTAAGTCATCAAAGACCCTTTTCCTCCACCCAAGCTATTTAGGTTGGATTAAGTCATTGATGGCCCCTTCATAATAGCTAGCTAGAAATAAATAAGTCCCCTAGTAGGCATTCTTTCTAAAAGACAAGAATAGGAATAGTTCATGAAGACTTTTCTTGTCATATAGGCTAGCAAGGTTTGGAATAAGTCATGAAGATCCCTTTCCTATTAGCCAAAATTTGAGGTCTAGGAACAAGTCATTAAGACCCCTCATCCCCATTATGGTTATTCAAGAAGGAATGAAGTCATGGAGACCCCTTCTTATTAGCCAATCATAAAAGAGTAAGTCCCTTAGTAGGAATCCTTATAAGGATAGGATAAATTCATTACGACCCCTTTTCTTTCTAAAGCTACAAAGGTTGGAATTAAGCCATGAAGGCCCCTTCCTGTCGGCTTACTTTATTAGAATAGGCTCCTTATTTTTGCGATTCCTTTTCTAATAAAAATAAAGGAAACTAAGAATGGAATTAAGCCATTTGAAATCTCTATTTCTTTTAACTACTCAAACATGAATTTAGTCCATGTGACCCCTGCTCAGTAGTCCAAATGTTGAGGATTAAGATTAAGCTATTCAGGCCCCTTCTCCCCAACTTAGCTATTTAGGTTGGAATCAAGCCTCCAAAGACCCCTTCCTAATAGTTAACCAGATAAGAGTAAATACCCTAGTGATATCTTCCATGGTTAAAACATAAAGTAGTATGGAATAGAAGTATTCATATTGGCATCCTTTCCAACTACTATTCTTTGACAAGAGTAAGTCCATTGAAGGCATCTTGTTTGAACATAGTGATTACATTAGGATTAGACCATCCTTTGGGTCCATTCCTAATGGCATCCCTATTCATCTTGGAACTTAGTAAATTTAAGTTCCTAAGAGTGAATCATTTCAAAACAAGTATATACATACAAATGCTTATCTTTCACAATCAAATCCAACTAAAACATAAATTGAAATCAAAATCAAAATTAAAAATCAAAATTTTGCATTTGAACCCTTCTGAGCTTATGCTTGTAATGTTGATCAATTCAGTCAACGCCAATATGTGCAGTGTACTCTGGCTGATCTACTACACATATTGGGGGTCCATTTGTTGACCTCTTTTTTAGATGAAATTAATTTGAACTATTAAATCAATAATTTGGATGTCCTAATCTTGAATAAGAATCTCCTAATTCAGTGGTTAGGACATTATACTTAGTGACATAGTGCACCTTTCTTGGGTTTGATCTAACTTAATTGGCTTAGGTGGAATCAACCCAAATTTCAAATTTGAATTAACCCAAATAAAATCCAAATAAATCAAAATAAAATCAAATTAAAATGAGAAAACCAAATCTAAAGTCAAATCTAGTCAACCCATTTGACATAGGTATGACTTAGGTGGGTCCTACCTAGTCAAAGGTTAACCCACCAAGAATTTGATCAAATTAAATCATTCTAAATATCTCCAATAATAAAAAAACATGTTTGATTATGAATCTAAAGAAATTCAAATTCATTTATGCCTTAATTGGGTTAATTAGACCACTTAGTCTAAAATATCCTAAATGGGTCCTATTGGGTTCAAACTCAAATAAAATTGAAATCAACTCAATTTGATTATTCAAAATCATTTAGAAATGATAATCAAACATAGTCCAACCCACCATTATGTCTAATTTGGTCAAATGGGTCATTTTATCCAAATGAAATCCAAACTTACCTCATTAAGCCCACTTTGGGTCAAATGGGTTCAAATTGAAATCCAATTAAAATTAAATAAAATTAATTACTCCAAATCATCTCACACATGTGATCAAGTATGATTAGAGTCCAAACCCAATCCAGTTGAGTCAAATTGGCCATTTGAACTCAATTGGAATCAAACTTAACACATTTATGTGTAAATGGGTTGAAATGGAATGAAATCCAAAATTAATTCTAATTTAAATGAATTAAGTAAATCAAAATGAAATCAATCATCAAATGAACAATTAAGGATGCTCCAAATCAAAATTTAAAATCAATTAATGGTGGTTAAATCATTTGAAATTGAAACTAATTCCAATGCCAAGACTAATCATGAAGTAAATTCAAATTGAAATGAAATCTATGGAACCTATTTAAATTCATCCATGCATGGATTAAGAGAGGTTGCCAAGTAATTTTAATTAAACTAAACAATTCTAAACCAAGCAAAAGAAAAAAAAAGGAATTTGCTTCCTCCAAAGGTAAGAAATTAAGTATCACTTCCCCTCTTAAACAAGCCTCATCCCACCTCTTGTCCAAGAGAGATAAGATGGCTGCTATTAATCGAGGCCACCAAGCCAGACCAAAATGAAAGGAGAAGCCAAGGAGAAGAGAAGAGAAAGAAGAAGAAAGAAGAAAAAAAAGGAGAAGGAGGATCCTATGGCTAACCAAGGAAGAAAAATAGCTAAGAAGCCATCCTCCCTTCTAAATCTTCATCCAAGCTTGCTCACAAGGCCAAGGGGGATTGAATCCACCCCTTGACCGCCCTTGCCACCACTGGTAGCTAGATTTCGGCCACCAAAAAGTCCATAAAGCAAGTTCTCAGTCATCCACGAAAAGAGGGGAGGGGAAGCCTATTCCCTCCCCCCTTTTCATTCCAAATTGTCCACCAAGGCAAGAGATGAAGATTCAGACCCTTCCTCTGGCCTCTCGCCTCCGACACGCCGACAAACAGAAGGAAACCATGCCCCTCTACTGGTGAAATCTAAAGGAGAGGGTCTTTCATCAAATTGAAGTTTTCAACATGTTCTAGAGGTCAGGGTGACCTCAAATGAATCGCCACCCTGACCCCTTACCGCTAGCAAGTCAAAAAATGACTAACGCCATTGAAAAACCAAGCAGATGTTGGTCTAGGGACTACTCCATGGGGAGGCAAGCCATCAAACTTCGTCCACATCTTCATCGAGGTGAAATGAAGCTAATGGAGTCGATCCCATCACAAGAATCAAGGTACGCTCCCACACCAAGCCTCTAAGCCACCAATTTTAGACCTTTTCAAAGGGAATTTGATCCCCAATTGGATCCAATCATATAGAGGGGTCCTAAATTGATCAGTGATCAATTTGAAATTAAAATTATAGTACAATTCATCTGTGATCATTGGAGATTAAGAGAAAATGATGGATGACATCCGTCTTACGCCAATGAGCTGCAGGATTAAATCTGGACAGTCCAATCCTTCTATTAGGATCAGACGACCTTAATCTAGGTAGACGGTTGATTTAAGCCCTTAAGGAACCATAATAGATCCGACGTTGATCCATCAAATGGTAGAGGATCATGGTACTACTTTTGACATGTAAACACGATCCGGTGGCTTTCGCATCGTGCCATATGGCGGAGGCACCACGATGGCTGCCAAGTCTGCTTGCCATTACCAAATGGCTAAATCCCTTTAAAATTGATTAAAAATTGATCAAAAATCATAAAAAATTTAAAAATACATAGAAAAATAAATATAAATCTAAAAAAAATGCAACCTTGGGCTCTATGGATTCATCTTGATGAGAGTAATCTATACAAATTAAAATCCCCAATTAATTTAAGGTATTTTAGCCTTAATTTGAGTTTAAGTAAAATCCATTAAACATTAATTAATCTCAAACCATTAATCCAATTGAAATGAAACTTCGGGGAACTAAAATTGATGTTAAAACACATCTTATGAAAATTTTTCATGAATTATTGCAATGTAATTCATGAGAAATAAAATTTTAAATCCTAAACCTCCATTTTAATTAAAAAATTAATATAAAATGAATTAATTAATGAAAATGAATCAAACAGTCTTAGATCAACTTAATGAACCTTAATGAACATTAAAAGAGTAATGAAACTTATCCAAGCTTAACAAATCACAAATTGGCTTAATAAACAATTAAATGAATTAAATAATTCAAATAATTAACTAAAAATTAATTAAATCATAATAAATCAACCAAATGTTCAAAAATTATGAATGAACCCTCTTTGGAAACAGCTTTTAAAGAGGAATCAATGAAAAATGAAACCCTCAAATAATTTGTATTAAATTAGGCTTAATTTTGGTTTTAATGAAATAATTAAAATCTTAATCACACCCTAATTTTTAATCTAGTAAGATGAAACTTTGGGAACATGAAATTAGCATATAATCCCACCTGCCATAAAAATTTCAAAACCAATTGATCTTGGGATTAGAAATTGTTAAATTTCCAAATGCCTAAGTCAATATTAATCAAATAATGAATAAAGGAAATTTATTAATCTATTAAATCATGAAACAAATTGAAATAGCCTTAATCGAACATAAAAAATACTTAGGAAGGTTTTCCAACATCCTGATTCAAAGAACTTAATCAATTACATATTTCAAGATTAATGAAATTAATAAATCATATTAAGAGTAATTAAACCTTAGGTTAATAAATTCATAATTAAATAACTTGAATCAATTAAAATGAAATCAAACCTTAACCTAAATAATTAAGAACACTAAGTCAAACTAAATCAAATGAAACAAATAAAATAAATTAAATGAAATGAACTAATTAAAATAAAATCAAATGAAATAATTGTAACCAAACTACATTGAAAACTAAACAAAGAATGAGAATTAAATTAAATTCCAAAGAAAGTAATCAATCCAAATTCAAACAGACTAAATGAAATCAAAAGGATTAATTAAGATACTTAAGGATCTTAGTTAGACATTTAGGATGAACCTTCATGTTTGGATCAAGATTTTATTTTATTAGAAGTTAGGATGTTGAATAGGGTGAGTTCTATCCACAAGTAGGATACATTTTACTGTTCATTCTTGAAAACCTAAACACCACTTTAACTAAATAAAGTGAAATAAAAATAAAAATAAATCACTAAATCATTTGAATTGAAACCACCCAAAGGTAAAATTCAAACAAACTCAAACCCCAAATTGAAACTTAAAATAAAGAGGCATAGTAAAGTCTTGCTACACAAGCCTATTCTTTTCACACACTAGATCATTAGGTCACAGACCCTAGACTTAGGTTAGGTCATTCTGTGATTTTTGAAAAAACTGAAACCTCATATAAACTAAAGCCTTAGGCAAAATATAAAATCAATTAGAAATAATCAAGTTTTGAAACCATGAAATCATATTGCTCCAATCTTTGAATTGGGCAACTTCTCCCATTGCTCATAAGAGGCATCAGATTTGTGAGGATGACCACCTTCTTGGGGAAGCCTTCATTCAATTATTGATTTGTCCCATAACCATTTCTAAATGTAAAACATTAAGCATAAAAATGCATACCCAAGACCTCAAATGAATCTTGAATCAAAATTTTTAAAGATCTAAAAAATGTGCATTAGTTAGATGCATTTCGTACCCTATATTATATTAGGGATTAAGGAGTGAGTCTAGGTTCATAGATTCCTTCTATAAAAATGCAACAACCCAGCTACCTAGCATTCATGAGACTTAGCATTATGAATTTAAAATTTTCTTAGGTGGTGTTAGCTCGTAGCTATCTTTATGCGGGTTGTAAGTCTAGAGGAGTCATGGATATGTTAATTCTGTCAAATGAGAGGAATGCCTGCCAAGTCTCAAAAATAGAACTAGATTGAGCATCTGATATGTGTGAGAAGTATCTGTAGACTAGGTTCTGAAGTATCCTTTTCAGGAATAAGTCTTCAATCCTAAGCATTTCTATAGTCTTGTGTTGCTAGAATCTGAGTACTAGACTTTTTTTAAAAAAATTTCAACTCAAAATCTAAATTAAATTCCAAAACTTAAAGCCTAATTACAGGATAGTTGAAATGCCTACTAGGCATTCCAGTATCAATAGATATTTCCTACTTCATCCCGTTTGGCCTCCAAAAGAACTCTCTCCAATTTGAAACAATCCCAATTAAAATTCCAAAAATCAATCCTTTGAAAAACTAACTTTGAAATCTTTAGAAATAATAACTCATTTCTTTAGTTGAGAGTATTATTAGGAAGAGACCCTTCTTAAGATGTAATTAACTATAGGGGCTTGCCTCTATAGAGAACCGTGAACCCAGTTTAAAATTAAACCCTATTCTACTTTCCATGTTTAAGGGAAAAATCTCTGGTATACATGAAAGACCCTTAGCTTTAGGAGTCTTTTATTAAATGATCGAATCCATTATAGGATAACAAGTCTATCTTCTAAGATAATATGTTTATTCCTTAATGAAGCATTTGATCATCCAAATATAAAATTCATAAACTCCATGTAGTGTCATAAATTTTCTCCACAAGACTATAAAATGATGATCTATGAATGATCTAAAAGTGATTTATCATATGTGATGAAGCAAATATGAAGGTCTAGATCTGATCTCTGTTTAAGACAACCATAGCCCTGCTCAACTACAAAATCAAAGGGAAATGCTATTCTCTGAAATAGGATGATATCTCAGGACAACTAAAAGCTCCTGATATATGTGCATGAATCCATCCATGTAAGTAGTGCCAAAGAGAATTTACATCATAGCACCATGAGTCAGTCATCACACTCACTCTGCCTAATCCATGGTATAGATGGGTTAATGATGTAGGTGCTAATGCCATCCTCTCTCCATGAGCAAGCAAGTTAGCCATCAAGAGAGTGGAAGGAAGGAAAAGTTTATTATAATCTAAAAATCCAAAATAGCATAACCAAGTGGCAATGAAAGCCACTAAAGATAGCTCCTCATCAATGTCCTGTGCTAAGATTCGCCAAAAATTGACCCTTCCTTTTGGCTCAAATTTGGCATTAAATGGATTCTTTGATGAATGAATTCCCATATCAAACAAATCTTCCAATCATGCAAAATGAGGTGAACATATTGCTGAATTCAAAGAAACTCTCAGACCATGTGTCTAAAGTAACTATGCCCTGTCGCCTATGACCTGCTCTCCTCTCTCTGAATAATATCTGGTAGTGAGTTAGAACATGATGAAGACCGGAGAAATATACATGACTGCCTCATCGATGCTGGCTAGTTGGCTGATGTTGAAAGAACTCATGATATGGAGGCACACACTTCTCATAGGAAATACTATGATTAGGAGACCTGCTATATCCCACATGTTGGCCAAAGTAATTATCATCTCATGTGGACCAATCTAGCAGGTATTGTGTTCATGTCCCAATGTTCTGCTATGCTCTGGATCCAACTAAATATAAGGTGATTATAGTCAAAAAGTGATGCATATACTACTTGATATATGCTAGCTCTCCTAAGGATGTCACCATGCATTTGTAAGTGATGGAGTATGCAGTATACATAACCACTGATGGCTGACAAGGGTCTGCCAAATACTGACTTTGGGTCCTAATCTTTTGCCTCATGGTGTAATATGCGATAAACCAAAAGTCTGATTGTGCCTGCAAAAGGTGTGGTATCTATGACTGGCTAAAGTACGTCCTAATCCTCAAAGCTAAGGCAATTTATGACTATGTCTTAGTTTTAAATTAATCACCCAATTATCAGAGTCATGACCTAATGGAAGCCCTGAATCAATAGGAATAATGTGTGAAGATCAAGTAAATGAATAATCAAAAATATCCCTGCCCTTCAACATATCATAATGCCATGATAGTTGATCTTGTAATTTGATTGCATAATGTGGATCATCAATAGTGGGATTTGGTCATATTTCCTTAGAGGCATATCATTTAGCCTTTTGGATAACATAACATGCTATAGATAATTTTGTAGGCATTTTAAGAGGTAGTAATATTTGAATTTGTAAATGTATTGTGCTTTTAGGCTTTTGATTCAGTCTTCTTTAATTTCATAGAATTTAAGTTAAACATATTGAATCCAAATTTATATTTAAACCTTCCCCTTTTGGGTATGTTGGCTATATCTAGACTTAAATCCTATCCATATGGACATTTTGGATTTAAGTTTTGATATAAATTTTGTCCTTTTGGACAAGATATAATTTAAGATTTGGATTTATATCTAGCCCTTTTGGGCATGATAAAATCTAAATTTAGGTTAAGATCCTATCCTTTTAGGCATGAAGGATCTGACCTGGTCCCTCTAGGCATGACTGATTTGATTTAAATTTAGATTCGACCCTTTTGAACATGATAGATCTGATCCGACCTCTTTGGGCATGATGGATCTTTATTTAAATTTAGATATGATTTCTTTGAGTATGATGGATCTTGATTTAAATTTAGATATAGACCCCTTAAGCATGATGTATCTAATTTGGCCCCTTTGGGCATGATGTATCTTGATTTAAATTTAAATCCAGCTCTTTTGGGTATAATAGATCTTAATTTAAGATAGCTTTTGATTGGAGAGAGTTTCTCTTTGATGAAGAATTTTTCTTGCATTGCATTGCTTATAAAATTGCCTTTTGTTGATAAAAGAATTTTCCTTTGAGATGAGAATAATCTTCTCATACTTAAGTGAAGAGTATCCTTTTAGTTGATTGATTTTGAATTGATTTTGACTTTTACATTTGTAAAGCATGTCATCTTTGCTAGTTATGCATAATACCTCTTGAGATATTTTCCATTTATAGGGAGCATAGGTCTTATCCCTTTTGCATCAATGAGTTGATAAGCTCCCCTTTATATACTTTTTCAATAATATATGACCCTTCCCAATTTGGGTTAAATCTTTCACTGATTCATTAATATGGAATGATAGGCCTTCTACGTACCAGTACTAGTTCACCTGCTTTGATGCTTCTTGGGAGAACCATGCAATCATGAGCTCGGGTCATATTTGGTTTAAATATTTCTAAATTTTGTTGAGATTGTAATCAAGTTTCATCTAGAGCTTCAAGCTCTTCGAGTCATATTCAGACACTTTTCTTTATTGTAAGTTCATTTTGAATTATTATGCGGAGTGAAGGTAGCTCTACTTCCAAAGAAAGTATTGCTTCTGATTCGAAGACTAGGGAGTATGGTATTGCTTATGTAGTAATTTTATATGTAATACAGTATGACCATAGGACTTCTATTAATTTATCATACCGTTCCTTTTTATTTTAGAGAGAATTTCCTTGAGAATTTTAATCAACATTTTGTTGAATGCATCTATGAGACCATTACCTCTTGGATTATATATTGAAGAATATTACAATCTATCTTATATTTCTCAATGAAATGATAGACTTTGGTATTCCTAAAGGTAGTGCCATTATTAGATATAATTCTTTGAGGTACTCCAAATCAGTAGATGATATGGTCTCAAAAAAAAATTTCACTATATTTTTCATTTTAACTTCTTTTAATGGAATTGCTTCTGCCCATTTGTTGAAGTAATTAGTGACAGTTAAAATAAAATGATGCCCCTAGACAATGGAGGATCTATTGGGCCAATTATATCGGTTCCCCAACTTTTAAATGGCCAAGATGCCACTGTTACATGTAATTCATTAGCTGAGTGATGCAACATGTTTGCATATACTTAACACTGATGATATCTTTTGGCATGTTTAATGCAGTCTTGAACCATACCGAGCCAATAATATCCCAATTATTTAATTTTGAATTTTATTTTAGGATCAAATTGGTGTGCACCACACAACTCTTTGTGAACTTCACCATTATCATTTTTTCTTTATCTAGTCCTATGCATTGCAATAATATTTGGTCGAATGAGCTTGATATAACGTATCATTTATAAGAGCATATCGTAGCGCTCTTTGTGAAGTTTGATGAGCCTTTGATTTATCCTTGTTAATCTACCACATTTAAGTTAGGTGATGAATGGTTTTCTCCAGTCATCTTCTTCTATTATTGTTGAAATCACTTGATTTTCTTTAGCTTTAAAGGCTCACAGGAGGGTTGGTGCCAATGTTAGTCTGCTTTGGACTATTATTATAATTGGCTTTCCCTAAGAGTTTCTCATTTCTGTAGCTAATTTAGCTAATGCGTCAACTTTGTCATTGTCTCGATGTGACACCCTTATAATTGTTACTTTAGGAATTTGTTTTAAAAACTCCAAGCTGTATTTATGATAAAGTGCTAATTCAAGCTTTTTTATCTTGAAAGTCCCAATTATTTATCGAATTATAAGTTGAGAATCCCCATAAACATGAAGCTTCTTAATTTTCATGTTAATTGCTAGCTCTAGAATCACAATTAATGCTTCATATTTGGCCTCATTGTTATTTCAAGGTTTCATTTGACTATATGAATATTGGAGAATACTGCCTTGCAATATTACAAATATTAAATTTATTTTGACATGTATTATAGGAAAAATAGGTGGTTTAGCTGGCTTAACTGATGAAACCCCATCAAAATAAGTTCCCACTCTGATGATTGTTGAGCTTCTTCCACTTCAAAGATTTGTTCATCAAGCAATTCATCGTTAAGTGGAGAATTTGTTAGTAAGGGATGAGCGGGTTAGGAAGTCAGCTAGAGCTTGCCTTTTTATAGCCATCTATGGGCATATGTTATATCAAATTGAAGTAATAGGACTACCCATTAAGCTAAGTAATCAGTTAGGGTTGGTCTAGTCATTAAAAATTTAAGAAGGTTGACTTTAGATATTCGAATTATTTTATATGATAACATATAGTGCTGCAATTTCTAAGTAGCTAATATCAATGCTACACATTGCTTCTCAATAGGAGAATATTTATTTAGCTCCTTCTAGACATCGACTTATATATTATAGGGCATTTTCCTTTCCTTCTTCATTATTCTAAGCTAACAAAGCTCCCAATGATTCTTCTAAGATTGTCGTATATAATATCAATGGCTTTCACATTATTGGTGCTGCCAAAATTGGGGGATGTAACAAATAGTATTTTAGACTATCAAATACTTGTTGACAAGCATCATCCTATATAAAAGGTGTGTCCTTTTTTATCAAACAGGTGAAAGGTTGGCATCTCCCCAAAATATTAAAAATGAATCTTCTAATGTAAGACAATTTATCTTATAGTGAACGTAGTTGCTTCAAGGTCTTAGGAGGTGACATTTTTATTATTGCATTTATTCTAGTGGGATCAATTTCAATTCCTCTATGCCACATAATAAAAACACATTTCAATAGATTCATTTTTAAGTCAAAACTTTGAATTCTATTGAATACAACTCTTAAGTTACTTATGTGCTCACTTTGATTCTTTCTTTTGACAACCAAATCATCAACATAACATTCCACATACTTATGTATTAGGCTGTAAAAGTTGTGGGTCATCGCCCTTCGGTATGTAGCCCCAGTATTTTTCAAACCAAACAATATTACTTTGAAGTAATATATACCGATTAGTGTGTGTGGAAGGATGTATGCTTTTCATCTTCTAGAGCCATTTTAATTTGGTTCTAGCCCAATGAACCATCCATGATGAAAAACATATCATAATTTGATATTCTATCTACTATGAGTTCTACATTGGGCAGTGGGAAGTCATCATTTGGGCATGCTTTATTTAAATCCCTGAAGTTGATACAAACACAAATTTGTTCATTCTTTTTCTTTACTAGGAAAATATTGGCAGTCTAGTCAGCATACTTCTCTTCCCAGACAAATCATGCTTCAATTAGTTTTTTAGTTTCAATAATTAGTTATTCTTTAATTTTTAATCGCATTCACCTTGATGCTTTCTTTATAGGTTGTACATCAGTTTTAATGGCATGTTTATGTATAACAATATCTGGTGATAGGCTTGGAATTTCACTGTAATTCCATGTGAAGCAATCCTTGTATTGAGAGTAATACTTTTAATTCTTCCAATCATTCTTATGTGAGGTTCACACTAATAAAAGTCAACCTAGGTTCTTCTTCAGTTTAGGTTGATTTCTTGGAGTTCATAAATGGTCGCTTGATTTCCTTCTTCAAATTATTTCAGGACATCTTGGAGGTGAATGATTACTTCCTCTTCAAAAATATTCTCATTTAAGACATTCTTTTGTTCATCAATATTTTCTGCAAGGGCTTTTTTTGTAGGATGTGGCATAGTATGAGCTCATTGGAGGAGATTCCAAAGCAATATATCCTAATCCCCATATAGTGAACTTCCCATATCCTATGGGATTTTGAGTATTATCTTTTTGCTAGAGCCTCTTAAATAATTAAGCTTAGATGCTTAATTATATAAGTTGAATATTATTTTTAATCAGTTTCTTTAGAGCTGGTGAAAAGTATTGAGGAATCATTATTAACATATCTTCTTCCAACAAAATTTGTGTGGGATTTGGGATTCGCACTTTTATTTTATAGAAAAGAATCCTACATTCATTGTCTGTTAGAAGGGACTTAGAAAGTTTTCAACTATTATATTTCCTCACTTCTTGAAGCTGTTAATGCTTTTATCAGTGTCTTTAGCACTGTAGTTATTTTTATAGCCTTTTTATAGATTTGGGATTCAGGTACCCTTATTAAAGAAACATGAATTTCCTCTAGTAGCTTTGCCACTTTACTAAAACTAGCTTCTTCTTTCTTTTTGCTAGTTGGAGCTTTCTTGGGTTGATAAAGTATTAATTCCTCTTCATCATCCTTAGTATCACTGCCAAGGTGGGGAATTACCTTGGGTTGATTTAATTCCTCGATACTTTTGCCCTTTGGATCATTACTTTTTAGCATTAGTTTAATAGGTGGAGTCACTTACTTTTGGGAATTGACTTCCTCTATGTTCTTTTGAATGAAATACTTGATATCATTATAAATCTTGATCTCATGTATCAAGAATGGATTCATATCTCCATCAATTTGATGCTCTTCACCATTTTGAATATACTTCATACATTGATGAAGAGTTGAAGGCACTATGACATATTCATGAATCTAAAACCTACCAAGAAGCACTTTGTAAGTAATGTAGGGTTCTATGTATAATTTTCTGAAGCATATAGGAAAAATAAGAGATCTCAAGGTTGTTTACCTTATTTATTGAATCCTTATAGGAATATTATACTTTTGTCAAGATAGTGAGAATCCAAAGCCAGTGCTCTAAGTGTTTTAACTATTAAGAGATTGATCGAAGCACATGGATTGATCAATATCATTTTTATTCTGATAGAGTTGCTTTCAGTTGTAACATAAAGGGTCAGATTATGTTCGGTCATCCAAATAATAGGTCATTTTTACTGAATGTGATGGTTGTTGATTTCTGAGTGGTTAAGTCCTTTTTCATCTTTTCTTCAACAAAAAATGCCTTGTATTATTTTGGATTTTGCAAGGCTTTGATTAATGTCTCAGGCATATCTTTGGACAATATGACATCATCATATATACGTAGTAAAGCATGGAGCTTGCATAAATGTGCCAGAATATTATAATATACTCCTATTTTGGCAAACTTTTAAAGTTTAGTCGGTGATGGGGGTAAGGTATTTTCATTAATTTGAATTTCTTTGCCTATATCATTAACTTTTTGTTGTGGAGGTTGAGAGATTCATTTTCTACTCCTTAACTGGACTTGAGTTACTTCCTCTGTCTGATCTTCTATATTGAAAGAAGTCTCTAAATTCTGTGTTTCATCAGAAATTTTGAAGCTTTCAGTACTCCTAGAGCTATTGCTTAATCTAGGATAAAATTTCTTTGAGCCTGACTTAACTTTCCATTTAATAAGCTTTTCTTTTGGAAAGCATAATTCTTCCTCAGAGTTAGTTGAAGTTGCAATCACATTTATGACACAACATGTTTTTGAAACTTCAGCTTCAATAATTTTTGTGTCAAGCTATAGGCAGGCAATGTATTCTTCGAGTTTAACTGGACTTCGAGGAAGTTGCTCATACTTTTCTAAAGAATCAATCAAATTTTATATTTCAGACTTTGGTTTTCTAGATTTTCTCTTTTTCTTTGATTTGTGGGGTGTTGACCTCACTTTCGAGTGAGGATTTATCACTCTTATCCTAGGTCTAGGATTCATCTAGACACTTAGGTTTCCTTAGTACTAGGACACTTCTAGTAATTAAGGGAACACTAAACTTAGGCCTAGAAATATGTAAGGATTGACCTTAGGTCTAGAGCGTACCATAGGACAAGTGGGCCTCACCCACCCTAGGTCCTAAACTGACACTCATACTCATCAATTCATTTAAACCCAAACTCATATGATTGAAACCAAACCAACCCAAACTCATCTGAATATAATTAATCTTAATTGAATTTAATTTCCAATCCAAGCTCGAAGCCAAATTAACTTCAATCTTAACCCAAGGTAACCCACTTCAATCCTATAACTCCATTCAAACCAATTCAAATAAACCAAACTCAATTTAATTATCTCAATCAATCTAACTATTCAGTAGATCATTTGAAATTATTTCAACACTTATAATCAAACCAATTAAATCAATTAAACTTAATTAACCCAAGTTTTCCCATTTGACCTAAAAGGTTCAAATGAGCCAAAACCCAATTAAACTCAAATCAATTGTAATCAAAGTCACCAATCAACTTCAAACTCATCATCATTGAATATATTTTAACCATTTATAGCCTTAATTGGTCCAAATTGACTTGACTAAAACATTTAACCAAAAGTGACCTAAAGGGACAAATTGGGCCAAATCAATTGCAATCAATGACTTTCATTAACCACAAATCAGATATTAAGCATGACTCAACCACTAATTGAAGCAATACAATCTAACCATCCCAATTTGGCCTCTTGACCCAAGTTGACCTAATTTGCCCTAAAGGGCCAAATTGAGCCAAATAAAATCCTAAACCAAATTGGTTGAAACCAATGCTTTTAACCAATCATCAATTGGATATTGGACATGGTCAATCCTTCAATTGGATCCAATTTGGTCAACCCAATTGACCTACTTAGCCTAATTTGACCTAAAGGTTCAAATTGAATCACATCACTCCCTATTCTAAATCAATTGAAATCAACTCTTCTAATCAATTATCAATGATCAATTAAACATGAACCTAATCCATGCTCAAGCCAATTTGGCCAATTTGGTCAATTTGGTCAAATTGGCCAACATGACTCATTTGACCTAAATTGAACCATATGAATCAAATTCAAATCTAATCCAAATTGAATCAAATTAATTGCACTAACTCATTCTAAATGACAAATTAAACTTAATCAAACTCCCACTTTGATCAAATTTGATCAAAATGGTCAACTTAGCCCAATTGAACCCATTTTACCTACATGAATCAAATTGAACCAAACATAACCAAACCAAGTAAAAACCCAACCAAACTTAGCATAACCCATCCTAGGGTAATTTTTGGCCTACCCACACCCATGGTGAACCTGGGTTGGGTCAAACTTATTAAACCAAACCCTTCAAATGGGACAAAATCTCCATTTGGAAGGGTTCTCCACCTCCCCACTCTTTGGCAGCCATATTTTTCCCTTCTAGGATAAAGGACCACTGACCCAACCTAACCTAAGGCTATTGATTTCATCCTTTGGCCAAGAGAGGGTGAGTTCACCCACGAGCAACCATTAGTCCACCTAAGGAGTGTACTCTCCATGACAGTCCACTACACTCCCTCAACCACTCACACACATCCATCTCAGCAGTCCATTGCCACCTCCGGACAGTCACTTCGGCTGGACGACTACCAAAAGCTAAGCCAATCTCAACCATTAGTTCAGTTAGGGAGAAGAGTATATTCCTCCCCATCCATTGAAACTCACTTGAGACCTTCCTCAAAGCATTTTGATCAATCCACAAGCATTCCTTGAGTTCCCCGTGCACCCCATCACCTGTGAGACCAAGCTCCAGCCAAACCTGCGAGTCATATATGTCCAACCTCATCAAAACTCCATGAAATTCAAATTAACTCTCCCCACATGTTCCCCACGGCGAATGAAAATGAATTAACTCCTTATCGATTCGACCATAAGAGGGCATCCATAGACCAACTTCAGGGACTTCTATGGTGGCGCTTGGTCCACAGACCGATTGGCGAGGAGGAAGATTGAGATCTTCTTAATAGGGTTTCATCTCTTTAAGATGAAGCTACCTCTATTGACGGACCACCGATCTTTAGCTCTAACGAGATAAAACTCTGACAACCATAGATTTGGCCATTAGGTGTTGGTATTTTCAAAACCAATTGTCATTTTACTTGATTTCCACCAGAAGATCTCCTTAAATCTCTTCGCTGATCATTTTGGATTCAATTTCACCATCAAACGAGCTCCAACGAGCTCAAATCGAGTGGTAGAACATAGATGTTGTCCGTCTTCTAGTGCTCGCTAGATGATGGATCACCAGCCGTCTGTTCTACATGATTAGAATGGACAACCTTGATAAATCATGCTAGAGATATCAATTTAATCCCTTTGTAGTCATGAGCTTAACCTCAATCATCCAATCTGAGATCAGATGACCAAGATAAAATTATGTCTTCCCCGATGAGTTAGCAGCCACGTCGAACATTTTAAATATCTAATACCATGATGTCACATGGAAAGTCTTGCCGCGTCAATGCCAACATAATGTTGACAATTTAAAATGACTTAATTAGGTTTTAAATTATAATTAAATAGGGAGAACTTCAAAAAATTACAACTAATTGTAGAAAAATTTTAAAAATGTAAATAAACCCATTTTGGAAAGCTTAAACATAGAAGAATTTAATAAAATTAAAATCTCTAATTAATTTTTGATGAGCATGTACTTGCTTAACAATGGCACATACTTGCTTAGCAATCCCTAATTAAAGTATCCCCTAGGAGGTCTTTGATAATCTCACTTTCGTTGTTTAACAATGACACATATTCATTTATATGTGCACATATATTAGATCATAAAGTAAAACCCTTTTTTTTGCCATTAAGCTTTACATAAGTAAAAGATATCAATGCACAATCTTTTCATGAATTTATGCATATATTTATGTATTTGCTTATGTGCATTTGAATTGGCAAGTATATAGTTTGAACATCCAGGGAACACGAGACTTTAAGTTGCTCTAAGGAGTTCTTAGATAATCTCACTTCCTTGGTTTATCGACACGTACTTGCTTAAATTTCTTATATGTGTTTGCATATGCTTAAATATAAGATGAAATCCCTTTTGTTTTCTATCAAATCAATGCATCAACATTGATTGAGTGTGTAAAAAAAAAAATACAAGTACATTACATGTATATATATAGGAAAGAATGGTCTATTAAGAAAGTTAATGCAATGATGATTTACCTTAAGAAATCAACTTAGGCTAGGGATGAAAGAGTTAAGTCTCTTTCCTCTCTTCATAATGATTATATCTTAAGTAAGAAGTGACCAAAATAAAAATGCATAAGTTAAAACTCAATTAAGTTACTAAAATATTAAAGTGAAACCACTCTTAATGGGTAATTTAAACAATCCTAAACTTTTAAAAAATCCTTATTCTAAAGCCCAATCAATACATACCACACTAAGCCTTAGCACACACATTAGAATACTAAGTCACCGATCTTAGTACTAGGTTAGACCGATGTATATTGTCATTATATGTTTTATTTTATGATGTAATATTTTAGACTGGATGTTAGGATTGTTTATGTGTAGACTGGATGTTAGGACATTATTAGTTTAACGATGTTTTACACAGGGGATTATGCATGAGGGACCACTATAATAATAAATGAATATAAAATACTTTTATTTGTAAGTGCTATTTATGTCCCTAAGTATAATCCAATTAGGATAGGTGGGCATAGTTATCCAAGTGGAGTGCTAAGTCTAAATATGTGAAATATAACTACTTAGTTTGTATGTTTGTTTAGCTAATATATATTTTGTAGGTGTAGTTAAATTTTTCTTTTCATAAAGATGTAATTTTTGTAATAGGATTAGGATTAGTGCTATGGGGTTTAGGATGAGCAGTGGTTAGAAGCCAAAGACTTGGGAGGCCTTGTAAAAGTTAGAGCAAACTAATCTAAAGAAGGAAAGAAGAATAAGAATTGAAAAGCCCCATAGCATTTATTTCATTTATAAGATTTAATTATAATATGTGTATAAGGTAGAGCTTGGCTACCCAACATTTTGTCTTTTCTGGGGTGTACTGTAGTACCCAACCGCACCAACCTTTTATTATTTTTTGAAATCTAAATATTTGGTTATTATGTTTAGATTGTACAATAGAAATGACATGTACTTTATAAGTTTCTTAAAGTGTGTATGCTTGACACGTGGCCTGGATGTGGTAGACTCTTTAGGATAAAATTAAATTTTCTATCATCACTAAATAGCTTATAACTAAGCTCTAATGCAACTCACAAGCTCACTTTAAAGCCTAAGTATATAAACAAGATAATAAAAGACTTTGAAACCCTTAGCTGAATGGTTGTATGCTATAACAAGATGCATATCATATTATTTCACTCTTAAAAATAGAGGATCTCCACTCTTGCACAATAGGAGATAAGCTTGACCTTTGAGAGCTGTCCCTTGTAGTGACGAACACCTTTTCTCACTAATTTAGCCCACAATTCAATTTCATCATGCATATCAACATAATTATCCCAAACCTTCTCTAAATTAGTGTATCAAAATGATCAAAAAACTTGTAAATTTTTAACATTAATCTAAGTCATGATTGCATACCAAATATTATCTAGTCTCTTATGATGTGAATTTAGGATTCTAACTTCCTTCCTAATTAAATAATAACCTAACTATCTTGCATCTACATAAGTTCAACCTACATGATTTTAAAGCGTAGGAGGTGTTAGCTTGCAGCCACTCCAGCCGGTTGTAAGTCCAGAAGATTCAGGTTGTATTCACTCCCTCTTGTGGAGGTGAACCACTATATCACATTCACTTCGATTAGATTTTAAATCATGCTTCTAGCCTATGTTACAACATTTTTAGACTAAGGTTTTGAGGTAGCTTGTTTCTCTTTTGTTATGAGTATAAGTCCTCATTTTTTTGGTATCTCCATAATTTTATGTTGTTGGGTTATAAGTCCTAGCACTCAAATAAAATTTCAACTTAAACAAAATTAAGCTCTCCTCTTCAAAAATATAAAGCCTCATCATAGGGTAGATTGGAGCATTCACTAGGGTTCCTAGTATCTTGGATGCTCCATACTTATCTTCTTATAGAATCCATAAATAAGTCTTCCTATTTGATTTCTAATAACAACCAATTCTTTGATAGTATAGCTTTGAAATCTTTGGAGATATTTATTGACTACTCTAATCGAGAGTGTTCATAGGAAACTTCCATTTCCTAGGATGTCATTAACTATGGCTTTGGAACCCATAATAATTACTTTATCCATGTAAAGTAGAGAAAAAATCTCTGGTATATATGAAGACCTATATACCTTAGGAGTCCTTATTGGGTGATTAAGTCCATTGTAAGGTGATATTACTATCTTTTGAGATAGTACACTATACCTCAATGTCGCACTCAATCACTTCAATAAGTACCCGTTAAGATCTATGTGGTATCCTTATGACTCCAAATTAAAAACCACAGATTTTTTTGGTGACTCCACTCGGGATCATTCCTCTCTCCATTTTTAGTAGTCAATCATTGTCTCCAAGTATCAATAGTGGATTTGTATTTTTTATGTAAGTCCAATACTATCATTCTTTTCATCGGATACCTCACCTATGTCATCTTTAGGCAAGTGTGGCCAACATCCTTTAGGCTTTAAAACCTCACTCCAGTAGATTATAAAACCCCTATTGAACCTCCAATAGGCAAAAAAAAGAAGAAAATTTACTCAAACAAATTGAAGAAACTCAACTCAAAACTTCTAAGAACCTCTTGCCATAAGCAAGACAAAGAAAGGTTCATTCCTCATCTCAAAATCCATTTGAGCTCACTCTTAGTGATGTTCAAATCAAACAAAATATTCCCCCCCCCCCATATAAATCTCTCTAAAAATATATAAACCCCATCTAACATATCCAAGTTTATTAGATGCGGGTTTCAATTTAAATTAAAGTCAAAAGAATAAAGTCTAATTCCGTAGTAAAAAGAAAGCCCAATCCTTCTTCCTTTAAAGAAATCACTCACTATGTCTTCTGGAACACTTATCTTCTCCTTCTCCTTGGGTATAGATTTGGACATGGATCAAGTCATACTCATCTCTGCCCCTATCATTAAATTTGGCATTGGATTCAAGCATTTCAAGATCACTTGTGATGGTCCTGCCCTCAGTATAATGAGTAGGGAGGAGGTGGCTGGCAGGAAGCCACTTATGCAATTTGATCATTAGTTAGATGTTGAGTTCCCATCATTGAAGAGAAATGCCTTAGAGGTTCCCACACCATGAGCATGACTTGTGCCTACCACAATCTCTACTAAGACTAGGACCGCCTCTACCATAGTCCAGTCTTAAAGAGGAAGTCGATCTTAGCATATGAGGTTGTTTCCCTCACCTTCGAGGTCGGTACTAGCTCCCATCATGTGCCCTTGATTAAGACTTAGTGCCACAACAAAAACAAGAAAGTTATAAAGTATTATGAGCATATATCTAAGGAAATTAAGGATGCCTCCCATGTAGCTAAAGAGGGATCCATTCGTGAGACCTCTCCCCTTCTTGGTTGTGACAGGTTTCATCCTCTGTCAGCTATAGAGGGAGATGAGGATGTCAGAAAGATAGCTGCATCACCCCCACGCCCTATTGAGTATGATATATTATATAAGGATAAGAGGAGACCCTATGCTGGCCTTAGATCCGTGCTTAGGAGAGTTAGGAGAGCACATGGATGATCTGAGTCTATCACCCTGCATGACTTGAGATAAGTTATATAGGGATAGGAGGAGACCATATTGATTATGAGATATTATATAGGGATAGGAGGAGACCCTATGCTGGCCTTAGATCCGTGCTTAGGAGAGTTGGGAGAGCACATGGATGATCTGAGTCTGCCACCCTGCATGACTTGAGATGAGTTATCCCTAGGAGCGATAGGTATCATATTCAGAGAGAGAGAGGGTAACAAAGTCCAAGATTACTGTCCAAGCAAGAAAAAGAGATAGGAAGAGGTTTGCTAGGCAATTGATGACCTCAATATTGATTGACCACCTTGATCGACAAGCTAATAGAGCCAATCATTCATACCGAATAGTCGTTACTGGTTCTAGCCACAAGAGGAGATCTGCAACAAAGAGATTACCGGTGTAATCACCACCACACCACTCCACTCGTCGGCCACCATCACCAGTTCATGTCCTGCCATATGAATTTTTACCAAGTACCAAAATTTAGCATCTAGAGAAAAATTCATTCCCCTTGGTGAAATGGCTATGTCCCAAGGACCGCACTTCATCCATCCTACAAGTTGATGCAAGGCTAAGCTCTCCTGCTAGACCTTCTACCTCAATGGTGGAGAGAAAGGAGGGGTGGCTCAAGAGCATCGTAGTTGCTCCACCATTCCAAAAAGAGAAAGAGGAAGAAAGGATTTCTAAGTTGGCCCTTATGGCTGTTGAACTAGTCATGGTTGGCCCCTCTTCTACCCAAGACATTCAATGCGTCATCTCTTTGGAGCACAGTACAACAACGAGTCACCACCTAGTATATGTTCCAGTAGTCCCAAGTAGAGTAAATGACATAAAAGAATACTATTGCGCCGTAGTGAGGAATATAGTGGGGGATGACCATTCTGATCAAGAGGATGGCATGGTGGATTTCAAAGCCAATGAGGATGACCTCCTAAATGATGTAGCAAAGGTCTATATGATTGATACTCGAGGGTCCTTGCATAGAGAGCAGCCTAGCAAGAAGCTCTAGGCGGCGTTGTAGTTAAGGAAGGTGAGGTATCAGACTCAACTCAACGCCTTCTACAATAAATCAAACTCAATGATGACCAGATTGATAGAATGGAGAGGAGAGTGAAGGAGTTGATGGTAGTAGTGTTAGCAATGCAGAATCAAACACATGCCCCTCAGTCCATTCTTATGGAGGCTGATAGACCTAAATTGATACACATCCTAGACCCTCCTAAGAGAACTACCCCAATGGATGAGGATACTGGTAGCCTGCATATAAAGACAGTTGATAGCACCATCATTCATGAGAAAGACAATAAGTATATGGTAGAGCAACAAGTGAAGGAAGCATTGGTGCAGGGCCAAGTAAGCTTATCGGTTTTAAAGGGTAGACCTTATCCGAAGGAATTTGATATAGTTTAATATCCCAAGGGTTTTGTGCCACCATTTTTTAAGGTATCTGATGGTAGTGTGAACCTTAGGTAGCACATAACACACTTCAGGACTAGTTGTTGTAATGTTGGTGGTAGTGATGCTCTACTTTTTAGGCAATTCATCAATAGCCCTTATAGAGTCGCCATTGATTAGTATGTCGAACTGTCTAATGGTTTGGTGAAGTCTTTTGCAGAATTATAACAACTTTCATTAAGAATTCACAAGAGCCCAATAGGGAGTGACTGTAGGGGACCTTATTGTGCAAAAATAAGAACCCAATGGGTCAGTTGTTGATTAAATTCTCAGGTAGAGAACCACAGCTGCAAGCATAATATTCCATTGAAATGTTTCTCAAGAATATTCATGGCTTGGTTGCTTTCATGTTTAAGGGCTTACTATTAAAATATTTGAGAAACTAATCAACAAAGCAGTCAATCTACAAGAGGAAGCCAAATAGTCACCCTTCTCAGACCAATCATGCAAGCCCAAGCCTAAGAAGGTATTTGAGAAGAAGCTATGGGTTGTAGCAGTAGTGGATATGGTGAAGCAACCAGTGAGAGCATAGTTTTAGAGGCCTAGAGCCCAGAAGCCTCCACTTTGACCTCCTCTTTCATTACCTCGGCCACCACAAAGGCCACATCAGTAGCTTACACAACAGCGGTACCAGTATCCACCACCAAGTATTTATAATCCACCTACTCTTGCTGATAAACTCAACAAGCCATATTCATTCAAGAGGGACGTAGTTAGGAAAATTTTTAAAACCTTTGTTAAAAAGCCTGACTTTTAGCTACCCGAGCCTAGAAAGCTGGAGAAAGTGGGTAGGAGTGATGATCCTAACTACTGCCCCTACCACCGCATGCTAGGTCATGTCTTAAAGAATTTCTTTACATTTAAGGATTGACTTGAGCATAACTACAAGTCAAGAGCCATAGTGATCCCTGTTGACCTCATTTTTAGGATGAGCTCTCAAACCCTCCATCTTAGACCTAGGACTTCTCATAGACACTAAGAGTTTCTTAGTCTTAAGACATATCTGGTGATTAGGTGGACACTCAACCTAGCCCTAGAGACTTAGAAGAGTTAGCCATAAAAATAGGTCATGCCTTAAGGGTGTTAGGAAAATTTACCTACCCTTAGCTTGAACCATTCCTCACCTTCCTTTCTTCAAGTCAAACCCTAAATCAATCTTATTTGATTTTCTCCAAACTTAAATCAACTCCATGTGATTGAAATCCCTAATTGAAATCCATGAATAAAATTTCTAAGTCCAAATCCTTCTTAAGTCCTTAATTTCCCTCTTAAGGACTTAGCCAAAATCATGATAAAATCAATTCAAATTTATGGGATTTTCTCATAACTCATTTATATTCTCATTTATATTCACATACATAAATGAAAAATAAATATAAATCAATCAAACCAAATTTAAAAGTTCAAACATCAAACTTCAAAAATTTCCTAAGTCCTTTAATTTCCTTTTAATGGACTTAGCTTAAATCATGATCAAATCACTTCAAATCCTTGAAATTTTCTCTTGACCCATTTATATTCTCATTTATATTCACATATATAAATGAAATATAAATACAAACAATCAAAACCACTTCCAAAAATCAAACTCTTTCAAGCCAAAATCTTGAACTTAGCCAAATCAACTTCAAATCAAGCCAAACTCTTGATTTTCCTTCATGATTCAATCAGCCCTACAATCATGAATCTAAATATAAATACAAACTTTAATCACTAAATCAAAATCCAATTCAAGAATCAAACCCCAAATCCATTCATATTCTTCCATTGAATATGAAATTGTCAAATGAATCAAAACTCTTTTGACTTCAAATCACTTGCAAATGGATTTATTTTTCAATCATAAGTCCATGTACAAGTTCAATCAAACTCAAATCAAGCTTTGACCATGCCATTTGACCCAAAGTGACCCAAAGTACCCTTATGAGCCAAATTCTAATCCTAACCAAATTAGATTGAATCAAACTCACATATGCCTCTCATCATGATCAACAATCATCATGAGATGACCAATCAACTAAATTGGGTCAAACCAAGTCAAACCTAAGGGTTGACTAAGTCAACACTTAGCCAAAATGAAACCTAACATAATCAAAATCCATCATAGACCAAATTGATTAAAACCATTGATCTAAGTTCATTCATGAACTATGTTTGAACTTGACCAAGTCAACATTTGAGCCTAACCTAGCCCAATTGGCCACTTGACCCAAGTTGGCCCAACTTGATCTGAAAAGTCAAAATGTGTTAAAACTTGATCTAAGCTTACCAAATTGATTGAAACCAATGGGTCAAGTTCATTCCAAATCACTTATTGAATTGGACCAAAGCCTCAAGTGGCCAACTAGACCTAACCTAGCCCAATTGACCTTGAACCCAACTTGACCTAAAGGGGTCATGTTGAGCCAAATTCAAACTTAACCAAAATTGATTAGAAATAAAGATACCAATCCACTTCATATGACTAACCAAACCTAAACCTACCCATTACCTAGCTTAAATAGGTCAAATGGGTCAAATTGATCAACTTGATCCATTTGACCTAAATGAAGTCATATGAGCCAAACTCAAAACTAATCCAAATTGAATAAAACCAAAGCCACCAAAATATTTCAAATGGTCATATGAACTTGACCCAACCTTTGGTTTGACCAAATTTGACAAATTGGTCAACTTGACCCAAGTTGACCCATTTTGACCTAAATGGGTCAACATGAGCCAAACCATATCAAATGAACTCCAAATCTAATGAAACTTGGCCAAACCTATTTTCTCAACATACCCAACATATCCAAATTCAAAAATCAACCAAATGACCATTCTACCCCTAGGACATAGAACAAATTTTGGTCAAATCCTCAGGGAATTTGGTTAAACCCTCTTTATATCAACTTGATACCTTCCTAATAGGTCAAGTGAGCCCTATGGAGGGTGGTGCACCCAACCCAATGAGTTTGGGTCAGTCCAAATGGACCCAAGGCCAAAATTGACCCCCTAGCTCAAATTGGCCAATTTGAAAACCTCCCTCCACTTGATTTGAAGCACATGAGGTTACAATCCACTCCTAAGATCAAATTGACCATGTGCCAACTTCAAACAGCCCAAACAGCCCTTTCCATATGGTCAATTGGATCAAAATGATAACCATAGCTTCAACCGTCCGATTGACATAGGGGGAGATATACTCCCTCTAATTCAATTCAATTCACACATCCTCATCATCGATTGAGTGCTGGAGAGTGTTATGAGCCATCAGAGAGCAATCCTAAGCTTCCTAAGATTGATTTAAATCTTGTATTTTTTAGTTTTCTTCAATAGAAAATAGTCGAGCTCCTCTCATTTCCTAACTTCTTCCACACTAAAATCCACTTCAATTCTCTTTGCACACTCCCTCAGGGGACCAAATTGAGCTTGCCTAAGCTCTCCCTTAAGTTCCCAAGGAAAAGAAAGGTTCAATTTGATCAAGGTTGCAAAGGAGAGGAAGAGGTGTTGGTCCATAGAGCAATGCACATAACCTCAAGAGCTAATTCTCTCAGCACAATTTCATCTCAACCAAACAAAGCTCCTCCATGGGAATCAAGCGCCGGATCACCTCTGATGAGGTATGAACTTTTTTGACCATTAGAATTAGGAGGTGTTGGTCCTTTGAGAAGGAAAGTGTCATGGCATGAGAATTCCACCGTTGGATGTGCTCTTCTATGCTTTGTCATGGTGTGTGCAAAATCTTGTCCTAATCTGAGCTCGATCAAGCTCAAATCTTCCCTTGGATCATGGACGGTCTCAATTAGTCCTCAAGAAAGAATAGGGATGATCCCGGCCATCGATCCACACATTTCGGATAGACGGTTGAGATTAACCGCACATTTTATAAATCAATTTATCCTTTTAAAATCACGGGGTGATCCTTGGCTATTCGATCCTTGATTGAACGATGGGTATCAAATTGCATCCCGCCTCCATGCTACCACATAGATGGGACGTTTAAGTGATGGCTCACGCACGATTCATGTAAAGCCGATCACGCCACGTCAGTGGGGGATTTAATTAAGGTTTTAATTAATTCTAGTTAATCCCATAAGCTTTAAAAATTCATATCTCCCTAAATAAAATTTTGAAAAATATGAGGTTAATTTCTACTAAAAGATAATTCAATCTAAAAAATACTAAAATTAGTTTTAATGGATTTTGAGCTGTGTCTTTCTCTGATTTTGCCTTTAAATGGAAATTTTATTTTGCTAATTACTCCTTAATTAATCCTCTAATTAATCCTAAACTTCTTGGAAATGTTTCAGGGGATGACCTCTGCCTCCCTTAATTTTCTTGAGATTTATTGAAAGCTTAATTGGGGGAATTGCAAATGCATTCCCTAATTACCCTCTTTATGTAATTAAGGGTAATTAAGAGTGTGATTAATGTTTTAATTCCTTATTAGAGTTGATTAAGGTTTGATTTAGTGAGTAGGAGGCTTAGAAAATAATTTTGGGGTATTTCCACTAAGCTATTCCATAAATCCCCTTTTCTTTTCTTATTCTCCTCTTAATTTAGGGTTAATTCATTAATTACCCCCTTAATTAATTTCTAAAATTTCTAAAACTTTATAGAACTAAATTAATCTACTTTGGGTTGATGTTTAGGTGTTCAAGAGCCTAAGTTCAGTTAAAGAAATCAAAACCCAACTCATATGTGTGAGGGGTGGTTTGAAATTACTTAAGTTAAACCCCTTAGCTTAATTAACTATTAATCATGAGACAAATTGCATTAGGCCCTTTTCTTTCTAGGTGCATTACAAATTTAAATTTTTTGTGAGATTTTATGTCATCTCATTGGCTCATAATTACTTGGTTAACTATGCTAAGGTGGTGTAGGTAAGGGTTAATTATCATGCTTAATTCATACCTAACCTAATCAAAATCTAAAATGAATCTAATAATCTAAAAATTTTAAAAAAATTATCAAAGACATGTGGGAATGGGTTAGGAACATCAAACTCAACTCACATTTTTAAAATTAAATCAAACTCAAACTCAAATAAAATCACATTAAACAAACTTTGATTTTCTTTAAGCTTTCTTATTTCATAAGATTATCTTTAAGTTTTAACTAAAGTGAATGTGTTTACATACTTTCATTACTTTAATTCTTCCCCAATGCTAAATATGTGTGTCATATGGTTTCATGCATCCATGCCTTTTCATAATTCAAATTTAAAATGAAAATATTTACTTTATATCAAATTTGCATGTGTTGGGTAAAGTGAAAATATGAGTGGCTATTATCACTATTAAATTAAAATTATTTTCAAAATATATGAATCAATTATCAAAACTGAAAGTGTGCTTCTTATATTTTAATTATAAGTTTGCATGCGAAGAAAATATAAGGATATGGTTACCATAGGTTTTCCTTCTCTTCTCTTTTAGTATAGTTTTGAATAGGATTTGGTAAGATGTATGGTCTGTTTGAAAAGAACCTAATACTTGCCTAATTCCATATCCTATTCATTCCTATACTATTACTTAAGAAGGATACTTATGCTTACACATATAAATTGCATAAAAAATGAATCAATTAATACAAATTTTTGCATTCTTTATTTTCCATTCATTTCCTTTGTACACATGTTTGTATTTAAGGAAAGTGGTATATTAGTCTGGACAACCCAGAGATTGCGAGGCTTTAAGTAGCCCCAAGTAGGTCTTATACCTTACACCTCTGGTTAACAATGGCGTGTACTCACTTATGCCTTTCTTACTTTCATGTGTGCATGTCAAGATTGGATAAGAAATCCCTTTTCTACTTAAGAAAAATCATGCATTATAAACTTTCAAATTTCCTTAAGTGAATTGCTTAACATGCATCATAAAGTGTGTTAAACATTCTCATTTGGTGTGTATAGATATGCTTAGGATCTATTCATATGCACGTTATACATGTTGGGAAAGAAATGAAGTGATGTATGTTTTGTGAATTTGGTTCATT
Source organism: Cymbidium sinense (assembly GCA_021442155.1). Lineage (NCBI taxonomy): Eukaryota > Viridiplantae > Streptophyta > Magnoliopsida > Asparagales > Orchidaceae > Cymbidium > Cymbidium sinense. Next base: position 76,407,620 of record CM038230.1, read on the forward strand.
TTATTTAATCTTAAAATTCCTTTCTATTTTGAATAGGTTTATTTAGAGTTAATCTAAACTTTATGATTGATTAAAATACTTAATCAAAATATTCACTAAACAAAATTAAAATATGAATCTACTTTAGAAATTACTTAAGTTAGGGAAGGAAATAGAAGTTCTCTTCTCTTTCCCTCTCTTTATCACTTAGTAATTAATTTTAGGATTAACTTGAACTTAATCAAAACATAAAATAAAATCAACCCAAAACTTCTAAATAATTTTAATGAAACACTCCTCTAAGTTGAACATGCTTCACAATTAAAAAGTTCTAACTTAAAGCCATAGCTAAACATACCACACAAACCTCCAAAGCTCACACATTAGGCTAAATCACCACTTCTAGATTTAGGTTAGGGTGATGCATGGTTTGATGCTTGCTTTTGTTTTGTGATATATGTTTTAGAATGGATGTTTGGATGTATGTGCGTAGAATGAATGGTAGGGTGATCTTAGTCTAACCATTATATTCTGTAGGGGATTGTGCTTAAGGGGTGCTATAATAAATAAAAATATAAATACTTTTATTGTGCATGTACTTATACCCCTAAGCATAATCCAATAGGCCAGGTGGACTTAGTCACCCATGTGTGGAGTGATAAGTTCAATATACATGCTTGGGATTTGTGTGGTTTGTTTTAGCTAATCTTTATTTTACAGGTGTTAGTTAGATTTCCATTCTTTTCCTTTTCATGTAAATTTTGCAATTAGGATTTTATAATGATTGTAATGGGGATTAGGATGAGCATTAGTCATAACATCTTATATTATGCACCATGTGAAGCCTTTGGAGCATCCACCTTCCAACCATCCAAAAGGAAGAACCAAAGAAGAAAGAAGAAAAGAAGTAAGAAGAAATGAAGAATGAAGAAATGAAGCTTGAAGACCCCCATAACAATGAATTCCTTGCTTAATTATATTTAATTCATTTGTAATCCGGGTTGTATAAGGGTAGAGCTCGGCTATCCAATTTGTTTTTGAGTTTGTACAGTCGTGCCCGACCATAATTGGCCTCTTATTCTTTTTATGATTAGCTTTATAAATTAATTGATGATTTGTTTAGCTTGTGCATTAAGTGACATCCTTTTCCTAGTTTCATTCTTGCTTTATTTATGGCCTGGATGACGATTATGTTCTTAGGAAAAAATAAATCATTTACCAAACTTAACAACTCAAAATTAAAAATAAAGATCTCATAACCTCACATAAAGCTTAGGTTTAAAATCAAGATAAAAGAATTCGCAACCCCTTAGTTGGATGAGTGCTTTCTTTTATTACATCATGCAAAAATGCATCTTGTTTCACTCTTGATTGGAGGGCTTCCACCTTTTCCAAAGAAACTTGGCTTGACCTTTGAGAGTCATGGTAGAAACACACCTCTTCCCTTCTCCCTGATTTTGGCCAATAACTTTATTTCTCATGCATTAGGCATATAAATTCTATTATACTGAGTCAAAATAATTATCCAAAAAATAAAAATAAAATCTGAATTGTATTAGATTTAAGTCATTCGAAGCATGTATTTACATGATCTAGTCTTTTAAAGAGTGAGTTTAAGGACTTAGTCTTTTTCTAAATAAATAACAGCCTAGTTATCCTGCATAAAGCATAAGACTCACCTATATGAATTCAAAATTGTAGGATGAGTTAGTTGGCGACCATCCCCGGGCGATTGTAAGTCCAAGTAGTCAGGTGGTTTGTCCTCTGTTGTATAGTCGAACCAAATACCTATTTTCACCATAGATTTAGGTTGTGCTTTTGGCTCTCGCCAAAGCTCCCTAGATTTAGGTTCTGAGATTGCTTGTCTCCTTTGTGGGGAATAAGCTTGAATCCTCACCTCTTAGGTATTTTCATAATCTTGTGTTATAGAATCATAATTCCTAAATTTCTAATGAAAAATTCAACTCAAACAAATTAAATTAATTTCAAAAATGTAGAGACAAATCATAGGATAGTTTGAGATGCTCTCTAGGTTTCCTAGCATCGTATCTCCTACTTATCTTTCTTTTCGCTTGATAATAAGTCTCTCTTTGATCTTCAAAAATGAACTAATCGATTGATAGTCCTTTCCTATTGAAATCTTTGAATACAATGATCATTCACCTTAATCGAGAGTTTTTCAAAGGAATCCTCATTCCTTAGGATGTAATTAGCTATGGTGGCTTGCTCCTGTAAGGAACTGAATAAACATGATTTAAAATAAACCTTATTTTACTTTTCCATATAAAGTAGGGGAAGAATCTCTGGTACATATGTAGACCCATTATTCTTAGGAGTCCTTATTGAGGTGATTAGGTCCATTAAAGGGTAGTGACTTCTATCTCCCGAGATAGTACACTATTCCTTGATGACGTACCCGATCACCTTAGTAAGTACATCTGTGGATCTGCGTGACATCCAATAAAGATGAATTTCTATATTCTTGCCTTTTCTCCCATAAGGTTGAAGGCGACCAATATATATAATTTTTTTTTTAAAACAACAATCCCTAAGGAATACCTAATGGAACAACCTTCTGGGGAAACATCTGATCCTCTTAAGATAAAAGAAGGTTAGAATATCTCCCTATCCCTCTCTAAAAAGATCATCTTTAAATTAAGAAACTTTCTCTGCAAGTGCCTTACTCAGCTCAGATCTCCAATACTAAGGAAGGTCTACTAGTTGTGAGGGACAACTTAGAGAGGGTAGAAGCCCAACAATAGCATCAATCACCACTTGCCCGGGATAGTTTTATAGCACTATTACTGTCCGAGTCCTGCTTTCCTTTTTCCACCATAGCAGTCACCACATCTACTAGCTCCACCACCACCACTTGAAGCATTATATCCATGGATGAGGGCACTAAGGCACTCAAGCCGCTTACTTTACTTGACTTTTATTATGTACCTCCTAAATTGAAGAAATTAATGAAGAAGAATAATTCCACTTACATCTTGTCTACTTTTGATGACCTTAGTGATTTTATTCTTATTGATAGCTCTCCAAGTAACAATAATAATAATTTAAATAATTTTGATCAATCCCATTCAAATTCAAAAATAGATTGCCTTTTTCTGAATCTATAGGGTTCACCACTTCTGATAGATTTGGAGTCATTTGACTCCAATGACCCTTTAGGAGAAGCTATAGGTATACCCAATGAGCAAGTTGAACTTTCCACAAGCTCCTCATCACAAGAAGTTATTGAAGTTAACATCCATAGTGGAAAAGTTCTACCTCCTAGGATGGTACCTCAAGATTAAGGTAAATAGGTCATTGGTTTCAGTGAGCAGATAACGCCTCCACAAGATGCTTCTTCATTGGATATTCTTATAGAGGATCAGCCCAAAGTTAACAATAACATCCTAACACATATTAGAAAGTTGCTAACTAAGCTAAGCATATATATGACGCCCTTATTTTATTCAAAGAAATGAGAGAGTCACTAATCAAAGCATTGCTTGACCTTGAGATATGCTTAGCTCAGTTGGCTGTTATTGATCCAGCTAGAGAGGAAGCATGTTTTTCAAAAGAAGTCTTAGGAGTCACCTTTTGGGATGAAGACCTACTACTATGGACAATAGAGCATAACGATCCTCTCTATATTACAATGGATGTTGATAAGTTCAAGTTATCTAGAGTGTGTCCATTAGTGAACATTATGATTCTAAGAATCCTTGCCTACTTAGGGATCGATATCTCTAAACTTCAATATGAAAACATGATGTTGAAAGGATTTAATAAAAAAGGAGAGTGAGCCTTAAGCTTCATAATGTACCATTGGAGATAAATGATTGGAAGACTGAGGTCAAGTTTCATATAATAGACTCGGATACATCTTTCAATACTTTGCTAAGGTGACCTTGAATTCATAAGAACAATATGGTCCCATCTTTCTTATAGTAGTGCATCAAGTTCATCAGGGATGAGACTGAATATTATGTCAAAGAGGATCTCAAGTAATTTGAAGTACATGAGGGAGGATGTTGATCTCACTTTTGGAGTGAGTTCTCAACTTCCTCATCATAGATCTAGGACTCTGATAGACACTAAGAGCTCCTTAGTCTTAAGACACTTCTAGTGATTAGGTGAACACTTAACCTAAGCCTAGAGACTTTGAAAGTCTAGCCATAGGAATAGGTTATGCCTTAGGGACTTAGGAAAACTTGCCTACCCTATGACCTAAACCTAATCCATGCTTTCCTTCTCAAGCCAAACCTCAAATTCCAATATCAATTAAAACTTTAAATCATAAATCAAATTCCAAGTCAAATAATTCAATCCCATGATCAAATCCAAATGCCAAAACCCTCCCTAAGCCCTTTGACTTTGTCATATGGACTTAGCCTTAACCAAATTCAAATCACTCCAAACTCTAGTAATTTTCTCATGAATCTCTTATATCTTCATTTATATTCCCAAATATAAGTGAAATATAAATTCAAATAGCCAAAACTAAATCCAAAATCAAACCAAAATCCAATTTATACCCTTTAAGCCAATTCCTTGAACTTGGTCAAATCTTATCCAAATCAATATAAAATCCATGGATTTCTTCATGATTCAATCATTTCTTCAATCATTGTTTCAAATATAAATATAAACTACAATTACCAAGTCAAAATCAAGCTAACCCAAGTCAAACCCAAATTAGCCCTTCTAATTTAAAATTATCATATGAACTAAAATCCGTATGGCTTCAAACCACTTGCAATTGGATTTATATTTCCATCTCAAATCTATTTATCAATATAACTAAACTTGAATCAATAAATGATCAAACCAATTGACCCCTTTAGGTCCACTTGACTCGAAGTGACCCAAAGTCCCTTTTGAGCTCAATTCTAATCCAACCAAAATTGGATTGAACTAAGCCCATCCAAACCTCATATCATGATCAACAATCATCCTAGGTTAATCCATTATATTGAATTGGGTAAACCCAAGTCAAACTAGCGCATTGACCAAGTCAACCTTTAGCCCAAATGAAACCTAAACTAGCCAAAACACACCATATGCCAAACTGACTGAAACCTTTGATTCAAACCAATTCATAATCAATGATTGAACATGACCAAACCCTCAATTGAGCTAAATCAAGTCTAATTGGCCATTTGACTCAAGTTGATCCAAATTAGCCTAAAAAGCCAAAATAGGTCAAATCACAATCTAAGCCAAATTAATTGCAACTAATGGTTCAAGTTCATTTCAAATTGACCAAAGCCTCAATTGAGCCCAATTTGACCAATTGGTCAACCTAACCCAACTTAGTCCAAATTGACCTTATGGGTCAAATCAACCTAAAACCCAGTCAAACCCAAATTGAACTTAACCAAAGCCTATAATATATTCCAAATGATCAACCAAACCCAAACCAAGCTAAGATTCAAGCCAATTGGGTCATTTGGGTCAAATTGGTCAACTTAGCCCAAATTGACCTTAAGGATAAAATTGGCCAAAATCCAAATTAAATCCAAATTAAACCAAATTGATTGAAACCAATTGAACTAATACACTCCAAATGATCATTGAAACTTGACCCAACCCTTCATTTGACCCAATTTGATCAATTGGTCAACCTAACATGATTTCACCTAATTTAGCTCAAATGGGTCAAATTGACCCAAATTAAACCAAATGAACTCCAAATGATATGAAATTTGGTCCAACTCACTTTTGACTTATTTCAAATCTACTAAAATCAAATTCAATATCAAATGACCACTTGGCCCTGGGTCAAGGGCATCCCAACACTTGCCCAAGTGATCATTTCTCTTCCTTGATCACTTGATACTCATCCATTGGTCCATGTAGGCACCAAGAACACTGATCATCTGACCTAAGAGGTTGTTGGGGGGTAGCGATGACTCATGGGGAGGTGAGTTCACCTCAGCTCTCCCATCAGAATACTTGGTATGAGGGGCTCCCACTTCCACTTGCTAGGAAACCCATTTGTCCATAACAGCCAATTTCCAAGCCTTAGCCAACTAAATGAGCCACCTATGATGATTCCCTTCCATTCCCAACCACCCCATACCAAATGACAACATTTTGGAGCCAAAAATCAAACAAAATGAGGGAATTTTGACCACTTTTCAAATCAAGGAATTAGAGGCAGCAAAACTTCTCCTCCTACTTTTTTTTCCATCTGTTAGAGCTCCTAAACCAACCAACAATCATTCCCACTTGATTTTGGGGTGAAAAATATAAAAAATAAGTGGATTTCAGCAAGAAAGTAGTGGCGGTTGGAGAAGGTATCATTTCAAAGGAAGGTAAGAGGTCTAAGCTCATTTAAGGCTTCTTCCCCAACTCAAAAGTGTGATCGGAGCATCATCGCCACCGAAAATCATCCCTAGTGAGATAATCTTCAAAAACTCATAGCCGGCCTTAGGATTTCTTACTTTTTGTGATAATTTTCTTACAATTTTAGAAATTTCCCTTATATAAATTTTGCATTTATTATTTTATTTGATCCCAATATTTAATAAATTTTTTTCAGTGAAGATCAACACAAAAATGTGCCCAATTAAATCTCATTACACATTTTTTTGCATTTTTTTGCATCAGTTTCATTGGTCGGAGAACAACAGCCATCTGATCCCACGTTTAGAGGATCGAACGGCTTAGATCACGTCAGACCCATTTATTTTGACCGCCTAGATCGTGGTTTTGCCGATCTCATGTTTTATGCCCGATCCCATTTTTCTCTCTGATCTCATTTCAGCCATCGAATTGGTTGACTGGACCATTCGATCCATGATCAACAGTCGATCGAGTGTCGCTTCCCCCTTCCGATGCTCCGCCCACCGCGCTGCGCGCCACACGACCCAATCTCACAGTGCCTCGTGGCACCGCATGCCACGCGGCACCGCATGCCACGTGAGCAAGCATCAATCACATGGCGCGTTACATTACGCCAAGGCTGTGTTGAGGGTTAAGTGGGAAAATCTGAATTTTTTAATTTAAAAATTATTTAAATTACATGAAACTTCCAAAATTCATAGAACATTAAATACTCAAAGAAAAATTGAAAACAAGGGCTCGTTGGATTCGTTCTTCTAAGAGGAATCTAATAAACCCAAAATCCCTAAATTTAATTGGATATTTTGGGCTTAATTTGAGTTTTAGTAAAAATTAAATTTTATTAATTAAACTAAAATTAAACATCAAATTAAGTTAAATTCTCTGGGATTGAAATTAAAGTTAAAATCTATATACCATTAAAATTTCAAATCAAAATCACTTATGGATTGAAATATATTAAATTTTGAAGTTCAAATGATTTATTTTAATAAAATAAATTAACAAACTTCATGAAAATCATCTTAATCAACTGAAACTTTGAAAAATCATAACTAATTATAAAAAATCCAAAAAATACAACTAAATACGCATTTTAAAGATAATTCAGAGGAGATTAATTTAAAATTAATTCTAATTAATTTTGAACAGTAATGAAGGCTTAAGTTATGTTTAAGTAAAAACTTAATTAGTTTAATTACTCCCTAACTATCTAAGAAATTAATCTCAAAATTTCTGTGGTTGATTAATGGGATGACCCCTACCAGCCATAATTTTTTTGGGATTTATTTCTTGGTTAACTAGGAAAATTATTTGTCTTAGCCTTAGTTACTTTCTTAATTAATTATGTGATTAATTAACATTCTAAACAGTAAGAAAGTCATTAATTAAGCTTGTTAATCATTGTGGAATAGTGAATGGGCATGGGGAATGAGGTTGGGACCTCTTTCCCATTCTTTTTCCTAAGTTCATTTCACTTGACTTGAAATCAATTAAGTTAGGATTAATTAATGACTTAATTCATTAATGAAATGGCTTAATTAATTAAATTAAAATCATAATCATTCTAGAACTTCTCAAATTAACTCTTGAGTAGCTCTTTGGGTGTTCAATAACCTAAAGAGAGAGCTAATAAAAATTATGGTTAGCTCATATGTGTGAGAAAACTATGAGAGTAATTAAGTGAGCTCCTTAAGCTTAATTAATTAATAATTATGAGGTAATTGCATTAGCCCCTTTTATTTCATAAGAGCATTTCTATTTACTTTTCTCTATGGTTGCATATTATATTAGCTCATAATTTCTTAATTAATTATATTAAGGTGACATAAGTAAGGGTTAATTAATTGATTTAATCCATGCTTAACTTAATCAATCCATAAAATCAACTTAATTGCTTTTAATTAAATCAAATTAACTCACACACATGGAAATAAAATTAGGACCAGCAAACCTCTTTCACATTTTGTAAATCAAATCAAACATGAAATCAAAAGTGGCTTTAACAAACTTTGGTTTATTTTAAATAAGTTTGTTTAATGTGTTTGTCCTTGGGAATTAGTTGGATTGAATGAGATTATGTGCTTATGTTCCTTTACTTCTTTCCAATTGTATTAAAATATTATATGTCATTTGATTCATGCATTCATCTTTTTTAAAATTAATCAAATAAAAAAATTATTTCCTTTATGTCAAGTTTGCATGTGTTGACTTAATTTAAAATTTGTGTGGCTAATATCACTACTAAATCTCAAACATATTTTCAAAAGCCTATTAATGAATATATATATATATATATATATATATATATATATATATATATATATATATATATATATATATATATATATATATATATATATATATATATATATATATATATATATATATATATATATATATATATATATATATATATATATATATATATAAGTGACTAGTTACTTATACATAGGAGATGCATGTGAATATAAGCTTTGTCCATGGAGTGAAGCATCTTTCTTATATTCATATATTGTTTTACATAAGTAAGAATGTTAGCAGGTATATTAGTTTGGACATCTAGGGATGCACAGCTTTAAGTAGCCCTAAGGAGGTTCCTACCTCACTCCCTTGGTATGGAACAATGGCGATGTACCTACTTGGTTTCATTCTTATGCATTTTTGACATTAGAATTTAGATGGAGCTTTAATTCATTTACACAAATAAATCAGTCAAATTGAATCCAATGTTTGTATAGTTTTCATTTATATTGTTGCTTATACATTCATATATATATATATATATATATATATATATATATATATATATATATATATATATATATATATATATATATATATATATATAAGAGTAGTGGGTATATTAGTCTGGACATCCTAAGGATGCGCGACTTTAAGTTGCCTTAAGGAGGTTCCTACCTCACTCCCTTGGTGTGAAACAATGGTGCCGTACCTACTTAAAACTTTTATATATGTGTATCTGTGATACAACTAGTGGATGAAAACCATAATCTAATCAAATCAATTCTACTTTTGCATGATTCTCATTCTTATAGTTGCTTATACATCCATATGTATTTGAGGATAGCGTGTATATTAGTCTGGACATCCCAAGGATGTACAACTTTAAGTATTCCTAAGGAGATTCCTACCTCACTCTCTTGGTGCAGAACAATGGTGACGTACTTGCTTAAAGCTCTTATATATTTGTGTGTGCATTTGACTAATGGATGAAAATCTCCTTTTCTATTTAAAAGAAATATGCATTCATATTTGGTTCAAGTGGTTGGATTGCTTAATCATGTAACTTAAAGCTCTTTGCTTATGCTTTTGTATAAGAATCTAGATAGAGCTTTAAATTAATATGACAAAGTAATTCAATCAAATGGATTATCAAACAAAAATACATTTGCTTACATTCATCATTCAAGTATGCTAAAATATAAATTGCATGGTACTTCGTTCGGTTACGTATTGCTACTGCCATGTCATATATGATGGAATGAAATAAGCAAACAAATGTCATATGATGGTAGTTCATTCCAACTAATCTTAAGATGCCTTTCTTATTAAATGAGTTTACTTCAAGTGAACCTAAACTTAAGATTAATTAAAAGATATAATAAACCATTCATTAAAGTGAATTGATGAGTTAATTGGCTTTAGAAATGATTTAAGGTAGGGATGAAAGAGAGTGATCATCTCTTTTCCTCTCTTTATAATACTTAGTTATTTTGTGTAGGTCAAATGAAATAAAAGAAAATATTAAGTAAAAGCTTGCGAATTAACTAAACAACTTAAAGTGAAACCACCCTTTAAATTGGATCTTTCTACACTTAGGAAATTATAACTCTAAAGTCTATTCAGGACATACCACTCAAGCCTTAATACACACATTTTAGATTAAATCACCACTTTTAACTTTATGTTAGGGCGGTGTATGGTTTTATGTTTGCTTGTTTTGTGATGTACTATTGTAGACTGGATGTTAGGGTGTATACTTCATAAATTGGATGTTAGGTCATGATTAGCCTAATCATATTTTCTACAGGAGATTATGCTTAAGAGGCGCTTAAAATAAATATAAATGCTCTCATTTGCAGGTTTCTTAACCACTAAGCATAATCTATATTAAAACATGTGGACTTGGTTACCCATGTACAGGTGCTAAGTCCAAATTATTCATATAATTGCTTGGGTTGTATGGTGTATTTAGCTAACACTTATTTTGCAGGTGTAATTAGATTTAGTTTTCCATTCTTTTAATGTAATTGTGCATTAGGATTTGGTTAAGTGTTATGAGGGCTAAGGATGAACATTGGCCATAAGGTTTAATCTTGGGGTGCCATGTGATGGATAGAAGCCTACCAAACCAAATGGAACAAATCAAATCAAAGGAAGAAAGAAACAAAGAATGAAGAATGAAGACCCCCATAACATTTATCATTTGTAATTATAATTAATCATTTATTATCTGGGTTGTATAAGGGTAGGGCTGGGCTACTCATTTTCTTTTTGAGTTGTATGGCGGCACCCGACCACAACAACCTATTATTCTTTTGCATTAGATTTATAAATTATTTGATGATTTGCTTATCTTGTGCATTAGAAATTGCATGCATCTTCTAGTTTCTTTCTGTATTGATGCTTTGTTGTATGGCCTGGATGCGATTAGACTCTTAGGATGAAAATTAATTTTTCTATCTGTGGTGAAAATTTTCTAAAAAGGAGTCGCCTTTCAAAATTGTGGGGAGAAAAGAAAGAGAAGACCTTAAAAAAATTTATCTCTTCAGGACGTCAGGTAGATCTGTAAATGTACTTATTCAGATGATCGAGTATGTCATCAAGGAAATAGTGTACTATCTCGAAAGACAGAAGTCACTACCCTTTAATGGACTTAATCACCTTAATAAGGACTCTTAAGGATGATGGGTCTGCATATATACTAGAGATTCTTCTCCTACTTTACATGGAAAAATAAAGTAAAGTTTATTTTAAATCAGGTTTGTTAAGTTCCCTACAGGGGCAAACCCCCATAGTTAATTGCATCCTAAGGAATAGGGATTTATTAGAAAAACTCTTGATTAAGTTACATTATCATTATATTTGAAGATTTCAGTAAGAAAGGACTATCAATCGATTGGTTTATTTTTGATGATCAAAATGGGATTGATCAAAAGGGTGGAGTTATTATCAAAACCAAAATGGAAGATAAGTAGGAGATTCCCACAATGCTAGGAAACCTAGCGAGCATCTCAAACTATCCTATAGTTGGCCTTTACATTTTTATAATTGATTTAGTTTGTTTGAGTTGCATTTTTTCATTAGAATTTTAGGACTTAAGATTCCTTAACACAAGATTGAGGAAATGTCTAAGAGATGAGGAATTATGATTTATGGACCACAAAGGGGAGAAGAAATCTCAGAACCTAAATATAGGGAGCTTCGATGAGGACTGGGAGCACAACCTAAATCTAAGGTGAAAATGGGTAATTGGTTTGCCTTCATAAGAAAGGACAAACCACCCGACAGCTTGGACTTACAACCACCTAGGGGTGGCCGCCAACTAACTCCTCCTATGATTTTAAATACATGTAGGAAAGTCATTATGCTTATGTAAGATAGCTAGGCTATTTTTATTTAGAAAGAGACTAAGTCCTTAAACTCACTCCCTGAAGAGACTAGATCCTGTAAAGGGCATGCTTCAAATGACCTAAATCTAATGCAATTCAAATTTCATTTTATTTTCATTTTGGATAATTATTTTGACTCAGGCTAATAGGACTTTTATGACTAATGCATGAGAAAAAAGATTATTGGCTAAAATCAGCAAGAAAGGAGGAGGTGAGTTTCCACCATGACTCTCAAAGGTCAAGCCAAGTTTCTCTGGCAAAGGTAGAAGCCTTCTAATCAAGAGTTAAATAAGATGCATTTGTGTATGATATTCTAAAAGAAATACTCATCCAGCTAAGGGGTTGTTAATTCTTTTATCTTGATTTTAAACCTAAGCTAAGGTTATGAGTTGTTTAATTTTAATTTGAGTTGTTAAGTTGGGTAAAAGATTTGTTTTTTCCCTAAAAAGCCTAATCCACATCCAGACCATGCATAAAGTAATGAAGAAACTAGGAAAAGCATGCCACTTAATGTAAAAGCTAAATAAATCATCAACCAATTTATAAAGCTAATCACAAAAAGAATAAATGGCCGTTATGGTCGGGCACCACTACACAAACTCAAAAATATCAAATATGGGTAGCCAAGCTCTACCCTTATACAACCCAGATTACAAATGAATTAAATTACAATTAAGAAAGGAATTCATTATTATGGGGGTCTTCAAGCTTTATTTTTCTTTCTTCTTTCTTATTTCTTCTTCTTTTCTTCTTTCTTCTTTTCTTCTTTGGGCTTCCTTTGGATGGTAGAAACTCCAAGGCTTCACATGGTGCACAAGATAGGATCTTATGACTAATGCTGATCCTAATCCTCATAATAATTATTCCAGAATCCTAATTATACAAATTTTTACATGAAAAGGAAAAGTGAAAATCTAATTAACACCTATAAAATAAATGTTAGTTGAAACAAACCACACAAATCCTAAGCATGTATATTAGACTTATCACCCCACACATGGATAATTAAGTCCACCTAGCCTATGGATTATGCATAGGGGTATAAAGCACCTGCAAGCAAAAACATTTATATATTTTTTTATGATAGCACCCCTTAAGCATAATCCCCTGTAGAAAAGAATAGTTAGGCTAAGAACGTCCTGCCATTCATTCTATGAGCATACACCCTAACATCCAGTCTAAAATATACATCACAAAATTAAACAAATATCAAACCATGCACCGACCTAACCTAAGGCTAGAAGTGGTGACTTAGGCTAATTTGTGTGCTTTAAAGGCTTGTGTGATATGCTTAGCTATGGCTTTAGGTTTAAATTTTATAAGTGTTAAGAACATGTTCAACTTAGAGGAGGGTTTAATTTAAGTTGTTTAGTTATTTTAGGTTGATTTTATTTCATATTTTGATTTGGTTTAAGTTGATCCTATAATTAATTACTAGGTTGTGAAGAGGGAAAGAGAAGAGAACTTCTCTTTCCTTCCCTAACCTAAGTAATTTCTAAAGTGGATTCACATTTTAGTTTCATTTAGGTGAATGTTTTGATTAAATATTTTAATTAATCCTAAGTTTATATAAACTCTAAACAAACCTACTAAAAAATGGTATTTTAAGATTAAATAAAATGAATCAAAATTCACATAACACACATTACTTCATTTCTTTTCGAACATATATAACATGCAAATGGATTAACCCTAAGCATATCTATACATGCAAATGAGAGTATTTAACACACTTTATGATGCATGCTAAGTAATCCATTTATGAAAATTTAGAAGTTGAATATGAATGATTTTACTTAAGTAAAAAGGGTTTTCCTTATCTAAATTTTCACATACACACATGAAAGTAAGAAAGGCATTAGTGAGTACAGTGCCATTGTTAACCAGAGGTGTAAGATGCAAGACCTACTTAGGGCTACTTAAAGCCTTGTAACCTTAGAGTTTTCCAGACTAATATACCACTTTCCTTAAATACAAACATATATATAGAAGAAATAAAATAGAAAAGGAGAAAGCAAAAATTGTTTAATGAATTCATTTTATTTTATGCAATTTATGTATGCAAGCATAGGTAACCCTTCTTTGGTGATAGCATAGGGATGAATAGGGTATATAATTAAATAAGTGTTAGGTTCTTTTCAAATGGACCTTACATCTTACTAACTCCTATTTAATACTATGGCAACATAAGAAAGAAAGAAAACTTATGCTAAACATACCTTTATATTCTATCACATGCAAACTCATAATTAAATTATAAGTAGCATCTTTCAAATTTGGTATTTAATTTATGTATTTTGAAAAATAATTTGGATTTAGTAGTGATAATAGCCATTCATATTTCTACTTTAGCCAACACATGTAAATTTGACATAAAGTAAATAATTTCATCTTAAAATTTGAATTTCAAAACTATGAATGCATGAAATCACATGGTATACAACTTAACATGTTAGGGAAAGATACAAAGCAATGAATGCATGTAAATAAACTCACTTCACTTAAATCATAAAGACATTCTTATGGAATAAGAAAGCTTAAAATAAATCAAAGTGAATTTCAAAATGATTTTTGTTTAGTTTGAAGTTTGATTTAATTTTGAAAAGGTGAGATAAGTTTATTGTTTTTAACTTTTTCCCATATATTCTTGATATTTTTGTTTAATTTTTAGATAATTAGATTCCTTTTTATGCATTTATTAGGTTAAGGTATGAATTAAGTAACTTAATTAACCCTTACCTACACCACCTTAGAAGAATTAACTAAATGATTATGAGCCAATGAGATGACATAAAACCCACAAGGAATTTAAATTTGCAATGCACCTAATAATGAAAAGGTCTAATGCAATTTGGCTCACAATTAAAAGTTAATTAAGCAAAGGGGTTTAGCTTACGTAATTTCAAAACACTCTTTCACACTTGTGAATTGGGTTTTAATTTTCTTAATTAAACTTAGGTTATTAAACACCTAAGCATCTACCTAAAGTAGATTAATTAAGTTTTGGAACTTTTTAGAATTTTTAGAAACTGATTAAGTGGATAATTAATGAATTAACCCTTAATTAAGAGGGATTAAGGAGAGAAGAGGGGGTTTAGGGAATATCTTAGAGAAAATGCCCCAAAATTATTCCATAAACCTCCTACTTGCTGGATTAAACATTAATCAACCCTAATAATAGGGTAAAACCACTAATTATATCCTAATTATGCTTAATTACATAAAAAGGATAATTAAAGAAACCATATGCAATTATTCTAATCAAGCCTTGAATAAATCTCAAGATAAGTGGTGGAGGCAGAAGTCATCCCCTACAACTTACCCAAGAAATTTGGGATTAATCAGAGACCTAATTAAAAAGTAATTAGTAAAATACACTTTCCAATAAAACATAAATTCAGAGAAAAGCATAATTCAAAACTCATCAAAATTAATTTTAAAATGTTTTAGGTTTAAGTATCTATCAATAGTTTTTTATTTCACATTTTTTGAATTTTTTAGAGGGAGTTATGAATTTTAGAAGTTCTCTAGGTTAATTAGGAATTAATTAAAGCAATTAACTAATCCCTGGCTCACGGTGCGACGCGTGGCGGTGAAGGTCAGCATGCTTTACACACGTCGTGCCTTGAGGGGGTCACTTAAGTTGTCACCTCATAGGCGGCAGCGGCGACGCACGCGCTTTAATCCTCTATCGTGCAATCAAAGATCAGTCAGCTAAGTATCTCCCCGCATTTTAAATTGAATAAAAGGATTTCTAAACATGCTGAATTATCTCAGCCGTTCATCTAAAATGCACGGATGGATGGCTGATATCATCCAAGTTCTTCCCCTTGGTCAATAGAGATTGCCCATGATCAAGGAGAAGATCCAAGCTTGATCTAGCATAGAATCAAACCAAATTTAACCCACACCATCTAAAGATAAAGAGCAACAAATTCAATGGTCAAAAATCAATGGGGTGAAAATTTCTTTCACAAACCTCCACACCACATTGAGTTTATTGGTCAAAAAATCTCATACCTCACCGAAGGTGATCACCGATGCTCGATTCCCTTGGAGAAGCTTCGTCTGGTTGAGACGAAGCCTTGCTGAGAGTATGAGCGCTTGAGGTTGAGTGGATTGATGTATGGACCAACTCCTCTTCACTTCCTTTGTGAATTTGATCAAGCTAGGCCTCCCCTTGCCTTTAGAATTTCAGAGAGAGCTTAGGCAAGCTCGACTTGACCCTCTGATGGAGTGTGCAAGAGTAATTGGATTCAAATGGAATGTAGAAGAAGTTGGAATTTCACTCTACCTCCCCTATTTTTCACTATTCAAAAGCCGAGAAATGGAAAATGGGAAGAGCTCTAGGAGGCTTAGGATCAATCTCCAATGGCTCCTCTGGCTTCCTATCCTTCAATCAACCTTGAGTGAATGAAAACAAAAGTAAATTAAGTGGAGTATATCTCCCCCTTGAAGGATCGGACGGTCGGTAATGGACATGCCATTTTGATCCAATTAATCATAGGCTGAGGGTTGTTTGATTAGTTAGGAGTGTGCACATGGTCGGTTTGAGCCAAAGAGTGGATTGTCAACCTCCCATGTGCTTGAATTTGAGCTTGAGAGGGAGTTTGAAATTTCAATTTTTGACCATAGGGTCGGGTTTGGTCTAGGGACCAAATGGGCTGACCCAAACCCATTGGGTTGGGTACACCACTCTCCCCTAGGTCCCCTTGAGCTTTTAGAAAAGGCTCAAGGGAATGTGAAGATGGTATGACCAAATTACCCATCGGTTAAGCCAAACTTTGTTCTATGGCCTAGGGGTAGGATGGTCATTTTGCTATTTTTCGACTTTGGATATGTTGGGTATGTGGAGAAACTAGGTTTGGCCAAGTTTGATGAGATTTGGAATTCATGATAGGGTTTGGCTCATACATGATAGATTTGGAATTCATGATAGATTTGGAATTCATGATAGTCGGTGGTAGGTAATATGAATCGATGCCCTTTGGAAGAAGGAGGATCGATCAGACCTACAATGTCGGTACCCCAACACTCAAATAGCCATGAGGCCAATGTAGGATGTAGAATATTGGGTGACTAGTGGAGGACCACATCATGTACCTAACACTGATGGCATCTCCTAGCTACATCCATGCAATATGTGATCATCGAAGGCTAGTAGTATCCAAGTCTTTTAATCTTCGTCTTCATCTTTGGACCGGATTGATGCTCTCCACATAGACCTGAATGTACCTCAGTTACAATGCCATGGGCTTCATGTTTGTCTAAATAACATAACCATATTTGGTCAAAGGATCAGCGGTACAGGGTGCCATCAACAAGAGTGTAGGAGAGAGCTCTCTATTTCACCTGATGGGCTTGTGATTTCTCTTGAGGTAGTTTATTGGTGTTCAAGAAATCTATAAACAGTTGCCTCCAATCCAGCTCCTTATCCATTTTGGTAATGACAACCTCCCCTTCAAGACAAAATCTCTCGATGAGTTCAGCATCAATAAGGGATATGACTTGTCTGTTTTGGACCCTTATTGAAATGGACTCATCTTCCGGACATGCCAGCTCTTTGGCACGTTTGGCCAAGGAATCACTGTTCTCGCCGGGGAACCTTGTAGATGGTGACTTGAATTTGAGCCAACAGATTCATGGTATACTCGTAGTAATGACGAAGTTTAGGTTTGAGAACTTGGTAGGACCCGATAATCTGATTGATGACCTACTGAGAATCCTCAAAGATGTTGATGCGCTTGATACTGATAATGATGGCTAACTCCAGACCGATAATTAAAGCCTCATACTCAGCTTTATTGTTGGTGCAGGGGTTGGATAGATAGTATGAGAATCTCATCACATCACGATTTGGAGTTAAGAAGAACTATTCCTATCCCTGCCTTTCCTGGGAGAATAGATCGCGGTGCTTCACCTTTAAAAAAAGAAGCAGCACCATCAAAATATATCTCCCATCGGCGGTTGTTGGCCTCCCCTAAGTTCATGATTTATTCATCGAGGTGATTGTCACTAAGAGTAGAATTAGCAGGAAGTGCGTGTGATGCTAAGAAATTCGCTAGTGCTTGTCCTTTTATCGCACGGAGGGGTACAAATATAATATCAAACTGTGAGAGTATCATGAACCAACGAGCTAAATGTCCGGATGACGTTGGCCATGTCATGAGGTACTGTAGTGGATTGGTTCTGGAGATCAAGTTCACCATATGAGAAAGCATGTAGTGTCGTAGCTTCTGAGATGCAAAGATTAAAGCTAGGCAATGTTTCTTAATAGGTGGATAGTTTGCTTCAGCATGAATTAGATGATGGCTGAGGTAATAGAGTGCACTTTTCTTCCCCTCGTCATTGGCCGGGCCAACATGGCACAAAGAGAGTCTTCCAATGTAGTAGTGTAAGGGATCAATGGCCTACCTAGAATAGGGGTTGCTAGAACTTGTGGCTTCACCAAGTATTCTTTGTTATCTTCGAAGGCATGTTGGCACTTATCATCCCACTTGAATTTGGTGTCCTTTTTGACAAGTGCTGAAAATGGCTTGCATCTTCCTGATAGGTTTGAGATAAAATGTCTTAGACACACCAACCATCCTTGAAAGGATCTGAGTTGAGTTAAACACTTAGAAGGTGACATTTCTAAGATAGCTTTAATCTTTTTAGGATCTATTTCTATTCCCCGATGTTGAACAATAAACCCAAGGAATTTTGCTAAAGTGACTCCAAATGCACACTTTGGGGATTCATTTTGAGATTATATTTTCTTAACCATTCGAAAATTACTCTCAAGTCAAAGAGATGGTCTTCCTTTTCTAAGCTTTTGACTATTAGATCATCAATGTAGCACTTAATCTGATGATGGATGAGTTCAGTGAGGATCTGAGTCATGGCCTATTGGTATGCAACCCCGGCATTTTTAAGGCTGACCTATAACTAAAGATTTGGATCGAGGTTCGAAAAGTAATGTTTCTTTCATCTTCAAGAGATATCTTGATTTGGTTATAGCCATATGATCTATCCATGAAAGAGAAGACTACATGAGATGATGCAATATCCACCATTAACTCTGAAATAGGAAGAGGAAACTCATCCTTAAGACATGCCTTCCTTAAGTCTTTAAAATTGACGCATATGCGAATTTGGCCATTCTTTTTCTTAACTAGGATGACACTAGCTAACCAGGTAAGATATTTTTCTTCCCTGATGAAACCAGCATCGATCAATTTCTTGACTTCAGAAATGACCTATTGTTCAATTTCTAATCGCATGCGCCTAGGAGCTTGCTTAATATAAGTAGCATTAGGGTCTATTGCTAGCTTGTGGATTGCTATGTCAGGAGATAATCTGAGTATTTCTTCATAACTTCATACGAAGTAGCCTTTAAACTCAGTTAATAGCCTAACTAAGTCATTAGTTTTTTCTTCATTCAACAATGAACTAATGTATGTCGGGCATGGATTTTCTTCTATCCCGTGGTTGATTTATTTAAGCTTGTCGATTGTTGAATGAATCTCCTCTTCAAACTCTGGCGGTGACTCTTTGACTTGGAGATCATATGAAGTTTCTAAACACACATTCTCATAAGAGTTGGGGATGTGTGAGAAGAACCTATCATATTCTAAATGGTTGGTAACAACTAGGCAATAATCTTCATCATCGACCGAACCCACTGTACCGAATCCTAGTCTTGCTCTGGATTGTGCTTCACAGCCTATATTATTTAATAGATTTTTGAAGTATTCTGACCTATGCTTGTACCATGTGTGAAGAACTAAACCTTTCTGTATAAGATTTTGAACACAAGGAGAGTAAATGTCAAAAGGTAATTTCATTAATTCTTTAAAAGTATCATCCTCAAGCTCTACATCAACTTTAAGGATTGAGGAGGATGATCCCAAAAAGAACCTCTTCTGCTACATGTCACTGGAAGACTGGGGACTTCCTTAACTACTAAATCTTTAACTTTCTGAGATGTAAGTGAAGTAAGAGTTAAGGTTCCCAACTGCTGCCTAATAGTTTCACATAAATTAGATTCAAATACTTTTCTTTGCTTGGAGGCCTGGTCTTCGTCTCTAACTGGATCAAAAGTCACGTCCAATGGAAGCCGTTGAGTGGGGTTGGCTGGTATACTAATCACATTAGACTCATCCTCTAAGCTTGATTCCAAGTCTATGTGATCAGTAGAGGTACTCCTGTGAACTGGAATATGACCTCTATTGGTTAAAGGCCAATTAGGGGGTATCCCACCTCTAGAACTTCCTCTGTTTCTGCCTTTGCCTCTGCCTGGTGGAGGTTGAGCCATCCTACCCACATGTCCATATGATGGAATTAATTGTGGGTGGAATGTGACATGCTAATCTATTTCTTCTTTAATTCCCCTTTCTTGTGTACTTGGTCTTTTCTTTTCCTTTTCATTTTCTTTTATCTTTTATTTTACTTCATTTTATTTTTCTTTTATTTTTGCATTTGAGTTTTGCCTAAGTTTACGAGAAAGGGTGTTTTGAGGAAGATAGTAGGTTGCATCCTCATAAATCTCAACCTCTCTAACTAAAAATGGCTTTTCATCTCCGTTGACATGGTACTCAATTCCATCTTTTCTGAACTTGATGCACTGATGAAGGGAGGATGGAACAATCTTGTTCTGATGTATCCAAAGCCTACCAAGCAAAATAGTGAATGAATTATTTGCATCAATGATGTAAAACTTTGCTTCAGTCTTCCAGTCACTGATCTCCAAAGGAAACACTATAGAACCTAAAGTCCGGTCATCTCAATCATTGAATCCTCTCAACATCATTCTATCTCCTCAGAGTGTAGAGATGTCGATCTTCAAATAGGCAAGGGTCTTTAGACTCATAATATTTACAAATGCATCTGAATCCATAAGAACCCTAGCAAGTCTGAACCTGTCCATGTTGACTATAATGTATAGGGGATGGTTGTGCTCCAAGTCGCTAAATAGAAGGTCTTCATCTGTGAAGGTGATCCCTTGGGCTTCTTTTGCATAGTGTGCTTCCTCACCTATAGTGGTCAGCTGAGCTAAGCATATTTTAGGGTCAAGGAGGGCCTTGATTTGTGATTCCCTCATCTCTTTAGATAAGACAAGGGCATCATATATGCTTAGCTTAGATGATAACTTTCTTAGATGAGAAAGGACGTCGTAGTCCACCTTTCGTTGATCTTCCACAGGCTTATCCAAGGGTGGAGCATCCTGTGGAAGGGCTTCTCGATCTTTAGTATCAATGACTTATTTCCCTCTATCTTGAGGTGCTACCCTAGGAGGTAGAACCTTTCCACTATGGAGGTTGACTTCGGTGATCTCTTGAGACAAAGTAGTGGAAGGTTCTACCTACACTTCAGGCTCACCTACAGCTTCTTCTATGAGACTCTCAAAATTGAATGATTATAAGTCTATCTCAAGAGGCGAACCCGTAGTTTTCAAAGTTGGAAGGTCCAACTCTGAATCAAAAAGAGGAAGATCAGAATTGTTATAGTTAATTAGACTTGAAGAGTTATCATTAGGAATTGAAGAAGACAACTCATCAGAACATATACAACTATAATTCAAACTAGCTTTATTCTTCAATTTCTTGGAATTATTTGGAGGTACAAAGTAGAAGTCAAGTAGAGTGAGTGGAGTAAGGGATTTGATGCCCTTATCCATTGATACAAGAGTTCTACTAGTAGAAGAAATAGAAGAGCTAGCTGAAATGATAAAAGTCACTAGTGTGGAAGATGCAATCAAGGATGGTCGACACGATGGTCGAGCTAAAGGGCTATCCGGTGACACATCTTATTGTTGAGCTCCCACTTTCCTAGAGTAGGCACTGACAACTTGCAAACCTTCCTTGGTGTTGGAGGTTTAAGCTGACTCAGGCATTATAAGGAAAGCTTCTTGATCTTTTGAATTTTTTTCTTAGAGGTTTTAGAAAAATAAATGTCCCAACTTTCTTTGGTTTTGGTAGGATTACTTGTGTCCCAAAGGATTATTCTAATGGAATTAGAAGGCTATTCCATAAGGTATTCCTTTAGGATAACTACAACACCAGTCTTGAAATTATGTTTAAGCCAGTCCCTGAATGTGAAGCAATCCTCCAAAATGTGGCCTAGCATATGGTGGTAAGGGCAAAATTTGGATCATGACTTTTGCCTACTTCCTCCGGTCTCCTAGGCTCGGGTAGCTAAAAATTAGATTTCTTTAAGAGATTCTTAAAGATTTATTGATTACCTCCCTCTTAAAAGAATAAGGTTTGTTTAACTTATCTAAAAGAGTAGGTGGACCATAACTACTTGAAATGCATGCATGGTGGTGGTATGGTCGAGTAGTGGTTTGTGGGTCGCGTGGAGGTCGATATGGTTACCTTGGTGGTGGCAAAGGAGGTGGAGGCTGCTGAGGTCGTGGTCTCTCGAATTAATCTCTAGCTGGCTGCTTCTCCTTGTCAACCGCTGTTACTACTCCTAGCTTCTTTTCATAAAACTTTTGGGATTTCTTCTTAGGCAACTGATCTTGAAAAGGCAATTGTTTGGCCTCTCCTTGTAAAGTAGTCGCCTTATTGACAGCTTCTAAAATGTCTTGATAGTGAAGCCCTTAAGCATGAAGGTGGCCGGGCCATGGATATTCTTCAAGAGAATCTCAATGGCATGTTATTTAGACAACTGTAGTTCACACTTCATACTCAAATTATGCCATCGAAGAATATAGTCATCAAGTGACTCACTGGAGTGCTGTTGTGCTACAATGAGATCACTACATAGACCCTAAGCTCCAAAGAAATCTCTTGATGAAGAGTTGCTCTAACTTAGCAAATGCCTTTACTGAACTGTTGGGAAGTTCAACATACCAATCAAAAGTAATACCCGCTAGGCTACTGACAAAGAATCTAAAGAGTAAAGCATCACCACCGCATAATAAGCGGCGAAGTGAGCTTATATGTCGCCTCCCACCGCCATCAAAGTTTTTAAAGGAAGGAGGCATGAAACCCTTAGGATACTGGATAACATCAAATTCCTCTGGGTAAGGTCTACCCTTTGGAACTGATGATCCTCCCTGGGCTTGAGCCAAAGCTTCCTTCGCCTATTGCTCAACCATGGATTTTATATCTTTTTCTTATATGGAGGTACTTTCCACTACCTTCCTATACAGGCTAGTGCTACCTTGCTCGATGAGAGGTAGAGTCTTAATTGGGTTCAAGACATGCAGTAACTTAGGCTGACTGACATCGACTGTAATAGGATGAATTGGAGGGGCTTGTTTCTGAAGCACTCACATTGCTGCTAACAAGTCCTGTTCATGTTCCATCGTCAATCTACCTTCGCCTTTTGAAGTCGAGGCATTTAATGTCTTCTTGATCAACCTCATCACCTTCCATGGTCTGTTGTTCCCTAAGAAGAGATCCTCTAGTATCAACCATGCATACTCCAGCTGAATCCCCCATTAAGTCATCTTTGTTGGGATCGAAGCTGACTCTCTCTTCATCAGACTAGGCGTACCCCAAGATCTTCTTCTTCTCCATAAAATAATGTACAACTATCTCATTTAAGGAACGATCAAACTCAGTAAGTACAAATAGTTTAGGCTGATCGGTGTGATCGTTATCACGCACTGAGAGGCACCACTCTACCACCGGAGAGTCAATCCGTGGTGTACTCTCATAATGATACTCACTACTATCGCTATGGGTAACAATCCTAGAATGATCCTCTACCACTAGTGTAACTGAACTGTCATCTGGAATATCTGTGATAACTGTCACCATCTCCACATCAGATTGTATGGGTGTAGTTGGTGAAGGAATGACCATGATGCTTCGGAGTCGCCACTCCTTCCGCACCACCACTAGGGTAGAAAGTCGAGCAAGAGAGTTCGACCCTACCATAATGGGTGGTGTAGGAGGGGTAGGATCCCTTGGCCATAGCCGGATCACCAACATGGTACATTTTTCCCCGGATGCGACCTTCATGGCCTTAGATGGAATGGGGGATATTTCAACCTGTACTGGTGATGGCGGATGAGGGGTAGAGCGATGGGGTGGAGACACTACCAACTCTCACATAGAAGCCTCCGTGGTGGTTGGTCCTAGGAGTGAAACTATCGATTACACGGGTAGCATATGGAAAATCAACTAAAGTAGAAGGCAATTAACTGCTAACCTTCGCCACTGCTTAGTAATGTGTGATGTATGGGCCTCACGCTCCCTATCTAGAAGGATCTGCCTCCTTACACTGTGGTGGATAACATATCAAAGGTCAAACTATGTCCTACGAGCATCCAGATGCCCACACCGGCATAGAATGAGAGGCCGAGATACCCACCTCCACATAGAAATTGGCTACAAACCGGAGGAAGTGACAAACGGATCCTCATTCCATCCTCTCTATCTGATACAGAGAGAGGATGCAATTGGTTTTCTGTAACCAGTGGTGAAGTGATGATGGGAGACTTATCCATGGCTGATCGAGTTGGTGCCTCTAGCTCCCTAGCTATTCAAGTGTGGAACCATTTGATCATACGGTTCTTGTTCCTACGCTGAGTATGGGTAGGATAGGAGGATTATGAGCTAGACCCATACTCAAATGTCGAGGAGGCAAGCCTTGAAACCAGAGGAGCCTTACCCTTGGAGGGTACATAAGATAAGGTGTTAACCCGCACTAGGGCAACATGGGCAACTCTTAGATGAACTGTAGCTAGAGCCGATACTGTCGGTACTGCTGAAACTATAATAGATGAAGTCTGTGGTATTGCCACAACTTTCCTCTTTAGTGAGGAGACATTCAAATCAGAAGGTAAGTTTATCCTGATGACCGACTTCTGCCCGGTCACCTTTGTCCTACTGACTCTGGTGAGGGGAATGCCCTCACAAGTGATCTTGGCCCCCTCAAATCCCTGACCAAAGTGAATCAGGTGGGTATGGTCCAAACAGGAGAAGTCAGCCTGATCTAAAGCTAGATCCATACCGTGGGGGAAGGTGAAGACAAATTTTTGAGAACTAGCCATTTCCAAACTGTAGTAAACTAAAACTGAACTGTACTGCATTGACTGAAAAGAATCTGCAATGAGAAATGAACTTGTATCAGATTTTTGTCTCTATAGATTTTTGAATTTTGAATTTTGAAAGTTTGAACCCACATCCAACAACTTGGAAGTGTTAAGTGGGTCCAAATAGATTTGAAGAGATTGATTGAAAGAGGAATTTGACTATGAATCCAAACTTCAACAAATTTAAGTTTGTTGAAATATGGATTCAAAATATTTGATAGGATGCTTCCATAGGTTCATTAATGTTTTAAATTTTGAATTATTGATTTTGAGGACTCTTTCCTTTAACAAATTTGGGTATGTTAAAGTAAGGGTCAAATGATTTTGTTCATGTTTGATTATTTTGTAATTTCACTTAGCAAATTTAGGTATACTAAGTAAAGTGTTTGAGAATGATTATTTCTCTTTTGTGAGTTTTATTTTGATTTTGAAAATTTTGGAATTCTTACTTAGCAAATTTAGGAATGCTAAGTGAAGAATCCAAGTGTGTTTTGTTTGATTTTTGAAAATAGGATCCTTAGCAAATTTAAGTATACTAAGAATATCCAAAGTGTTTCATTTGTTTGGAATGTTTTGATTTTTGAAAAGGTTAGGATCCTTAGCAAATTTGGTATGTTAAGGCAATCCTAACTATTTCATTTTCTTTTTGATGTGTTTGAAAGTGGAATTTCAACTTTAGCAAATTTGGTATGCTAAAGATGAAGTCCCGCTTGGTTTTGTGAAATGGAAATTTCACTTAGCAAATTTGAGTATGCTAAATGAAATTCCAAATGGTGTGTTTAAAATTTTGATTTCATTTTGATTTTGAAAATGAAAACTTCTCCTTAGTAAATTTGGTATGCTAAAGGAAGAAGTTCCAAAAGGTGTTTAAAAACTTTTGGTTTTGGATTTAGAGACTTCACTTAACAAATTTGAGTATGTTAAGTGAGGTTCTAAATGTGTTTTGAGAATTTTTGGATTTTGGATTTAGAAACTTTACTTAACAAATTTGGGTATGTTAAATGATGTTCCAAAATGTGTCTAGAAATTTTTTGGATTTTGGATTTGGAAACTTTACTTAACAAATTTGGGCATGTTAAATGAAGTTCCAAAATGTGTTTAGAAAATTTTTGGATTTTGGATTTAGAAACTCTCTCCTCACGGGCCCTCTCCTGATGGATCTGCCTCCCTATGCTATGGTGGATAACAGATCGAAGATCAAACTGTGTCTTGGACTCTGAGCATCAGTATGCTCCACCTACCTGGCATAGAATAGATCGGAGGCCGGCATACGACTTCCTACTCCAGAAACTGTGGGCTGCAAGTGCACCACTGGAGGAGTATGTTAAATAAATTTCCCTCTTTTAAAATCATAAAATTTATTTTGGAATCTTATTTGACATGCCACATTTGTCAAACAAAGAATTCTCCTCTCTTTCTAAAAAGGAAGAGAGCACATCATATACATTTGATTCCCACTCAACATATCAAAGTTGTTAAGTTAGAATCTCACTTTCATGTTCATTTGATTCCCACTTAACATATCAAAGTTGTTAAGTCAGAATCTCATTTTCATATCATACTTGATTCCCACTTAACATATCAAAGTTGTTAAGTATGAATCTTATTTTCATGTCACATTTGATTCCCACTTAACATATCAAAGTTGTTAAGTGAGAATCTTATTTTCATGTCATGTTTGATTTCCACTTAATATACTGAAGTTCTTAAGTGAGAATCTCAAATTCATAACACATTTTTCACTTAACATATCAAAGTTGTTGAGTGAAAATCCCAAATTCATACCATATCTGATTCCACTTAACATACCAAATTTGTTAAGTGAGAATCTCATTTTCATGATACATTTGACTTTCACTTAACATACCAAATTTGCTAAGTGAGAGTCTCATTTTCATAAATCATATTTGATTTCAATTAACATGTCAAATTTGTTAAGTGAGAATCTCATCTTCTTACCATGTTTGATTCCGACTTAACATACCAAATTTGTTAAGTGAGAATCTCATTTACATGACATATTTGATTTCACTTAACATATCAAATTTGTTAAGTGAGAATCTCATCTTCATGCCATATTTGATTCCCACTTAACATACTAAATTTGTGAAGTGAGAATCTCATTTACATGTCAAGTTTTATTCCTACTTAATATACCAAACTTGTTAAGTGAGAATCTCATTTTCATGACATATTTGACTTCCCCCTTAACCTGCCAAATTTGTTAAGCGAGAGTCCCAAATTCATATCACACTTTGATTTCCACTTAACATACCAAATTTTTTAAGTGGGAGTCTCATTCTCATATCATACTTGATTTTCACTTAACATACCAAATTTGTTAAGTGAGAATCTCATTTTCATGGCATATTTGACTTCCCACTTAACATACCAAATTTTTTAAGTGAGGGTCTCATTTTCATGTCACATTTGACTTCCACTTAACATACCAAATTTGTTAAGTTGGTGTATTATTTTCAAACATATAACAATCACATTTGATTTTCACTTAATATACCAAATTTGTTAAGTGAGAGTCTCATTTTCAATACATATTTGATTCCTACTTAACATACCAAATTTTTTAAGTAAGAATCCAATTTTTCAAATCATATCACATTTTGACATTCAATTAACATACCAAATTTGTTAAGTGAGAGTCTCATCTTCAAAGAAAAGCAAACATATATCAATCACATTCGGCTTTCACTTAACATACCAAATTTGTTAAGTGGAAGTCTCATTTTCAAACACAAATCAAACACAAGTGGCCTCTACTTAACATACCAAATTTTTTAAGTAAGAAGCCCTATTTTCAAAATAACATATAACACATATGATCAATCATCACAACCAAAGATATTCCATAAAAATTTTCAAACACACAATCACAACCTCTTCTTAGCATACCTAAATTTTTTAAGTAAAAGTTCTTTCAAATCATCAATATTTTCAAACAAGATAGACATAATACAAATATCTCTAAAAATCTCTCCTCAAATTTCTGAACCCCACCTAACCTACCTAAATTGGTGGCCTTCGCTCTAGTTAGGATTGCCTTAACATACCAAATTTGCTAAATATCCTAACCTTTGTAGCAACTCAGTCAGGGAGTAAGGAGCGACAGAGGTTTGCCAGGCAGTCGGTGGCCTTCGCTCTAGTTGATTTCTTTGGTCGTCGGGCCACCAAGGCTGATAGGACTGACAACACTGTATTGATGGGTACCACCAGTCGCAGAGGAAAAGCCCCAACGAGGGTGGAGCCGGTGTCATCTCCACCACACCGATCCACTCCTCGCCCACCATCACCAATTTAGGTCCCGCCGTCCACTGTTCCCATAAATGTCATGAAGTCGGCTTCTGGGGAGAAGAAAGTCTCGTTGGTGTTCTGGCTACAGCCAAAGGAACCCACTCAATCTACTCCATCGACTGAGGTGAGGGCGAGTTCCCTTACTCGACCTCCTACTTCGCACCACCACCACCATCAGAGCTAGTGATAGCGATAGTAGCAGAGGGGGAGGGAGACAGCTCTGTAGTTTCCATGGCAGTAGATCCCCCTGGAGACAACACTCCATCGATAATGAGTAGTCATGAGTATATATCTTCCAATAAGCATGACCCTCCTAGAGATAGCACTCCAGTTGCAGGCACTGTTAGATGCATTTCTATTAGTGAGCATACTCCCACTGTAGATCAATAGCGGGTGTTTGTACCGGCACAGTTAGACCGTTCCTTGGATGACATTCTAGCATAATACTTTGCGAAGAAGGGAGAAATCCTAGGGAGCGATCAATCTGATTGTGAGGAGGGAAAGGTCAGTTTTGACCCTGATGAGGATGAGTTGCTAGATGACTTGACTGAGGTCCACATGGTCTGTACTAGAGGCTCCCTCCTTAGAGAATAGTAGAGTCAAGAATGTATTATGGTTGAAGAAGACGACACCATCCTTTCAACCCAGCACCTCCTCCAACAGCTTAGACAGAGAGATTACCGCATTGAAAAGATGGGGAAGCAGATTAAGGAGTTGATGACAGTAGTTTTGAACATTATAGAATTCAACACCAGTTTCACAAGCTACTCCCATAATAGTTGACAGAGCAGAGTTGGCACATACTTCAGATCATCCTAGATGCATTCCTGTTGAGGGAGATAGTGGTAGCTTGCATAGGAAGGTGGTGGATAGCACCTTCATGCATGAGAAAGATATCAAACACATGGTGGAACAACAAGTGAGGGATGCATTGGTGCAAGCCCGAGGTTGCTCATTTGTTCCAAAAGGTAGACCCTACCTGGAGGAATTTGATGTTGTCCAATATATTAAGGGTTTTCTGCCTCCTTCCTTTAAAATATTTTATGAAAGTAGGAACCCTCACCAACACATTGCACATTTCAAGGTCAGCTATTGCAACGCTGGAGGTAGTGACGCCCTCCTTTTCAGATTGTTTGTTAGTAGTCTAGTGGGTGTTGCGTTTGATTGGTATACAGAATTTCCTAATAGTTCGGTAAAGATATTTGTTGAGTTGGAGCACCTCTTCATCAAGAGGTTTGCTAGAGCTCAACAAAGGATTATTGTAGGCGACCTCGTTATAGCAAAGCAAAATCCCAATGAGTCCCTTATTGATTACATTCTCAAGTGACAAAACTTGAGTATGAAATGCGAACTACAACTGTATGAACAACATGCCATAGAGATTCTCCTGAAGAATATCCATGACTCGGTCTCTTTCATGCTTAAGGGGTTTACAATCAAATCTTTTGAGAAGCTAATCAACAAGGCAGATAGTCTACAGGAGGAAGCTAGACAGTTGCCTTTCCACGTCCAGTCAGCCAAGCCCAAACCTCAGAAGGTATTTGAGAAGAAGCTACGGGTAGTCACATCAGTTGGTAAGGGGAAGCAGCCAGCTAGGGTTCAGTCAAGTAGGCCTTGAGCTTAGCAACCTCCTCTACCACTTTCTCTGCCACCACCTCGGCCAGCATACTGGCCACCTTAGTTGCCACAATAGCCACTACCGTCATCTCCTCATCAGCATCATCAGTAGCAGTATTCCTACCCACCACCAGGTAGCTATTACTTATCTACTCTTGTTGATAAATTTAATAAACCTTATTCATTGAAGTGTGGGTAGTCAAGAAGATCTTTAAGACCTCTTGAAGAAGCCCTGATTTTTTAGTTACTGTGAGCCTAGAGACCAGAGAGGAATTGGGCAAGAGTCATGATCCAAACTATTGCCCCTATGACCGCATGCTAGGCCATGTCTTAAAAGATTGCTTTACCTTTAAGGACTAGCTTGAGCGTAGCTATAAGTCTGGTTCCATTATCATCCCTAAAGAATACCTATTAGAACAACCTTCTAGTCCTGTTAGGGTAATCCTTGGGGATACATGCAATCCTCTTAAGATAAAGGAAGGTTGGGATATCTCCATATCCCAAACCTCCAAGAAAATCATTTCTAAGATTAAGAATTACCCTTGTAGGTGCCTGAAGCAGCTCAAACCTCTGACTCTAAGAAAGGTTTGCAAGTTGTTAAGGATAACTTGAGGGAGGTGGAAGCCCAACAACAACAGTGATGACCTCTACTTGCCCGAGATAATATAGTAGTGCAACCACCGACCGATTCTAGCACTCATTCCACAGTTGCAACTACAGTTCCTTTAGTCAGCTCTTCTTCTAGTAGCCATATTATATCAGTGGAGGGGATGCCAAATCCCTTACTCCACTTACTTTACTTGATTTCTACTTTGTACCTCCATCCAAATCTAAGAAATCAATGAAGAAAGCTGATTCCACTTATATTTGTGTCACCTCTGATGATCTTCCTGAGTTTATTCCTATAAATAGCTCTCTAAGTCTAATTAATAAGAACTCTAGTTTTGAACACTCTTCTTTTGATTTAAAAATGGATTATCCATTCCTTAATCACTCGAGTTTTTCCATTGAGATTGATTTGGAGTCATCCAACTTTGATGATCCTATAGGAGAAGCTGTAGGTGAACCTGATGAGCAGGTAGAACTTTCCACTAAACCATCTCATGAAGTCATTAAAGTCAACCTCCGCAGTGGAAAAGTTCTACATCATAGTATAGTTGCTCAGAATAAGGGTAAGCAAGTCATTGGTTCTGGTGATCAAGAAACCTCTCCACAAGATGGTTCTATGGATATGCTTATGGTGGACTAGCCCAGAGTTGACTATAATGTCCCTACTCATCTGAAAAAGTTGTTAGCTAAGCTAAGCATATATAATGCCCTTATCTTATCTAAAGAGAATATGGAGTCATTGATCAAAGCTCTTCTTGATCCAGAAATATGCTTAGCCCAGCTGACTGCTATTGGAGAGGAGGCATGTTATTCAAGAGAAGCCCATGGAGTTACATTCACTGATGAAGACCTTCAGTTAGGGACAACTGAGCATAACTGTCCCCTCTACATCATAGTGGATATGGGTAGATTCAGACTCTCCAGGGTGTTAGTTGATCTAGGTGCATCAGTGAACATTATGAGTCTAAAGACCCTTGCCTACTTGAGGATTGACATCTTCAAACTTGAGGAGATCAGATGATGTTAAGAGGATTCAATGAGCAAGGAAAGAGGGCTTTAGGCTCCATAGTGTTGTCATTAGAGATAGATGACTGGGAGATAGAAGCTAAGTTCTACATAATTAATTTATATACATCTTTCACTGCTTTGCTTGGTAGGCCTTGGATACATGGAAATAACACAGTTCCATCCTCTTTACATCAATGCATCAAATTTTGAAGAGGTGGAATCAAGTATTGTGTGAAAGGAGACTTGAAACCATTTTCAGTTAGAGAGGTCGAGATATATGAGGATGCGGCCTACTATCTTCCTCAAAATCAGAAAGTCTATTCTCGCAAACTTAGTCAATGTTTAAAAACAAAAGAACAAGAAAAAGAAAAAGAAAAAAAGAAAATAAAAAAAAAAAGAAAAAAGAAAAATAAAAAGAAAATGAAAATGCAAGTGAGCGAGAATCAAACACTGAGGAAGAGGTAGAGCCCGAAGTTAAATTCCACCCACAGTTCATTCCTCCATACAAACACATGGGCATGATGATTCAACCCCCACCAGATAGAGGTAGAGGCAAATCTAGAGACAGTTCCAGAGGTGGAAGACCTCCTTACTGAGGACCAGTAGGTAGAAGCTATGTTCTAGCTCATAAGAGTACCCCCGCTATCCACATAGACTTAGAGTCTAGTTTGAAGGATGAGTCTCATGTGGTTAGCAAGCCGACCAACCCCGCTCAGTGGGTCCTTTTGGAGGTGACATTCAAGCCAGACAGCTCTTGACCTCATTTTAGGATGAGCTCTCGATCCTCTCCATCTTAGACATATGACTCCTCTTAGACTTTAAGATATCCTTAGTCTTAAGATACATCTAGTGATTACGTGGGCACTCAAACCTAACCCTAGAAGACTTAGAAGAGTTAGCCATAGGAATAGGTCATGCCTTAGGAGTATTAGGAAAATTTCCTACTCTTAGCTTAAACCATTCCTCAATTTCCTTCTTTCAAGTCAAACTCCAAATCAATTCTATTTGATTTTCTCCAAACTCAAATCAACTCCATGTGATTGAAATCCATCATTGAAATCTATGATTGAAACCCATGATCAAAATCTAACAAAATTCCTAAGTCCAAATTTTGCTTAAGTCCTTAATTTTTCCTTAAAGACTTAACCAAAATCATGATTCAAATATATTAAAACCTTTGAGATTTTCTTATAATCCATTTATATTCTCATTTATATTCATGTATATAATAAAATATAAATTCAAATCAATCAAATCAAATTCAAAATTCAAAATCAATTCATGAAATTTTCCTCAAAATCCTTTAAATTCCCTTTAATGGACTTAACCTAAATCTTAATCAAACCTATTCAAACCCTTGGGATTTTTTTAAAACTTATTTATATTCTCATACATATTCACATATATAAATGAAATGTAAATATAAATCAATTAAATCCAATTCAAAAATTTAAATTCCAATTTAAAATTCCCTTAAATCTTTTAAATTCCCTTTAATGGATTTAACCTAAATCATGATCAAACCAATTCAAACTCATGAGATTTTCTCAAAACTTATTTATATTCTCATTTATATTCACATATATAAATAAAATATAAATATAAATATAAATAAATCCAATCTAATTCAAAAATTAAATTTTAATTTAAAATTTTCCTTAAATCCTTTAAATTCCCTTTAATTGATTTAACCTAAATCACGGTTAAACCACTTCAAATCCTTGAAATTTTCTCTTGATCAATTTATATTCTCATTTATATTCACATATGTAAATAAAATATAAATTCAAACAATCAAAACCAATTCCAAAAATCAAACTCAAATCAACTCAAAATCCAATCTAAGCCTTTCAAGTCAAAATCTTGAACCTTGCCAAACCAATTTCAAATCAAGCCAAAATCTTGATTTTCTCTTATGGTTCAATCAACCATACAATCATGACATCATATATAAATCCAAACTTCAATCACTCAATCAAAACCCAAGTCAAAAATCAAACCCAAAACCCTTTCATATTCTTCCTTTGAATACCACCAAATTTTCAAATGAATCAAAACCCATTTGACTTAAAACCACTTGTAAATGGATTTATATTTCAATCATGAGTTCATATACAAGATCAACCAACTTCAAATCAAGCTTTGACCAAGCCATTTGACCCACTTAGGCTCACTTGACTCAAAGTGATCTAAAGTAACCTTATGAGCTAAATTTTGATCCTAACTAAATTGGATTGAACCAAACTCATATTTGTCTCTCATCATGATCAACAATCATCATGGGATGAATAATCAATCAAATTGGGTCAAACCAAGTCAAACCTAAGAGTTGACCAAGTCAACATTTAACCTAAAATGAAACCTAACATAGCCAAACTTCACCATAGGCTAAATTGATTGAAACCATTAATCTAAGTTCACTCATGACCTATGTTTGAACTTGACCAAGCCAACATTTGAGCCTAACCTAACCCAATTGGCTCACTTGACCCAAGTTGACCCATTTTGTCCTAAAGGGTCAAAATGTGTCAAAACTTGATCTAAGCCAAATTGATTGAAACCAATGGGTCAAGTCCATGCCAAATCACTTGTGGAACTTGACCAAAGCCTCAATTGGAAAACTAGACCCAACCTAGCCTAATTAACCTTAAACCCAACATGACCTAAAGGGGTCATGTTGAGCCAAAATTGAAATTAACCCAAATTGATTGGAAACAAAGATATCGATCCACTCCATATGACCAACCTAACCTAAACCTACCCTTGAACTACCTCAAATAGGTCAAATGGGTCAAATAGTTCAACTTGACTAATTTGACTTAAATGAAGTCATATGAGCCAAAACCAGATATATACCAAATTGAATCAAACCAAAGCCACCAAAATATTTCAAATGGTCATATGAACTTTCCCTAACCCTTGGTTTGACCCAATTTGACCAATTGGTCAACTTGACCCAAGTTGACCCATTTTCACCTAAATGGGTCAACATGAGCCAAACCCTATAAAATGGATTCCAAATCTAATGAAACTTGGCCAAACCTATTTTCTCCACATACCTAACATATCCAAAGTGGAAAAACAACAAAATAGCCATCTTACCCCTAGGCCATAGAACAAATTTTGGCTTAATGGTTAATTTGGTCGTACCCTCTTCACATTCACTTGAGGCTTTCCTACAATCTCAAGGGGACCTAGAGGAGAGTGGTGCACCCAACCCAATGGGTTTGGGTTAGGCCATTTGGTCCTTAGACCAAACCCAACCCCATGGTCAAAAATTGAAATTTCAAACTCCCTCTCAAGCTCAAAATCAAGCACATGGGAGGTCGGCAATCCACTCCTTGGATCAAATTGACCATGTGCACACTCAAAACAGTAAAAATAAAAAAACTCTCCAATATGATCAATTGGATCAAAATGGCAAGAGCATTGTCGGCCATTTGATCCTTCAGGGGGGAGATATACTCTCTCTAATTCAATTCAATTCTCACTTCCCCGCTGTCGATTGAAGCTAAGGAACTAAGAGCAATCATCAGAGAGCACTCTTAAGCTTGCTAGAGAGGATTGGAAAAGGCTATTTCTCAGTTTTGCATAGTGTAAAAATAGGGGAGCTCAATCCATTAGCCAATTTCTTCCTCACTCAATTTCCTTCCAATTGCTCTTGCACACTTCATCTAGGAGCTAAGTCGAGTGCACTTAAGCTTCTATTGGAGTTCCCACAGCAAGGAAGGATCCAATTCGATAAAAGATGAAGCTCAAGCAAGGAGGAGTTGGTCTAGACATTGATCTACTCAACCTCAAGTGCTCATACTCTCAGCAAGGCTTCATCTTAACTAAATGAAGCTTCTCTAAGGGAATCGAGTGCCAGTAATCACCTCCGATGAGCTATGGTATTTTTTGACCATTAAACTCAATGTGGTGTGGAGCTTTGTGAAATAAATTTTTACCTCATCTATTTTTGACTATTTGATTAGACGCTCTCTGTCTTTAGATGCTGTGGGTTGAATTTGGTTTGATTCCATGCTAGATCAAGCTTGGAACTTCACCTTGATCATGGATGGTCTCTGTTGATCAAGGGGAAGAACTTGGATGATCTCAGTCATCCATCTGCATAATTTAGATGGACGACTGAGATTATTTAGCATGTTTAGAAATCCTTTTATCCGATTTAAAATATGGGGAGATCCTTAGCCGTCTGATCTTTGATCGGATGGCTGAGGATTAAAGCGTGTGTGCTGCCACCATCATTTGGGATGTGACAACTTAAGTGACCCCCTCATGGCCCGATGCGTGTAAAGCGCGCTGACCGCTGTTGCCACGCATCGCGCCGTAAGCTAGGGATTAAGTAGGATTAGTTAAAAATGCTTAATTAACTTCTGATTAATCCAAGGATCTTCTAAAATGCATAACTCCCTCTAGAAAATTCATAAAAAAATGAAATAAAATTCTATGGATAGATATTAAACCTAGAACATTTTAAAATTAATTTTGATGAGTTTTGAATTATGCTTTTCTCTGAATTTAGGTTTTATTGGAAAGTGTATTTTGCTGATTAATATTTAGTTAGGCCTTTGATTAATCCCAAATTTCTTGGATAAGTTTTAGGGGATAACTTCTGCCACCCTGAATTTTCTTGAGATTTATTGAAGGCTTGATTCGAATAATTGCATACGATTTCCTTAATTACCCTTCTTATGTAGTTAAGCAAAATTAGGGTATGATTAGTGGTTTTACCTTATGATTAGGGTTGATTAAGGTCAGATCTAGTAAGTAGAAGGTTTATGGAATAATTTTGAGGCATTTCTCCTAAGCTATTCCTTAAGCCCCCTCTTCTCTCCTTAATCTCCTTTTAATTAAGGGTTAATTCATTAATCATCCCCTTAATCAATTTTCTAAAAATTATAAAAAGTTCTAGAACTTAATTAATCTACTTTGGGTAGATGCTTATGTGTTTAATAGCCTAAGTTCAAGTAAGGAAATCAAAATCTAATTCGCATGTGTGAAAGGGTATTTTGAAATTACTTAAGCTAAACCCCTTAGCTTAATTAACTCTTAATTGTGAGCTAAATTGCATTAGGGCCTTTTCATTATCAGGTGCATTGCAAATTTAAATTTCTTGTAGGTTTTGTGTTATCTCAGTGGCACATAATTATTTAGTTAATTCTTTTAAGGTGGTGTAAGTAAGGGTTAATTAAGCTACTTAATTCATACCTTAGCCTAATCAATGCATAAAAATGGATCTAATTATCTAAAAATTAAATAAAAATATCAAACACATGTGGGAATGGGTTAGGAATAGCAAACTCATCTCACCCTTTCAAAGTTAAATCAAACTTTAAACAAAACAAGAATCACTTTGAAATTCACTTTGATTTATTCTAAATTTTCTTATTCTATAAGAATGTCTTTAGGATTTAAGTGAAGTAAATTTGTTTTCATGCTTTCATTACTTTGGATCTTTCCCCATCATGTTAAGTTGCATGCCATGTGTTTTCATGCATTCATAATTTCATTTCTCAAATTTTAAAATGAAATTGTTTACTTTATGTCAAATTTGCATGTGTTGGCTAAAGTAGAAATATGAATGGCTATTATCACTACTAAATTCAAATTATTATTTTAAAATATATAAATCAAATACCAAATCTAAAAGTGTGCTACTTGTAGTTTAATTATAAGCTTGTCTGTGATGGATTATAAAGGCATGTTTAACATAGGTTTCCTTTCTTTCTTATGTTGGTATAGTTTTGAATAAGAGTTAGTAAGATGTACCCTATTCATCCCTATGCTATCACTTAAGAAGGGTTACCTATACTTGCATGCGTAAATTGCATAAACAAAAATGAATCTATTAAACAATTTTTTGCATTCATCTTTTCCATCTCATTTCGTTTATACATATGCTTGTATTTAAGGAAAGTGGTATATTAGTCTGGACAACCCCGAGATTGCGAGGCTTTAAGTAGCCCTAAATAGGTATTTTACCTTACACCTCGGGTTAACAATGGCACTGTACTCACTTATGCCTTTCTTACTTTTATATGTGTATGTGAAAATTTAGATAAGAAAAACCCTTTTACTTTAAAAAAAATCATGCATATTCAACTTTAAATTTTCTTAAATGTAGCATGCATCATAAAGTGTGTTAAATACTCTCATTTGCATGTATAGATATGCTTAGGGTCCATCCATATGCATGTTATATATGTTGGGAAAGAAATGAAGTAATGTGTGTTATGTGAATTTTGATTCATTTTATTTAATCTTAAAAATATCCTTCTTTTTGAATAAGTTTGTTTAGAGTTTATCTAAACTTAGGATTAATTAAAATATTTAATAAAAACATCCACCTAAATGAAACTAAAATGTGAATCTACTTTAGAAATTACTTAGGTTAGGGATGGAAAGAGAAGTCCTCCTCTCTTTCCTTCTCTTCATAATTTAGTAATTAATTGTAGGTTTCACTTAAACCAAATCAAAATATGAAATAAAATTAATCCAAAATAATTAAACAACTTGAATGAAACCCTCCTCTAAGTTGAACATGCTCTTCACACTTAGAAAATTTGAACCTAAAGCCATAGCTAAGCATACCACACAAGCCTTCAAAGCACACACATTAGCCTAAGTCACCACTTCTAGCCTTAGCTTTGGTCAGTGCATGCTTTGATGCTTGTTTAGTTTTGTGATATATGTTTTAGACTGAACGTTAGGGTGTATGCTCATAGAATGAATGATAGGACGTTCTTAGTCTAACTATTCTTTTTTGCAGGGGATTGTGCTTATTGGGAGCTATCATAAATAAAAATATAAATACTTTTGCTTGCAGGTTCTTTATGAACAATCCATAGGCCAGGTGGACTTAGTCACCCATGTGTGGGGTGTTAAGTCCAATATACATGCTTGGGATTTGTGTGATGGGTTTTAGCTAACCTTTATTTAGTAGGTGTTAGTTAGATTTCCACATTTCTTTTTCATGTAAAAAATTGTATAATTAGGATTTCAGAATGATTATTATGGGAATTAGGATAAGCATTAGTCATAAGAATCCTATCTTATGCACCATGTGAAGCCTTGGAGCTTCCACCTTCCAACCATCCAAAAGAAAGAACCAAAAGAAGAAAGAAAGAAGAAAAGAAGAAGAAAGAAGAAAGAAGAAAGAAGAAAGAAGAAAGAAGAAAAAAGAATAAAGCTTGAAGACCCCCATAACAATGAATTCCTTTCATAAATGTAATTTAATTCATTTGTAATCTAGGTTGTATAAGGGTAGAGCTCGGCTAACCACATTTGATATTTTCGGGTTTGTGCAGTGGTGCTCGACCACAACGGCCATTTATTCTATTTTGCGATTAGCTTTATAAATTGGTTGATGATTTGTTTAGCTTTTGCATTAAGTGGCATGCTTTTCCTAGTTTCTTCCTTACTTTATGTACGGCCTGGATGTAGACTAGGCTCTTTAGGGAAAAAAATAAATCTTTTACCCAACCTAACAATTCAAATTAAAATTA
This sequence comes from Cymbidium sinense, assembly GCA_021442155.1. Taxonomy (NCBI): domain Eukaryota; kingdom Viridiplantae; phylum Streptophyta; class Magnoliopsida; order Asparagales; family Orchidaceae; genus Cymbidium; species Cymbidium sinense. Next base: position 76,446,655 of record CM038230.1, read on the forward strand.
AATAACTCATAACCTCACCTAAAGCTTAGGTTTAAAATCAAGATAAAAGAATTAGCAACCCCTTAGCTGGATGATCATTTCTTTTATAATATCATGCACAAATGCATCTTATTTCACTCTTGATTAGAGGGCTTCTGCCTTTGTCAGAGAAACTCAGCTTGACCTTTGAGAGCTGTGGTGGAAACTCACCTCCTCCCTTCTCGTTGATTTTGTCCAATTACCTTCTTTCTCATGCATTAGTCATATGAATCATATTAGCCTGAGTCAAAAATAAATGTACAAAATGAAAATAAAAAAAAAAGAAATTTGAATTGCATTAGATTTAGTTCATTTGAAACATGTCCCTTTACATGATCTAGTTTCTTTAAGGAGTGAGTTTAAGGACTTAGTCTCTTTCTAAATAAACAACAGCCTAACTACCTTCATAAGTATAAAGACTTGCCTACATGTATTTAAAATCGTAGGAGGAGTTAGTTGGAAGTCACCCCTAGGCGGTTGTAAGTCCAGGTTGTCGGGTGGTTTGTCCTCTCTTATGGAGACAAATCAATTACCTATTTTTGCCTTAGATTTAAGTTGTGCTTTCGGCCCTCACCAAAGCTCCCCAGATTTAGGTTTTGAGGTTGCTTTTCCCCTTTGCGGGCCATACGCATAGTTCCTCACCTCTTAGGCATTTCCTTAATATTATGTCAAGGAATCTTAAGTACTAAATTTCTAATGAAAAATGCAACTTAAACAAGCTAAATCAATTTCAAAAATGTAAAGCCCAATTATAGGATAGTTTAGGATGGTCGCTAGGTTTCCTAACATCGTGAGCATCTCCTACTTATTTTCAATTCTGGCTTCAATAATAACTCCCTCTTTTGATCAATCCCATTTGATCTTGATAGATTTTCCTAATCCATTTAGATGAACTATGGGGCTTGCCCTTGTAGGGAACTTAATGAACCCGGTTTAAAATGAACCATACTTTACTTTTCCATGTAAAGTAGAGGAAGAATCTCTGGTACATATGTAGACTCATCATCCTTAGGAGTCCTTGTTAAGGTGATTAGGTCCATTAAATGGTAGTGACTTCTATCTCTCGAGATAGTACACTATTTTTTTGATGACGCACCCGATCACCTAAATAAGTACATCTGTGAATCTGCGTGGCATCTTAACAAGATGAATTTCTATAAGGGTCTTGTTCTCTTTCATTTCTCACCAACATATTTGAAAGGTGGCTCCGATCACCCTTATTAGGAATTTTTCTCCACAACAGCGATGAAGACCAGACCTCCAAGCAAAGCATGAATTTATCCAAGTCATTATTATATAGAACAATTAGGTAGCAGTTGAGAAATTTAGCTCTAACCTCACTTTCTTTCTAGAAAGTTGAAGGTTTGGTAGTTAAGGAGGCCCCCAAGTCATCCACAAATATCAAGCCAAAGAGATTTTTTTGGGAGCATCATCCTCAAGTTAGGAAGCTGATGTAGAACTTGATGATGATTCATATAAATACTTAATATAATTGCCTTTTGATTGGTATTAACCTTGTGTTCTTAACTTAACAAAGAAGGGATTAATACCACATACTTGGCCTAAACACAGGTCGTATTACTTTGAAAGGCTATGAGACAACCAAAGCAGATATCCTTAATCAAGACCAGGACTAGGATTCGGCACAGTGGGTCCAGTTAATGATGATAACCATTGCCTAGTCATCACCAATCATTTGGAGTCTAATAGGTTCTTTTCAAATCATGCTAACTCATATGAGGAGATGTGCTTAGAAACTTCAGATGACCCAAATTATCTTAAAGTCAAGAATCCACCGCCAGAGTTTGAAGAAGAAATCAGATCAACCATCGACAAACTCAAAGAAATTAACATAGGAAGAAAAGAAGATCCACGCCCAACATACATCAATTCATTGTTGAGTGAAGAAGAAACCAATGACTTAGTTAGGCTATTGACTGAGTTTATGGACTACTTTGCATGGAGTTATAAATACCCGATTTATCTCCTTACGTAGTAGTCCACAAACTTGCAATAGATCCTAATGCTAACCCTATCAAGCAAGCTCGTAGACACATGCGATTAGACATTGTATAATAGGTCATTTATAAAATCAAGAAATTGATCGATGCTGGCTTTATTAGGGAAGAAAAATATCATAACTGGTTGGCCAGTGTCATCCCAGTTAAGAAAAAAAAATGGTCAAATTCCCATATGTGTCGATTTTAGGGATCTGAAGACGGCATGTCCTAAGGATGAATTTCCACTTCCTATACCTGAATTGATGGTGGACATTGCCTCATGTCATGTGGTATTCTCTTTCATGGATGGGTCATCCGGCTACAACCAAATTAAGATGGCCCCCGAGGATGAGAAAAATACTACCTTTCAAACCCCGATCAGAATCTATTGTTATAAGGTCATACCTTTCGGCATTAAAAATGCTAGTGCTACATACCAGCGGGCCATGACTCAAACTTTCAATGAATTCATTCATCATTAAGTCAAGTGTTACGCCAATGATCTTATAGTTAAAAGCAAAGAAAGGGAAGACCACCTCTTTGACTTGAGAGTAGTTTTCGAACCGTTAAGACAATTTAACCTTAAAATGAATCCTTTGAAGTGTGCATTGGAGTAGCTTCAGAGAAATTTCTTAGATTTGTTGTCTGACATTGGGGAATAGAAATTGATCCGAAGAAGATCAAGGCTATCTTAGAAATGTCACCCCTAAAAGTCTAACTCAACTTAGATCATTTTAAGGGAGGTTAGCGTATCTAAGATGCTTCATTTCCAATATATCAGGGAGATGCCAACCATTCTCAGCACTTATCAAAAAGGATGTCATGTTTAAGTGGGATGACAAGTGCCAGCTTGCTTTTGAAGACATCAAGCACTACCTGATGATGCTGCTAGTTCTATCAGCCCCTATCCCGGGAAAGCCGTTGATACTATACACTGCCGCATTAGATGACTCCCTTGGCACTTTATTGGCCCAAACTAATGATGAAGGGAAAGAAAATGCACTTTACCACCTCAGTTGTCATCTAATCCCCACTGAGGCAAACTACCCACCTATTGAAAAATACTTCCTATCTTTAATCTTTGCATCCCAAAAGCTACGACACTACATGCTTTCTTATAGAATGAACTTGATCTCTAGAGTCAACCCACTGCAATATCTCATGACATGATCAACGCTATCCGGACGGTTAGCACGTTGGTCCATGATTTTATCACAGTTTGATATCACTTACATACCCCTACGTGCGATGAAAGGACAAGTCCTAGCGAATTTCTTAGCATCACACCCACTTCTTACTGATTCTCTGCTTAGTGATGACCTCCCCGATGAACAAATCATGAACTTAGGGGACACTAGCATTTTCCATTGGGAGATGTATTTTGATGGTGCAGCTTCTTTTCAATAAGGAGAAGAACCATAATCTACTCTTCCAGGGAAGGCAGGGGTAGGAATTGTTCTCCTAACTCCAGACCACGATGTGATGATATTCTCATATTATCTGTCCAATCCATGCACCAACAATGAAATCGAATATGAGGCTCTGATTATTGGTCTGGAGTTAGTCATTACACTATGCGTTTAGAGCATCAACATCTTTGGGGATTCTCAACTAGTTATCAACCAAATGGTTGGGTCTTATAAAGTTTTAAAGCCTAAGCTCCATCATTACCATAAGTATACCATGGAGTTGTTGGCCCAAATCCCAGAGGTTACTATCTACAAGATTCCTCGAGGAGAAAACACCATAGCAGATGCATTAGCAAAGCTTGCCAAAGAGTTGGCATGTCCAAAAGATGAGTCCATTATAATAAGGGTAAAAAATAGACAAGTCTTATCCCTTGTTGATGCTGAACACATCTAGAGACTCTTTCTTGAATTGGAGGTTGTCTTTGCTAGAAAGGATGATGAGTCAGATTGGAGGCAACTATTCATGGATTATTTAAATATAGGCAAACTACCTCAAGAGAAGGCATTAGCCCATCAGGTGAAGTAGAGAGCTCTCTCCTATGTTCTCATGGATTGCACCCTCTATCGGTAGTCCTTCGATCATATGTGGTTATGTTTTTATGATACACGAAGCCCATAATATTGTGACCATGGTATATTTAAGTTTATGCGGAGTGCATCAATTCGGTCCGAAGATGAATGACAAGATCAAGAAACTACGATATTATTGACCTTCGATGATTACAGACTGCATGGATGTAGCTAGGAGATGCCACCAATATAAAGTGCACATTGTGGTCCTACACCAACCACCCAACATTCTACATCCTACATTGGCCTTATGGCCATTTGAATGTTGGGGCACTAACATAGTGGGTCCGATCGATCTTTCTTCTTTCAAGGGTCATTGGTTCATTCTAGCTGCCACCAACTACTTTTCCAAGTGGGTGGAGGCAATCCCACTTAGAAAGGTCACAGCTCAACATGTGCTCTAATTTTTTAGGAATCATATCATATATAGGTTTGGGGTGCCTCGACGAATTATATCTGATAATGGTGCTGCATTCAAGAGTATTAAAATCAACAACTTTGCTTGGAGACACAACATAGATTGGAGATATTATACCATCTACTACCCAAGGGAAAATGGTTTAGCAGAAGCCTTCAACAAAACTCTCATACAAATATTAAAGAAGACACTCGATGACAACAAGCGACAGTGGCATAAGCAGTTGGTTGAAGCCATGTGGGCTTACCGCACCACATACAGAACTCCAACTCAATTACATGTGATTCTCTGGTATTATTAGGATAGGTGTAAGAGAACCCAAGAGGCATCCTATTTTGACTAGTACAACTAAGTTAGGTGTAAGAGAACCCATGTGGCATCCTTTCTTGGTGGAGTCATAACTGCCCTTTTTGGCACCATTTCATCCAATCTTTGATGTGTTTAGGATAGGAGTAAGAGAACCCAAGCGACATACTATCCTTCATCAACACAAACACAAACTACTCATGATTCTCCAATGCTATTAGGATAGGTGTAAAAGAACCCAAGAGGCATCCTATTTCAACTAATACAACTAAGTTAAGTGAAAGAGAACCCAAGCAGCATCCTTCTTGGTGGAGTCACGACTGTGGCATGATTTCGTCCCTTCTTCGACATGTTTAGAATAGGTGTAAGAGAACCCAAGTGACATCCTATTCCTTCTTCCATAACATAAACACATATCTTTTATCTCAGGCTATTTTGATGTGGGATAACACCCTTTGGGACACTCACTCATTAGCTACACTAGGTCAGGCTGATGTGCTACCTTGATAGTGCATCACCTCAGTGGTCACTTGTATGACAGATGTATGTCTACACGATTTCTTTCTAACTTGATCATTGCAAACCAATGAGCACCTTATTAGTTTGGTAGGGCTTACTGCGTAGCGGTAAGCTACCCCATGTTGACTTCATTGAAGAAGATGTAAGCCTACACGCTTTCTTCTTGAACTAGCCATCATGCACTAACTAGGTCAAGTATATTTTAGGCTTAGGGTAAGTTCTCCAGTGGCTCCTTTCCTCTTGACTACTTCAAGCTTGGGTCTAGTCCCTACACAGGATTTTCCACTTAGTAGTATCCCTAAGTCAGATAGTTTCTATCTCACCAACATCAGACTATCCCGATAATCAGTTTTACTTTAGGGAGATGTAAGTCTACACTCCTCCTCTCTAGACTAATTGTCACCCACCAACGGGCACCTTAGGTTGGTTGGTGTTCGCTGTGCTGACGGTGACCCACCCAGTGGATACACCACTCTTGGCAGATGTGAGTCCCAGTGCTTTTTCATTAAATTAGCCACTAGATACCTATAGGTTTTCTTTTACAGGGTTTTGTAAAATCCCTCAGCCTCCTTGGGCACTCTAGTTGGATCCCATGCACCCCATTTAGACACTACCCTGCAATTTTTGATTAGACCCCTTCCCAGGTTAGAGAATTTGTCTTGTGGATATGTAGATTCTCCCTTGGTCTAGTAAGTCTGAGATAGGACTAGGCTGATATAAACACCTTCTCAGTGTGGTCCCTCGCACACCAATAAGGTCCACGCAATCATATAAACAAATATATATCTTTGCTTGTGGATTAGAAGGAAAACCCCCAGTGGTACCTTTTCCCAAGCAGACATCTATCTTTAAGGCAGTGTGAGCAAAACTCCATATATGAATTGTCTTACTACTTTTAAGTTGAGATAAGTCCCCGGGTCGACACTCTCTCAGTAGCCACCCTTAGGTCGGGTTCGACTTGTGCCACCAATAGGTCACCCTGACGGTCTTCCTTGCTTTGGGAGATATAAATCTATCACAGATTCTCAAAGATGACTGCAAACCAAGCTGAGTTGATTTATGTATCAATCATCACCAGTGGTTCATTATTTAGAAAGTTGTAAGTCTACGAGCTTTCTTTCTAACTTGACCATTGCACACCGAAAGACACCCCTTAGGTTGGTTAGCTCTACCTCATGGTCGGTACACTATCCCTTTAGATTTATAAATCTAAGATAGGTTTAAGCTGATATTAATTCCTTCTTAGTAGATCCATCACACATCGATAAGGTTCATTTAAAAATTAATTAATTCTAACTATTCTTAGGTCGATATGAGTCCACAGCGGCATTCGATCAAATAGTCGCCTTAGGTAGGGTTCAATCCATTGTGCTATCAATTAATCTCCCCAATGGTTCCTTGTTTAGGAAGTTATAAGTCTACACCTTTCTTCCTAACTTGACCATTGCACATCAAAAGGCACCCCTTAGGTTGGTTAGCTATACTTGATGGTTGGTAGACTATCCCTTTGGATTTGTGAATCTAAGATAGGTCTAGGCTGATATTAGCTCCTTCTTAGTAGATCCATCGCACATCGACATGGTCCATTTCACCAAATCCACCATCCTCCCTCCAGGGGAGTCCAAATTTAAATACACCTTATCCCTAGCAGATCCGAGCTCATATATCCAGTAGATGTGTGCTCAAAACTAAACCATATCCTCTCCCCAATGGAGCTCCAAATCATAATCAAATCAAATTCTCATCCCCAGTGGATGCTTACTTATTAATTAAATCAAATCAAGTTTCTCATTAACTAGATGCAAATCAAATCTTTATCCCTAGTGGATAACCTGAACCTGCTTCCCTAATGGAAGGTCAAACCACAATCCAACTCAAATTGATTGCAACCAATGGTTCAAGTTCATTCCAAATTAATTACTGAACTTGACCAAAGCCTCAATTGAGCCCAATTTGATAAATTGGTCAACCTAACCCAACTTAGCCCAAATTGACCTTAAGGGTAAAATTAACCTAAAACCCAGTCAAACCCAAATTGAACTTAACCAAAGCCAATAATATATTCCAAATAATCAACCAAACCCAAACCAAGCTAGGATTCAAGCCAATTTGGTCAATTGGGTCAAATTGGTCAACCTAGCCCAAATTGACCTAAAGGATCAAATTGGCCAAAATCCAAATTAATTCCAAATTAAACCAAATTGATTGAAACCAATTAAACCAATACAATCCAATGATCATTTAAACTTGACCCAACTCTTGGTTTGACCCAATTTGATCAATTGGTCAACCTAACCTGATTTGACCTAATTTGGCATAAATGGGTCAAATTGACCCAAATTAAACCAAATGAACTCCAAATGACATGAAATATGATCAAGCTCACTTTTGACACATTTCAAAGCTGCTCAAATTAAATTCAATATCAAATGACCACTTTGCCCTTGGGTCAAGGGCATCTCATGAGAAAAGATGCTTGCCCAAGTGGTCATTTCTCTTCCTTGGCCACTTGACACTCATCCAATGGTCCACATATGCACCAAGGACACTGATCATCTAACCTAAGAGGTGGTTGGGTGAATCATGGGGAGGTGAGTTGACCTCACCTCTCCCATTGGAACACTTAGCATGAAGGACTCCCACCTCCCCTTGCTAGGACACCCATTTGTCCTTCATAGCATCACTTTCCAAGTCTTAGCCAACCAAAATGAGCCACCTAAGATGATTCTCTTCCATTCCCAACAACCCCAAGCCAAATAATAACATTTTGGAGCCAAAAATCAAACAAAATGAGGGAATTTCAGCCACTTTTGAAACCAAGGCATTATAAGCAGTAAAACTTCTCCTCCCACTTTTTTTCGTCCCTTAGAGCTCCCAAACTAATCAACAATCATCTTAACTTGATTTTGGAGTGAAAAACACTAAAAATAAGTGGATTTCGATAAAAAAAAGTAGTGGCAATTGGAGAAGGCATCATTCCAAAGGAAGGTAAGAGGTCTAGGCTCATTCAAGGCTTCTCCCCACACTCAAAAGCATGCTCAGATCATCACCGCTACTGAAAATCATCCCCGATGAGGTAATATTCAAAAACTCATAGCCGACCTTGGGATTTCTTGCTTTTTGTGATGATTTTTTTGCGATTTTAGGAATCTCCCTTAGATAAACCTCACAATTTTCATTTTATTTGATCCCAATATGAAATAGATAAAGATCGACCTAAAAATGAGCCCATTCAAACCTCATTACGTATGTTTTTATGTTTTTCCCATTGGATTTACCGGTCAGAGAACAACAGCCATCCGATCCCACATTCAAGGGATCAGATGGTTCAGATCATGAAGGCCCGTGTGTTTCGATTCCTGATCCCATGCACCATTGATGTTTTGCAACTGCACTCATATTTTGGTCGCGATGCATCATCGCATCACTGACTGTGATTGGACGGTCTAGATCGAGTCACGCCACTCTCCCCTTTCGCATTCCCCGCCGCCAGCCGCTCCCCGGTGCCACTGAAGTGAGAAAATCTAGATTTTTTGATTTTAAAAATTATTTAAATCACCTTAAACTTTAAAAATTCTTGAAACATAAAATATTTAACAAAAATTGAAAACAAATTTGACTGGATATTTTGGGCTTAATTTGAGTTTTAGTAAAAATTAAATTTTATTAATTAAACTAAAAATAATAATCAGATTAAGTTGAAATTTTCAAAGATTGAAATTAAAGTGAAAATATACCTACTATAAAAATTTCAAATCAAAATCACTTTTATATTGAAAGATATTGAATTTTTAAGTTCAAATGATTTATTTTAAGAAAATAAATTAACAAACTTCATGGAAATCATCTTAATCAATTGAAACTTTGAAAAATCATAACTAATTGTAGAAAAATCAGAACTTTGAAAAATCATAACAAACTTCAGGTTGGAGTGCTTGTCTTAGCTCTAAGGAGACCAATTGTAGCCCCTCGCAAGATAGGAGGCAAGTTTGAATCTACTTGGGATGGCTCTTTCATCATAGAAATGGCCTACCAAGGTGGTTCCTACCAATTAATCAACTATAAAAGTAAACACCTAATGCTTCCAATCAATGAGCTTTACCTAAAAAATATTATGCATAAATAATGTTTCAAATAATCTCTTCATCAATGAATTTTTTTTTTAATCAAATTGTCCTCTAAATTTGAATGTCTTCAATTTACAAACTTTGATGTATTTAGGATAGGTATGAAAGAACCCAAGTGGCATCCAACTCTGATAGCATAACACAAAAATAAAATTACACACAAACATGAATGACAAGTGCAAATCCAATTATTTCAGACTACTTTGAGTCAAGATAAGACCCCTAGCGACCCTTAGCGAGTAGTTGCTCTAAGTCAAGTTTGATTCACTACTGGGTTAGTGGGTCTCCCTAGTGGTCAATTTTACTTGGGAGGAAGTAAGTCCCAATGCTTTCTTTCTAGCTTGACCACTACAAATTGATAAGCCCCTTGTCAGTTTGGTACCTTCTATTGTAAGACCAATAAACTACCCCGATGGTTGACTTTGCTTACGAAGATATGAGTCATCAAGCTTTCTTCTTGAGATAGCCATCATGCATTGATCGGATTTGAATATATATTAGAATATTAGGGTAAGATCCCCAATGGCTCCTCTTCCTCTTGACTACTTCAAGCTTGGGTTCAGTCCTCTTTTGTGACTCCTCACTTAGTAGCTAGCTAGCTAGCTGACAATAGACTGTCCCGATGACCTATTTTATTTAGGAAGATGTGGGTCCTTGAAGCTTTTTTCCTGGATTAATCATTGCAAACCAACATGCACCTTAAGTTGGTTGGTGTTCTCTTTGCTGATAGCAACCCACCCGATAGATATTATCACTTAGGTAGATGTGAGTCCCAACACTTTCTCCTTAATCAGCCACCTTATACCTACAGGCTTTATATATTTCAAGGAGTAAGCAGTAAACACTTTTTCTGTAGGCATTCCATTTGGATTACTTCTCCATGACCCCATCTAAACATGACCCAGGTTGCTATTGGATTGGATAGTTCCCCTCTCCTAGTAGCCACCACGTTGGTCTGGTAGCATCATTTTGTGGATGCATATACTATCTCTTGGGTGAGTAAATTTGAGATAAGCCAAAGCCCCCATGGCTCCTTCTTAGTGTGGCCCATCGCAAACCAACAAGGTCCACACTAAATAAACAAACAAAATGGAATTTTTTGTGAATTAGGATAAGACCCGTAGTGGCACCTCTTCCCAAATGGGCATTCTATCTTTTTGGGCAGTGTCAATAAAGCTCGCTATAGGAATTGCCTCGATTATTTAAGTTGAGATAAGATCTCCAGGGGCCCTCACTTAGTAATCACCCTAGGTTGGGGTCGACTTGTTGCATGTTCAGCGGGTCACCCTTGTGGCTGATTTCACTTTAGAAGATGTGAGTCCCCAAGCTTTCTTCTTAATTCAACCATTTCAAACTGATGAGCAACCCATAGGTTGGATAGTCTATACTGTACGACCTGTAGACTATTCCTTTGAGTCAGTAAGTCTAAGATAAGTTCAAGCTTCTATAGCCTTTCCTTAGTGTGACTCATCGCAAACCGTCCGGGTCCATTTTTTTATGTTCAGGTTAGGATCATTCCCTTGAGGCTCCTTTCCTGAGTGATTACCTTAGGTTTGGACTAATCCATCATGATACCTCTCATAGTGGTTGCCCCTTAAAGTTGAGTGGTATCATTTTGCAGATAAGCAGACTGGTCCTTTGGGCTAGTAAATCTAAGGTAAGTCTAGGCACCTGTAGCCCCTCCTTAGTGTGGGTCATTGCAAACTAATAGGGTCCACATCCATTCAATAATCAAATATAAATCAAAATTAACATGAATCAGCAAAATCAAACAAAATTCTTCAGCATAACTAATCAAACTAAATTAAATCAATTAAACCAACTAAATTAAATTGAATTGATCAAATTAAATTAACTCTAATATAAATTTCATCAATTCCTAGAAAATTATCACTATGCCCTTGGCATGATTCGATCCCCTGTAGATCCAAGTCTCATCAATTCCTAACAAATCCTCATTCAAGCCCTTGGAATGATTCAATCCCCAACGGACTCTTCTTCGTGTTCCTAGAATGAATCCAAACTTCAAATAATCATTCATAACAAATTCTCATGATGCACTTGGCATGATTCTATCTTCAGTAGATTTTTCATGTTCTTGACATGAAACCAAACTTCAAACAAATTAGACCAAATTCAAGTAATTCTCCTTCCATGCTCTTGGTATGAAGCAAAATAAATCAAACTAAACTAAGATTTGAATTTCTTATACCCCTCCATTTAGGTATTAACAATTTTCATTGATGTTCATGACCTTCTTGGATGCTATTAATCGTCTCAGTAAATACCAATATGTGCGATGCATCTTGTTAGTTACACCTTACCTATTGGGGGTCCTTTTGTTGACCTCACTTTTGGAGTGGGGATTGATCACTCTCATCCCAGGTCTAGGATTCTTCTAGACACTTAGGTTTTCTTGGTGCTAGGATACTTCTAATAATTAAGGGAATACTAAAAATAAGCCTAGAGACTTGTAGGGCATGACCCTAAGCCTAGAGCTTACCTTAGGATAAGTGGACCTCACCCACCCTAGCGCCTAAACTGACAGTCATACCCATCAATTCATTTAAACCCAAACTCATATTATTGAAACTAAACCAATCCAAACACATTTGAATTCAATTAATCTTGATTGAATTTAATTTTCAATCCAAGCTCCAAGCTAAATTAACTTGAATCTTAACCCAAGTTAACCCACTTCAATCCTATAACTCCATTCAAACTAATTCAAGAAAACCAAACACAATTTAATTCTCTTAATCATTCTAACTATCTAATAAATCATTTCAAATTATTCTAACACTTATAATCAAGCCAATTAAATCAATTAAACTTAATTAACCCAAGTTAGCCAATTTGACCTAAAAAGTTCAAATGAGACAAAACCCAATTAAACCCAAATCAATTGCAATCAAAGCTACCAAATAACTTCAAACTCAGCATTGATTATATTCCAACCATTCATAGCCTCAATTGGTCCAAATTGACTTGACCAAACCATTTAACCCAAAGTGACCTAAAGGGCCAAATTGGGCCAAATCATTTGAAATCATTAACTTTTGTCAATCATAAATTGAATATTGAACATAACTCAACCACCAATTGAAGCCAATTGAACCTAACCAAGCTAATTTGGCATCTTGACCCAAGTTGACCTAATTTGACCTAAAAGGCCAAATTGGGCTAAATCAAATCCTATACCAAATTGATTGAAACAAATATTTCTAACCAATCACTAATTGGATATTGGATATGATCCAACCTTCAATTGGACCTAATTTGGTCAACCTAACCTAATTCACCTACTTAGCCCAATTTGACCTAAAGGGTCAAATTGAACCAAATCACTCCCTAATCTAAATCAATTTAAATCAACTCTTTCAATCAATCACCAATGATCAATTAAACATGAACCTAACCCATGCTCAAGCTAATTTGGCCAGTTTGGTCAAATTTGTTAACATGACCCATTTGACCCAAATTGAACCATATGAACCAAATCCAAATCTAATCCAAATTGAATCAAACTAATTGCACTAACTCATTCCAAATGACCAATTAATCTTAACCAAATTCCCACTTTGACCCAATTTGGTCAAAATGGTCAATTAGTCTAATTAAATCCATTAACCTGCATGAATCAAATTGAGCCAAATCAAATCAAACCAAGTTTAAACCCAACCAAACTTGGCATGACTCATCATTAGCTCACCATGGGCTTGCCTAAGTGGGCAAAACCCATGGTGTACTTGAGTTGGGTCAAACCCATTGAACCAAGCCCTCCAAATGGAATAAAATATCCATATGAAAGGGTTCTCCACCTTCCCACTCCTTGACATCCATCTTTGATTTTCTAGGATAAAGGACTGCTAACCCAACCTAACCTAAGGCTGTTGGGTTCAGCCTATGGCCAAGAGAGTGTGAGTTCATCCATGTGCAATCATTGGTCCACCTAAAGAGAAGTATATACTTCATCGAAATAAACTACACTCCTTCATCCTCTCACACACATCCACCACAGCAGTCCTCTACCACCTCAGACCACCCACTCTGGCCAGATGACTATTAAAGGTTGAACCAATCTCAGCTCTTGGTTCAATTGGGGAGGAGAGTATACTCATCCCCATCCATTCAAACTCACCAGAGACCTTTCCTAGAGTATTTTGAGCAGTCCCCAAGCATTCCTCGAGCTCCCCGTGCATTCCATCGTAGACGAGACCAAGCTCCACCCAATCCTCGAGAGCCTGTCTGTCCAACCTCATCAAAACTCCATAAAATCTAAATAAGTCTTCCCATAAGTTCCCCAAACCTTGATGAACAAAAATGAATCGACCCTCAATCGATTCGACCACTGAAGACAGCCTTAGACCAACTTCGGTGACTTCCATAATGACACTTGGTCTACAGACAGTTTGGTGGGGAGGTAGCTTGAAATCTTCTCAATAGGGCTTCATCTCTTCAAAATAAAGCTACCTATATCAACGTACCACCAATTTTTAGCTCCAATGAGATAAAAATCTGAAAACCATAGATTTGACCATTATGTGTTGGTCTTTTTCAAAATGAATTGTGATTTTATGTGATTTCCACTGTAGGATCTCCTTAGATCACTTCCTTGGTGATTTTGGATTCAATTCTACTATCAAACAAGCGCTGATGAGGTCGAATCAAGTGGTAGAAAGCAGATGGTATCCATCTTCCAATGCTGGAAGGACCACAAATCACCGATCGTCCATTATATGTAATTATAATGGATGGCTGTAATTAATTATGCTAGAAATCATGATGTAATCCCTTTGTAGTCATGGGATTAATCTAGACCATCCAATTCAAGATCAGATGACAAAGATGAAATCGTATCTGCCACTACAGAGTCAGCAACCTCATTGGACATTTTAAATAGCCAATATCATTGCAACACATGGAAAGCATTGTCGCATCAGCATCCATATTGCACCGATGGTTTAAAATGACTTAATTAGGTTTGAAAATGTAACTAAATAGCCAGAATAATAAAAAATCATAATTAATTATAAAAATCCAAAAAATGTAAATAAATATATTTTGGAAAGCTTAGAGAGAGGAGAATTTAAAAAAAAAAAAATCCCTAATTAATTTTTAGTGAAGTGTGCTTAATTAAGATTTAAAATTTAGGCTAATTACCTTAATTAAGGCCAAATTACTTGACTAATTAAATCTAAATTTAGCATGTTGATTCTATGTGATGTCCTCTACCTCTCGTATTTTTCTTGAAATTATTTATCATGAAGTTTGAGAAATTCTAAATTTTCAATCCTAATTACTCTCTTTAAATGATTTAATAATTATTAAAATTAATGATTAGTAAAATTAAGTAATTAATATTAATTAATTAATGTAAATAGTGGGGATAACATAGAAATTAATTAGGTCTCCCTCACCTAATTGCTTCCAAATGTATTGTATTAAAAGGTTTAATTAATATGTTTCATAATTAAGGGTAAATTAAGGAAAATAAATAATAAAATATAAATGAAATCAATTTAAGTAACTGAAGTGCAACCCATTAATCCCTTATGTGTTTAATAACATAAAGTCATTAAATAAACTATGATTTTCCTATTGGTGTGGGAAAATCATAAGAGTATTTATCTTAAGTATTGTCCTTCTTTAATTTAATTTATCCTTAAGCATGAGCCTAATTGCATTAGATTTCTTTTGGTGCAATTCAAATTTTATTTTTCTAAAGCATATCATTGAGGGCTCATGTTTAGGTGATTAACTAAATTAAAGAAGCTTGGGAATGGTGATCAAATTGATATAATTAATAGATTGAACTTAATTAATCCATAAAATACATTTAATTTCGTCACTTTAACATATTAAATAACCAACATGGGATGGGGTGAATTTTAAGTATTGCTTTCTCCTCTTTAGGTTTCAACAACTTGAATATTAAAATTAATCATTAAAGAAACTTTGAGTAGACTTAAGGAATATTTATTTAACTTGATTTTCCTTAAGTTCTAATGAAATCAAGTATATTGTGTTGTGATATTTAAGTACTTCCTTTCAATTATCATAAATGTGCACAATGTGTGATTCATGTATTTATGTTTTAAAATTAAAAGAATATGACTGTATTTAAATTGCATGAGTTGGACAAACATTATCATTAGTAAATCTCAAACTTTTTTTAAACTATATGTTAGTTATAAATTAAATAATTTGAAGCTTAAACAAATGCTTATTATAAATAATTAATCATGTGAAAATAAAATGTTCATTTACTCATAATAAAAAAATGGCAATTGATGTTTTATTCTTATGTTCATGCTTATGTATTCATGAATTTGAATTGGCAAGTATATAGTCTGGACTTTCTGAGTATATGAAGCTTTAAGTAGCTCCAAGGAGGTCATAGATAATCTCACTTTTCTGGTTTAACAATGGCACATACTTGCTTAATTTCATTTATGTATGTGCATATATTAGAACATCAAGTAAAACCCTTTTCTTTTTCTCATTAAGCTTTACATAGGTAAGCTATATCTATAAACAACCTTTTCATGATTTTATTTCTATGTTTATGCATATTCCTATGTGTATTTAAATCAACAACTATATAGTCTAGGCATCTCGAAAATACGAGGCTTTAAGTAGCCCCAAGGAGGTCTTAGATAATCTCACTTCTCTAGTTTTACAACATGTAGTTACAAAAATTCTTTATACATGTTTGTACATGCTTAAATATGAGATGAATTCCCTTTTCTTTTCTATCAAATCCATGCATCAACATTCCAAAAAAAAAAAAACTACAAGTACATTGTATGTACATATATATGCCAAATCAAATATTGAAGGAATTAAGAATAAAAGGAAAGAATGTGAATGTTATTGATAATAAAAGGAAGTAATGGAGTATTATTCATGTGATGGTGATTCAATTTCATTAGTATTAAGATATCTCTCATGTTTGGATAAGATTCATTAAGACTAATCTAAACTTAGGCTAAATAAAATTCAAGAATGGTCTATTAGGAAAGTTAAATTTATGATGATCGACCTTTAGAAATCAACTTAAGCTATGGATGAAAGAGTTAAGTCTCTTTGTTCTCTTCATAATGATTAGATTTTAAGTAAGAAGTGAACAAAATAAAAATGCATAAGTTAAAACTTAATCAAGTTACTAAAAGGCTTAAAGTGAAACCACCCACAATCCTAAACTTTAGAAAATCCTATTTCTAAAGCCCAATCAAGACATACACATTAAGTTGTCGATCTTAGTATTAGGTTAGGCCGGTGTATTTTGTGATAATATATTTTATTTTATGATGTACTATTTTAAACTGGATGTTAGGATTGTTTGTGCATAGACTGGATGTTAGGTCGTTATTAGTCTAACGATGTTTTACATAAGGGATTGTTCTTGAGGGACCACTATAATAATAAATGAATATAAAATGCTTTTGCTTGCAGGAGCTACTTATGTCACTAAGCATAATCCAATTAGGGTAGGAGGGTAGAGTTATCCAAGTGGAGAGTGCTAAGCCTAAATATGTAAAATATAAATGCTTAGTTTGTATGTTTGTTTAGCTAATATATATTTTACAGGTGTAGTTAGATTTTATTTTTCAAAAAGATGTAATTTTTCTAATAGAATTAGGATTACTGCTATGGGGTTTAAGATGAGTAGTGGCTAGAAGGCAAAGACTTGGAGGCCTTATGAAAGTTGGAGCAAACTAATCCAAAGAAAGAAAGAAGAATAAGAATTGAAGACCCCCATAGCATTTATTTCATTTGTAGAATTTAATTATAATCTAGGCTATATAAGAGTAAAGCTCGGCTACCTAACTTTTTTTATTTTATGGGGTGTACGGTGGTACCCGACCGCACCAGCCTTTTATTATTTTATGAAATCTAAATATTTGATTGTTATGTTTAGATTGTGCAATAGAAATGACATGCTATTTATAGGTGTCTTAAAGTGTGTATGTTTGATGTGTGGCCTAGATGTTGTAGGCTCTTCAGAATAAAATTAAATTTTCTATCATCACTAAATATCTTATAACTAAACTCAAATGTAACTCACAAGCTCGCTCTAAAGCCCGAGTATATAAACAAGATAATAAAAGATTTAGAAACCCCTTAGTTGAATGGTTGTATGCTATGAAAACATGCATATCATATCATTTCACTCTTGAAAATAAAGGATTTCCACTCTTGCATGATAGGGGACAAGCTTGACTTTTGAGAGCGATCAGTTGTAGAGGAGAACACCTCTCCTTACTAATTTAGCGTACAATTTAATTTCATCATGCATTTAGGCCTAATTATCATAAGCCATAGTCCAAATTAATGTTTCAAAATGATCAAAATTTTTTTAACATTAGTCTAAGTCAATTGTGGATACCAAACATTATCTAGTCTCTTATCGAGTGAGTTTAGAATTCCAGCTCCTTTCCTAATTCAATAACAGCCTAACTAACTTGCATCTATATAAGATCAGCCTACATGGTTTTAAAACGTAAGAGGTGTTAGTTGGCAGCCACTCCAGGCATTTGTAAGTCTAGAAGAGTCGGGATGTGTTCACTCCCTCTTGTAGAGGTGAACCACTATATCCCATTCTCTCTGATTAGATTTTAGGTCGTGCTTCTAGCCTGTGCTAAAGGATTTTTAGACTTAGTTTTTGAGGCAACTTATTTCTCTTATAAGTCATCATTTCTTAGGAATCTCCATAATCTTGCATTGTTGGGTTATAAGTCCTAGCACTATAATAAAATTTCAACTTAAACAAAAATAAGTTCTCCTCTTTAAAAAAATAAAGCCTCATCATATGATAGATTGGAGCATTCACTAGGCTTAATAGTAACTTGGATGCTCCCTACTTATCTTCATGTGGAATCTATAAAAGTCTTGATATTTGAACTATTCTCATTTAATTTCTAATTGTGGTGAAAATTATATATATTCCTATCTTCATCCATCCCTTTCAAAAAGATGATAAATAAAAATAGAAATATAACACCTTATCGAGACACCATGAAGATCCACAGATGTTCTTATTAGAGTGATCGGGTATGACATTGAGGAAAGGTGTACTATCTCAAAAGATAGAAGTCACCACCCTATAATGGACCTAATCACCTAAATAAGGACTCCTAAGGACTATGTGTCTTCGTATATACCAGAGATTCTTTCCCTATTTTACATGAAAAAGTAAAATAAGGTTTATTTTAAACTGGGTTCATTTAGTTCCCTATGGAGGCAAGCCCCCATAGTTAATTACATCCTAAGGAATGTGATTCCATAGGAATACTCTCAATTAAGGTAAATGATCATTGTCTTCAAATATTTCAATGATAAGACTATCAATCAATTAGTTTATTTTAAGAAGATCAAGTGGGATTGATCAAGAGGAGGGAGTTATTATTGAAGACAAAGAAATATAATTAGGGGATGCTTATGATACTAAGAAGCCTAGTAAGAATCCCGAACTATCTTATGATTTGACTTTATATTTTTGAAGTTTGAAGGGAAATTATTTATTTTCAGTTGAATTTTTATTAGAAATCTAGGGCTTACAATTCCATGATACAAGATCGTGGAAATGCCTAAGAGGTGAGGATTTATGCTTATAGCCCTTAAAAGGGGAGAAGGAACCTTAGAACCTAAATCTAGGGAGCTTTGGCGATTGCTAAAACATGACTTAAATCTAAGGCAAAAATCGGTATTTGGTTTACCTCCACAAGAGAGAATAAACCACCCGACTATTTGGACTTACAACCACCTGGGGGTGGCTGCTAACTAACTCCTCCTACGGTTTTAAATACATGTAGGCAAGTTATATGCTTTTGAAAGATAGCTAAGTTGTTGTTTATTTAGAAAGAGACTAAGTCCTTAAAGACACTCCCTAAGAGACTATATCATGTAGGGCATGATTTAGTGACTTAAATCTAACACAAATTTTGTTGCATTTTATTTTTATTTTTGGTCGATTCATTTGACACAGGCGTTAGGATTCATATGCTTAATGCATGAGAAATTAAATTATGGGCCAAAATTAGCAACAAAGGAGGTGTGTTTTTACCATGGCTCTCAAAAGTCATGCTAAATTCTCTGGCATGGGTGAAAGTCCACCAAATCAAGAGTGAAATAATATGCTTTTTATGCATGATGTGAGAAAGAAAATACAACCTTCAACTAAGGGGTTGCAAATTCTTTTATCTTGATTTTATAACCTAAGCTTTAAATGAGGTATGAGTTATTTATTTTTAGTTTTGAGTTGAATAATTGGATAGAAAATTTATTTTTTTGTAAGAGCCTAATCATCATCTAGGTCATACATCAAAGCAAGGAAGAAACTAGGAAAACATGCCATCTTAATGCACCAGTTAAACAAACATCAATAAATTTATAAAAGTAGCACAAAAGAATAAGTGACCAAGTGTGGTCAGGCTCCACCACATAAAACAAAAAATAAATTGGGTAGTCGAGCTCTACCCTTATACAACCCGGATTATAAATGAATTAATCACAAAAATGAATTCATGTTATGGGGGTCTTCATTCTTCATTCTTCTTCTCTTCATCTTGGTTCTTCCTTCATTTGGTTCTTCCTTCCTTTTGACTTGGTTGGAAGGTGGATACTCCAAAAGCTTCACATGGTACATAAGACATACTCTTATGATCAATGTTTATCAAAATCCCGCATAACAATCATTCCAAATCCTAATTACAAAATTACATGAAAGCGGAAAGTAACTCTAACAAAACACATGCAAGATAAAGATTAGCTAAACACACCATACAATCCCAAGCATGTATTGGACTTAGCACCCCACACATGGGTAACCAAGTCAACCTAGCCTATTTTGGATTATGCTTAGGGGTATAAGCAACCTGCACAGCAAAAGCATTTATATTTTTTATTACAGCATCCCTTAAGCACAATCCCCTACAGAAGATAATGATTAGACTAATATCGCCCTACCATTCAGTCTATGCACATACACCCTAACATCCAGACTAAAATATCACATCATAAAACAAAAGAAAACATCAAACCATGCACCACCCTAACATAGGACTAGAAATGGTGACTTAGCCTAATGTGTGTGCCATTTAAGGTTGGTGTGGTATGTCTTAATTAAGCTTTAAGGTTAAAGTTTTCTAAGTACGAAAGGTTCAACTTAGAGGGTGGTTTCATTTAAGTAGTTTAGTTGATTTGGTTAAGTCTTATTTCATGATTTGATTTGGTTTGAATGAACCTACACTTAATTACTAAATGTTGTAAAGAGAGGAAAATAGAAGAGAACTTCTCTTCCGTCCTTACCTTAAATAATTTCTAAGGTAGACTAATTAATGACTTTTTGTTTAGTAAATGTTTTATTATGTGTTTTAATTAATCCTAAGTTTAGATTTTCTCTAAACAAACCTATTCAAATAGAAAAGCATTTTAAGATTAAGTAAAGTGAATTACTATCACAAAACGCAACACTTTATTTCCTTACCAACATGTGTAACATGCATATGGATGGACCCTAAGCATATCTATATATGCAAATGGAAATATTTAGCACACTTTAATGATGAATGCTAAGAGAGGTTACTTAATAAAATTTGGAGTGTTTTGTGTATGCATGATTTTTCAAGTAGAGGAGAGTGATTCTTTTATGCATTTTTCATATGCACATTTGCAAGTATAAAAGACATTAGTGAGTACAACACTATTGTTAGCATCAGGAGTGTAAGGTACAAGACCTACGTAGGGCTACTTAAAGCCTCGCAACCCTAGGGTTGTCCAGACTAATATACCACTTTTCTTAAATACATGTGCTTGTACAAAAAGAAATACATGGAAATAGAATCATGCAAAGGTTTATGTTTGTTTGTTTGATCTTGGTTGTTTAGTTTACATATGTGATGTGGTATCCCTTATTATGTCATGACATAAGAGTGTAATAGAATGGATTTAAGCAAGTGTTATGTCCTTTTCAAATATACTATACACTTTGAAAATATTATACAATTCTATGTTAAGAAAGAGAGGGAGAATCACATAACACATTTTATACTATTCACATGCAAGCTCATAAGCAATTGTAAATAGCATACCCTTCATTTGTAATGTTTGATTTATAAGTTTTAAAAATAGTTTTGGATTTAGTAGTGATAATAGCCATTAAAAGATATGAATGCATGATTTTCATATGACATACATATTTAGCATGCTAGGAAAAAATAAAGTGATGCAAGCATATAATTTCATTCACTCTAATTAATTCCTAAAGACAATCTTATGGAATAAGATTATTTAAAGTGAATCAAATTTGGTTTAAGGAATGTTTGATTTTGTTTTGAGTTTGATTTGAATTTTAGGAAATGTGAGAAGGTTTGCTGGTCCTAACCAATTCCTACATATGTGTATTATTTTAGTTTAATTTTTAGGTGATTATATTGATTTTATGCTTTGGTTAGGTTAAGGTATAGATTAAGTTCATTAAATACCCCTTACCGACACCAATGTAACATATTTAACTAAATAATTATGAGCCAATGTATGACATAAAACCACAAGGAATTTAAATCAGCAATGCACCTAAGAAAGAAAGGGGCCTAATGTATTTGGCTCATAATTAATGGTTAATTAAGTTAAAGGATTTAATTTAAGTACTTTCATAACCCTTCCCACGCATGTAGGTTGGATTTGATTTCCTTAAGCTAGCTAGGTTATTGAACACCTAAGTATCTACCCAAGAAGGATTGATTGAGTTCTAGAATGTTTTGAAAGTTTTATCAAGTTAATTAAGTAGGTCATTAATGGATTGACCCTTAATTAAATTTAGATTATGGATGGAAAGGGGTTTAGAGAATGACTTGGAGAAATACCCCAAACCCATTCCATAAACCTCATCTTCACTTAAACAAAGTTTAATTAACTTAATCAAGGGATTAAACCACTGTTCACATGCCTAATTAAGCTTAATTACATTTAAGATAGTGGTTAAGGATTCATTAATTGATCTCCCTAATTAACTCATCAATAGATTCTAAGAAATTAGGAGAGGCAGAGGTCATCCCACTAAATACATGTAAAAAATTTGGAATCAATTAATGAATTAATTAGAAGTAATTAAGGTTATTAAGCTTTCAATAAAACCCTAATTAAGGAACATTCATCATCAAAATCAATTAGAAACAATTTTAATGAATTCCCCTCTGAATTATCTTCACAATGCATTTTATTTTGTATTTTTTGATTTTCTTACATTTATTTATATATTTTTGAAGTTTCAGTGATTAAAATTTAATTAAATAGCCTAATTATATAGTTAATCCCATCGGCGCCATGTGGACCATTGATGCGGTGCGCGCTTTACATATGGCATGATAGGATTAACTAACTAAGTATTCACATCCAATGCCGCATCATCTGACAACGCTACATGCTTTCTCCTCGATAGTCTGATCAAAGATCGGACGGTCAGGATTAAGCCCATGGTTCTTAAAGGATAAGTCCATGGATCCTACACAGATTAATCATGACCTTCCATCCAAAACATGTGGATGGACGGTCCAAGATCCATCACTGAGCTCGCTTGCAGGAGATGGCATCCATCCACTCTTTAGGGTATGATCCGAACTCGATTGAGCTTAGATTGAGCTCAAACTTAACCCACACCATCATCATGCAAGGGGCAAGGCATCCAACGGTCAAAATAAAATTGGGTAAAAGTTTCTTTCACAAAGGACCAGACACTTCCTATTCTAGACTTAGTTTGAAGGCATACCTCATGGGAGACTATCATCGATGCTCCCAACCATCGAGGTAGCTTTGTCTAGTGAAGACGAAGCTCTGTTGAAGGTTTCAAGCTTTGGGATGAAGTGGATTGCTCAATTGGCCAAAGTCCTCCTTCTAGGCTTGCGACTTTGGTCTAGCTCCCACCTCCCTTTCCTTGGAAGCTTGGAAGAAGCTTTGGATCAACTCGATTGAGTCCCCTGATGGTGCTTGTAAGAGCAATTGGCCTGATATTGGGTATTGAGCAAAGTGGAATTTCCTTTAAGCACCCTTATTTTTGGCTTAAGGAAATTGAGAAGAGGAGAATTCAAATGAGCCTTGGAGACCTTGAAGAAGCTTGAGAATGGTTTCTCTAAGTTTCCTTAGTTCAATCGAGTGTGAGAGAGTCAAAATGAAATCAAATAAGGGGGAGTATATCTCCCCCTAGGAGGATGGGATGGCCGAGCATGCTTATGCCATTTTGATCAAATTGATCAGGCTGATTGAGTTTGTTAGGTCATTTGAGGTATCATGTGATTTGGTTTGGCTAGAGGAGTGGAGTGGTGAAGCTCCCATGTGCTCAAGAGAGTGAAGGAGTGATCCCCATGTGCTTATTTTCAATTAAGTGGTCAGTTTTGGCCTTGGGTTGGGTTTGGCTGACCCAAACCCATTGGGTCATGTGCACCACACCCTGTAGTGTCCACTTTGTCCACCAAGAGGGTGCCAAGTGGCCATGAAAAGGATATGACCAAATTCCAAGTGGAATTGGCCATATGTTACCCCTTGACCTAGGGGTAAAAAGGTCATTTGGCTTTGATTTCACTTTAGGCAGATTTAAAATAGTTTGAAATTAGGTTAGTACAAATTTCAAAAAAATTAGAATTGATTTGATGTCATTTGGCTCATGTTGACCCATTTAGGTCAAAATGGGTCTACTTCGGTTAAGTTGACCAATAGGTCAAATTGGGTCAAACCAAGGGTTGGGTCAAGTTCACATGAATTTTTGAAATATGTTGGCATCATTGGATTGGTTCAATTTGATTTATACTTGGATTTGGTTCATTTGATTTCATTTAGATCAAATGGGTGAAGTTGACCAATTTGACCCATTTGACCTATTTGGGTTAGGTCATTGGTTGGTATAGGTTTCATAGGTCATTTGAAATGATTTGGTATCTTTGTTTCCAATCAATTTTGGTTTGATTTGATTTTGGCTCAATTTTACCTTTAGTCAAGTCAGTTCATGGTCAATTGGGCTAGTCTAGTTGGCCAATTGAGACTTTGGTCAAGTTCAACAAGTGATTTGGGATGAACTTGACCCATTGGTTTCAATCAATTTAGCTTAGATCAAGTTTTGACACATTTTGACTTTTTAGGTCAATTTGGGTCAACTTGGGTCAAGTGGCCAATTGGGCTAGGTTAGGCTCAAATGATCACTTAGTCAAGTTCAAACATTGATCATGAATTGGTTTTGATCAATGGTTTTAATCAATTTGGCCTATGATAGATTTTGGGTAGTTTAGGTTTCATTTTGGCTAAGTATTGACTTGGTCAACCCTTAGGTTTGACTTGGTTTGACCCAATTTGGGTGATTGATCATCTCATGATGGTTGTTGCTCACAATGTGAGGCTAAGGTGGGCTTTGTTCAATCCAATTTGGGTAGGATTAGAATTTTTCTCAAAAGTGG
The DNA here is from genome assembly GCA_021442155.1 of Cymbidium sinense. Lineage (NCBI taxonomy): Eukaryota > Viridiplantae > Streptophyta > Magnoliopsida > Asparagales > Orchidaceae > Cymbidium > Cymbidium sinense. The sequence continues at coordinate 76,471,528 of CM038230.1, forward strand.
TACTTTAGGTCAGTTTGGCCTAAGTGGGTCAATTGAGTTGATGAAGGCTTGAATCAAGTTGGATTGAACTCACATATGGACTTATAATTAAAATATAAATCCATTTGTAAGTGGTTTAGAGTCAAATGGGTTTTGATTCATTTGGCAATTTTAAGTTCAAATGGTGAACATAAATTTAATTTGGGTTTAAGTTTTGAATTTAGTTTTGGTTTGATGATTGAAGTTTGTGTTTATATTTGGATTCATGATTGAAGGATTGATTGAATTATGAAAAAAAATCAAGGGTTTGGCTTGATTTGAATTTGATTTGGCTAAGTTCAAGAATTTGACTTCAAAGGTTTAGGTTGAATTTTGGTTGAATTTGGATTTCATTTTTGAATTTAGTTTTGGTTTGATGATTGAATTTTATGCTTATATTTAGTTTCATGATTGAAGGATTGATTGAATCATGAAGAAAAATCAAGGGTTTGGCTTGATTTGAATTTGATTTGGCTAAGTTTAAGAATTTGACTTGAAAGGCTTAGGTTGAATTTTGGTTGAGTTTGAATTTGAGTTTTGAATTTAGTTTTGGTTTGATGAATGAAGTTTATGTTTATATTTGGTTTCATGATTGAAGGATTGATTGAATCATGAAGAAAAATCAAGGGTTTGGCTTGATTATAATTTTATTTGGCTAAGTTTAAGAATTTGACTTGAAAGGCTTAGGTTGAATTTTGGTTGAATTTGGATTTGATTTTTGAATTGATTTTGGATATTTGAATTTTTATTTCATTTATATTTGAGAATATAAATGAGAATATAAATGGGTTATGAGAAAATTTTTGAATTTGAATTGATTTGAATTTGATTTAGGTTAAGTCCATAAGATAGAATCAAAGTGACTTAGAAAAGATTTTTGAAATTTGGAATTCAATCATGGGCTTCAATCATTTAGAATTGATTCATGATTTGTGAAAATCCATAAAGTTGGAATTGATTTGAGTTTAAAGTTGATTTAATTTGGAGTTTGAGGTTGATTTGAAATTGGAATTTTATTTGAAAGGAGAGAGTGAGGATTTGGTTCAAGCTATAAGGTAGGAAAATTATCCTAACACCCCTAAGGCATAACCTATTCCTATGGCTAACTCTTCTAAGTCTCTAGGGTTAGGTTATGTGTTCACCTAATCACTAGAAGTATCTTAAGACTAAAGAAACTCTTAGTGTCTAAGAGAAGTCCTATGTCTAAGATGGAGGGGTTGAGAGCTCATTCTAAAAAAGAGGTCAACAAAGGGCTCAATAGGTATGGTGTGACACAAGCATACGATTGGTGTTGACCAAAATTGTCAACAACACATCCGATCACAAGCACTAACATAAATGATCTACTCCTAACCCAAGGTGTAGAAGGAATCTAGAGCTTAGTGCAATGTGACTCTACTTATGTCACAGACATAAGAGAGTGAAAGAGGAATCCACTAGGGACAGAGTATATGAACCTTATACTAGGGAAATAGGTTCAAGTCATCCACAAAGGGGATGAGCGGTTTGATTTGATTTGTTTATTTGTTTAGTTATGTTTGTTTTGATTGTTTAATTTGACTCCACTGGGGGAGATTGATTGGATTTGTTTTATTTATTTTATTTACTCCACTAAGGGAGGAGGGTTGAGTTTATTTCATATTCTTAGATTTTTGATTTATGAGATGGACCCTGTTAATTTGCGATGGATCGTACTGAGTAAGAGCCATGGAGGCTTTGGGCTAGCTCAGATTTTACCAATCCAAAGGGGTAGTCTACCAAACACATAGTAGGACTAACCAACCAAATGGATGCATTTTGGCATGCAACAGTTATACTAGAAAGAAAGCATAGTAGACTTACCTCCTCCAAAGTAGGAACCAGTTGCTGGGGTGATCCATTGGCAAGTCAACAGATTGAACCCAACCTAGGGCTGGCTATTGAGCTAATGTCGCTGGGGGGCATAAATCACTCAAAGATAGTCAAAAGATTGATTTCATTTTCTTTAGTTATTTTGATGGATCCCATTGATTTACGATGGACTGCACTGAGTAGGGGCTATGGTGGCCTTGACCTAACTCAGATTCACCAATCTAAAAGGGGTAGTCTACCAACCACATAGTAGCACTATCCAACCGAAGGGGTGCCTTTTGGTTTGTAATGGTTAAGTTTAAGAAGAAGGTGCGAGGATTCACATCTTCCAAAATAAGGAACCACTAGGGTGATCGGTTGCTTTGGGCAACAAATCAAACCCGACCTAGGGCTGACTATTGAGTGAATGCCATTGATGGACTTAAATCAGCTAAAAAATAGTCAAGATTAATTTCATTTGTAGTTATTTATTTTGATGGATTCCGTTCATTTATGATGTATCACACTGAGGAAGAGCTTATATCATCCTAGACCTATCTCAGATTTACTGAACCAAAGGGAGTAGCTTCCCGGTCGAGGGGAGAACTATCTGACCAAATGAGTGCCTTTCGATTTGCAATGGTCAATTCAGGGGAAGAAAGTATGAGGTCTCATATCTTCCACTATAAAAGACCACTGATTTGCTTGGCAACAAATCAACTCGACCGGGGGTTCGTTTTACGAGTCATGCTAAAAAGAATGCAGAAGCTTACATCTTCCAAAGCAAATGACCGGGGTAACTGCTTGGAAAATAGATTGAACCCCTAAGGGCAACTATGAGAGTGCCACTGGGACTTATCTCAACTCGTAGTCGACACCCTATAGGGAGTTCGACACTGCCTAAAGATAGGATGTCTGCTTGGGAAAAGGGGCCCTTTGGGGGCTTGAATTCCTAATCCATAAGAGAATATTTTGTTTGTTTGTTTATCATGGACCCTATTAGCTTATGAGGGATCAAACTGAGAAGGAGCCTATATTAGCCTAGACCTATCTTAGATTTACTTAACCAATGGAGAATCTTCACATCCACTTAACAAATTCTCCAACCACAGGGGTGGCTACTAGGAAAGGGGGACTGTCCAATCTAAAAGTAACCTAGGTAGTGTCTAAATGGGATCACAAAGGACATGATCCAAATAGAGTGCTCGCAGGGAGAGGGGCCACTAAGGGATTGATCCAAAATCCTGGAGAAGATAATATGCATAGGTATTCAGTGGCCAACTCAAGGAGAAAGTGCGGGGACTCACATTTTCCAAGAGTAGTGTATCCACCGGGTGAGTCGCTATCAGTATAGCAAATATCAACCAAACTAAGGTTTCCATTAGTTTGCAACAATCAACCTAAGAAGAAAGCTTAGGGACTTACATCCTCCTATAGCAGAACTGATTGGTGGGATAGTTTGTCTTCGCTCGATAGTGCACCGGTGACTACCGAGTGAATGCCACCGAGGACTTATATCAACTCAAATAGTCAAGAGGAAAAGACCAGGGGACTTATCCTAAACCTCAAATATATACTCAAGAGAAGATGATGATTAGTTCAAGAAGAAAGCGTGGGGCTCGCATATTCTTAAACAAAATCAACACGAGGTAGATTACTAGTTGGGTAGTGAAGTCTACCAAACTAACAAGGCGAACATTGGTTTGCAATGAGCAAGTTAGGAAGAAATCACGGGGACTCACATCTTCAAAATAAGTGACCACTGCAGTGACATACTAATGAGATAGTATGTAAACCCGACCTAGAGTAGTTAATGAGTGAGTGCCATAGGGGGCTTTCTCTCACATCAAAATAGCCCGAGATAAATAATTTTTGTTGGTTTTTGTGCTTATGTAAAATGGAATAGGATGCCACTTAGGTTATGTCACACCTACCCTAAACACACTTGGGGAATTCAATGAAATGGTTCCACCGATGGCAACCAGAATTCCCATTAAGAAAAGATGCCTCTTGGGTTCTCTTACACCTAACTCAGTTGTGCTAATCAAAATAGGATGCCTCTTAGGTTCCCTCACACCTACTCTAGTAGCACCGAAAAATGTGTTTTATTATATTTGTGTTGTGAAAGAGGGATAAGATGCCTCTTAGGTTCTCTTACACCTATCCTAAACATGTCATGATGGATTCACAAGATAATCAAACAACGCTTCGAAAGAAGAGAAGATTTTGATGAAATGGAATCAAATTTTTGTTCTTTTGTTGATAATTATTTTCAAACATATTTTATGGGTAATATTTCTTCAAATAGAGCCCATTAATTGGAAGCATCGGGTGTTCCCCTTTACAATAAATGAGCTGATAAGATCCTCCTTGCAGGCCTTCTCAAGGAAGTGGGTTCAAACTTGCCTCCTATCTTTTCACGGGCAACAATTGGTCTCCTTAGGACTAACACAAGTTCTCCTACTTAGAAGACCTAGAGTGGACCAGCTTGTTATGAGCTTAAATCATTTTGGCCTTGTACAATTCGAGGTTCTAGCACGCCCATAGGAGTTTCTCCTCCAAACCTTCAATCTCTTCAAACTGTAACTTTGCATTCTGTTATGTAGTGATTCTACTACCCAATGTTATCCTTAGTGATGGGAGTTGAACTTCTAAAGGTAGAATAGCTTTGGACCCATACACTAAGAAAAATGGGGTAGATTGAGTTGGAGTTTTGTATGCACTGCGGTAGGCCCACAAGGCTTCAACCAACTGCTCATGCCACTGTCGCTTGTTATCATTGAGTGTCTTTTTTAGTATATGGATGAGAGTTTTGTTGAATGCTTCTACTAGGCCATTTTCCCTGGGGTAGTATATGGTGGAGTATCTCCAATCTATACTGTGTGTTCTGGCGTACCATTATTGGATAAAATTCATTGAGGCACCCCGAACCTATATATGATATGGTTCCTGAAAAATTGAAGCACATGTTGAGCTATGACCTCTTTGAGTGGGATTGCTTCTGCCCACTTAGAAAAGTAGTCGGTGACAGCTAGAATGAACTAGTGAACCTTGAAAGAAGGTGGATCGATCGGACCCACAATGTCAGTACCCCAACACTCAAATAACCATGAAGCCAACGTAGGATGTAGAATGTTGGGTGGTTGATGTAAGATCACACCGTGCCACGATGGCATCTCCTAGCCATGCCTCATGCCTATAATCATCAAGGCCGTGTAGTATCCTGTCTTTTGATCTTTACTTTCATCTTCAAACTAGATTGATGCACTCTATATAGACCTGAATGTAACTCAGTTATAATCTTATGGGCTTTGTGTTTGCCTAAATAATGTAACCACATTTGATCGAAAGATCGTCGACATAAGGTGCCATCCATAAGAGCATAGGAGAGAGTTCTCTACTTCACCTGATGGGCTTGTGACTTCTCTTGAGGTAGTTTATCGGTGTTCAAGTAATCTATGAACGGTTGCCTCCAATCTAGCTCATCGTCTATTTTGGAAATGACAACCTCCCCTACAAGAGAAAGTCTATTGATGAGTTCAACATCAATAAGGGATAGGACTTGTCCATTTTGGACCCTTATTAGAATGGACTCATCTTTTGGACATGCCAATTATTTGGAAAGTTTGGCCAAAGTATCTGCTACTGCATTCTCTGCTCGGGGAACCTTGTAGATGGTGACTTTAGGGATTTGAGCCAACAGCTTCATCGTATACTCATGGTAATGATGAAGCTTGGGTTTGAGAACCTTGTAAGACTCAAAAATCTGGTTGATAACCAACTGAGAATCCTCGAAGATGTTGATGCTCTTAACACAGACTGTGATGGCTAACTCCAGACCGACAATCAAAACCTCATACTGGGCTTCCTCTATCTTTCCTGTTGGAACAGGGTTGGAAATATAGTATGAGAATCCCATCACATCAAAGTTTGGAGTTAAGAAAACTATTCCTACCCCTGTCTTTCCTGTAAGAGTAGATTGTGGTGCTTCCCCCAGTGGTGATTGTCAACCTCCCATAAGTTCATGATTTGTTCATCAGGAAGATCATCACTAAGCAGAGAATCAGCAAGAAGTGGGTGTGCTACTAAGAAATCTGCTAGTGCTTGTCCTTTAACTGCACGGAGGGGTATGAATGCGATCTCAAACTGTGAGAGAATCATGAACCAACGTGCCAAACATCCGGATAGCTTTGGCCGTGTCATGAGATACTACAGTGAATTGATTCTAGAAATCAAGTTCTCCTTATGAGAAAAAATATAGTGTTGTAACTTTTGGGATGCAAAGATTAAAAGCAATAATATTTCAATAGGTGGTGGTAGTTTGCACAGACATCGAGATGATGAGGTAGAGAGAGAGCACTCTCCTTCCCTTCGTCATTGGGCCAACAAAGCACCGAGGGAGTCGTCCAATGCTACAGTGTAGAGGATGAGTGGCCTGCCTGGGATAGGGGCTGCTAGAACTAGCGGCTTCACCAAATACTGCTTGATGTCTTCAAATGCATGCTGACACTTATCATCCTACTTGAACTTGTCCATTTTGACAAGTGCTGAAAATGGTTTTCATCTCCCAGATAGGTTGGAGATAAAGTATCTCAGATATGCCAACAGTCCTTGGAAAGATTTGAGCTGAGCTAAACTTTTAGAAGGTGGAATTTCTAAGATAGCTTTGATATTTTCTAGATCTATCTCTATTCCTTGATGTCGGACAACAAAACCAAGGAATTTCCCTGAAGCTACTCCGAAGGCACACTTGAGGGGATTCATTTTGAGGTTGTATTGTCTTAATCGTTCTAAAATTACTCTCAAGTCAAAGAGATGGTCTTTCTTTTCTCTGCTTTTGACTACTAAATTATCAACATAGCACTCAACCTGATGATGGATGAGTTTATTGAAGATCTGAGTCATGGCCTGTTGGTATGTAGCACCAGCATTTTTAAGGCCGAAAGGCATGACCTTATAACAATAGATTTTGATTGAGGGTTCAAAAAGCATTATTTCTTTCATCCTCGGGGGCCATCTTAATTTAGTTGTAGCTAGATGATCCATCCATAAAGAAGAATATTGCATAAGATGAGACGATGTCCACCATTAATTTTAGTATAGGAAGAAGAAACTCATCCTTAGGACATGCCTTAAGTTTCAAATCGATGCATGAATTTGGCCATTATTTTCTTAACTGGATGACATAAGCAACTGTATTTTTCTTCCCTGATGAAACCAGCATCAATCAATTTTTTTACTTCAGAAATGACTTATTTTTTTATTTCTAATCACATGTGTCTAGGAGCTTGCTTGATAGGGTTGGCATTATGATCTATTGTTAGTTTGTGGACTGCTACGTCAGGAGATAATTTGGGTATTTCTTCATAACTCTATGCAAAGCAATCCTTAAAATTATTCAATAGCATAACTAAGTCATTGGTTTCTTCTTCATTAAGTAATGAACTGATGTATGTCGGATGAAGATTTTCTTCCATCCCGAAGTTGATTTTTTTAAGCTTGTCAATTATTGAATGGATCTCCTCTTCAAATTTCAGCAGTGCATATTTAATTGGGAGATCATCTGGATCATCTAAAGTTTCAAAACACACATCCTCATAAGAGTTAGTGTGATTTGAGAAGAACCTATCATACTCTAGATGATTGGTAACAACTAAGCAGTAATCGTCAATCGGACCCACTCTAATCACCCGATCTTGATTTTGCATCCCCATGTTGTTCCAACTTTTCAAAGTACTCGACTGCTTAGACCATGTATAAAGAATTAAACCCTTCTTTGCAAGATTAAGAACATAAGGTGAGTATTAATCAAAAGGTAATTCCATTAATTCATTATATGAATCATCCTCAAGTTCTACATCAACTTCAGGACTTGAGGATGATGATCCCAAAAAGAATCTCTTCGTCTTCGCATCAATGGAAGACTTAGGAGATTCCTTAACTACTAAACCTTCAACTTTTTGAGATGAAAGTGAGGTTAGAGCTAAGGTTCCTAACTGTTACCTGATAGTTTCACATACACTTGATTCGAATACATTGGTGTTTTGTCTGGAGGCCTGGTCTTTATCGATGTCCGGCTCGAGTGTCACCTCTAATTAAACTCATTGAGAGGGGTTGGCTGGTATGCTAATCACATTAGACTCATCCTCCAAGCTGGATTCCAAGTCTATGTGAATAGTAGGTGTACTCCTATGAATTGGAACATAACTCCTGTTGGCTGGTGGCCAACCAAGGGGCCTTTCGCCTTTGAAATTGCCTCTATGTCTGCCTCTGCCTCTGCCCCTCCCTGATGGAGGTCGAGTCATCCTACCCACATGTCCATATGATGGAATGAACTGTGGGTGGAATGTGATATGCGGCTCTACTTATTCCTTGATGTCCTTTTCTTGTTCACTTATATTTTCATTTTTATTTTCTTTTTCTCTCACTTTTTTTCTTCTATTTCTTTTGCATTTGAATTTAAATTTTGACCAAGTTCACGAGAAAAGGTATTTTGAGAAAGATAATAGGTCGCATCCTTATATATCTCAACCTCTCTAATTGAAAATGGCTTTTCATCTCCTTTAACACAGTATTCAATCCCATCCTTCCTGAACTTGATGCACTGATGGAGGGAGGATGGAATCATCTTGTTTGATGTATCCAAGGCCTATCGAGCAAAGCGGTGAATGAAGTATTCAAATCAATTATGTCAAACATGGCTTCAGTCTTCCATTCATCTATCTCCAAAGGTAACACTATGGAACCTAAAACCCTCTTGCCATGTTCATTGAATCCTCCCAACATCATCCGATCTCCTCAGAGTGTGGAGATGTCAATCTTCAAGTAGGCAAGCATCTTAAGACTCATAATATTCCCCGATGCACCTGGATCAACAAGAACCTAGAGTCAATCCCATGTACTATAATGTAGAGGGGACGGTTGTGCTCCATGTCCCCTAGAAGAAGGTCTTCATCTATGAAAGTGACTCTTTGGGCTTCTCTGGAATAATGTGCCTCCTCTCTAATAGCGGTCAGCTAAGCTAAGCATATTTTAGGATCAAGAAGAGCCTTGATTAATGACCCCTCATCTCTTTGGATAAGACAAGGGCATCATATATGCTTAACTTAGATGACAACTTTCTTAGGTGAGAGAGGGCATTATAATCCACTCTAGGTTGATACTCCACAAGCATATCCAAGGGTACAGCATCCTGTGGAGGAGCTTGTCGATCATATGAATCCATGACTTATTTTCCTTTATCTTGAGGTGCTGCCCTTGGAGGTAGAACCTTACCACTATGGAGGTTGACTTCAGTGATCTCTTGTGGCAAGTTAGTGGAAGGTTCTATCTGCTCGTCAGGCTCAACTACAACTTCTCCTATGGGACTCTCAGAATCAGATAATTCCAAGTCTATCTCAAGAGGCGAATACATAGTATTCAGAGAAGGAAAGTCCAACTCTGAATTAGAAAGAGGAAGATTGGAATTGTTATAATTGTTATTTATACTTGAAGAGTTTTCTAAAATAGTAGAGTTAGGCAACCCATCAAAAGTGACACAGAAATAATTCAAACTAACTTTATTTCTCGATTTCTTGGATTTTAAAGAAGGTACATAGTAGAAGTCAAGTAAAGTAAGTGGGGTAAGGGATTTAATGCCCTCATCTGTCGATACAAGATGTCTACTAAAGGAAGAGCTAGTTGAAGTAGAGGTCACTAGAGTAGTAGTAGCTACAACTATGGACTGCAGGCTGGACTTGGTCGATGGTTATGATACTTGGCTATCTTGGGCTGGCCTAGGTTGCTGCTGCTGCTGAGCTCCTACCTTCCCTAAGTTATCCTAGATAACTTGCAAACCTTCCTTGATGTTGGAGGTTCGAGCTGGCTCAGGCATCTGCAAGGAAAGCTTTTTTATTTTGGAGATAATTTTCTTAGTAGTTCAGGATAAGGAGATATCCCAACCTTCTTTGGTTTTGGAAGGATCACAAGTATCCCCAAGGATTACCCTAATGGAACTGGATGGTTATTCTATAAGGTATTCCTTCGAGATAACTATAGCACCATTCTTGAAGCTATGCCCAAGCCAATCCTTGAATGTGAAGAAATCTTCCAAAACATGACCTAGCATGCAGTGGTAGGGGCAAAAATTAGGATCATTACTTTTCTCGCTCCAGCCTCCTCCTAGGTTTGGTAGAAAATCAGCTTCTTTAAGAGATTCTTAAAGATCTTCACCTCCCTCTTAAATGAATAAGGCGTTTAAATTTATCCAAAAGAGTAGTGGAATCACCTGTGTATGGTATATGTACTGCTATGATATTTAGGAGGAGGTGCAGCCATGGAGGCTACTATGGCGGTCTAGGACTACCTCTGGTGGTGAGGAGATGGAAGTGACCTATGGAGCACAAGGTCTCTCAAACCGCTCTCTGTCGCTTCCTTATCTATTATCACCATGGCTTCTTTTTGTAAGCTTTTTATGGCTTATACTTTCTGATTGGTCCAGAAAAGGAAATTGTTTGGCTTCTCCTTGTAAGCTAGCGACCTTGTTGATTAACTTCTCAAATATTTTGATGGTGAAACCTTTGAGCATGAAGAGCCATGGATATTCTTAGTCAATGGCATATTCGAAATGTGGTTCACATTCCAAACTAAAATTATGCCATCTGAGAATGTTATCAATGAGGAACTCACTGGGGTTTTGTTGAGTCACAATGAGATCGCCTACAGTCACCCTTTTTGAGCTCCAGCAAATCTCTTGATGAAGAGTCACTCTAACTCAGCAAAAATCTTCACTATACTGTTGGGAAGTTTAGCGTAGCAATTGTAGGCTATGCCTGCTAAGCTACTGATAGAGAGATGAAAGAGTAAAGCATCACTTCCACCAGTATTGCAATAGTTGGCTCCGAAGTGCGCAATATGCCGCCAGGGGTTCCCACTACCATCGAAGCTCTTGAAAGAAGATGACACAAAACTCTTTGGATATTGGATGACATCAAATTCCTTTGGGTAGGGTCTACCCTTTGGAACTGATGATCCTCATCAGGCTTGAGCCAATGCTTCTCTCACCTACTGCTCAACCATGGTTTTGATGTCATTTTTTATATGGAGGTACTATCCACTACCTTCCTATACAGGCTGGTGCTGCCTTGCTCTACTGGAGGTAAAGTCTTGGCTGGATCCAAGACATGCACCAACTCTGGCTAACTACTCTCAGCTATAGTAGGATGAACTGCCGATACTTTATTCTGAAGTGCTAAAATTATTGCTAGCAAATCCTCAGCTGCTTCCCCATCCTATCTATTTGTTCATCCTTTTGCTTTAGTTGCTGATGGAGATGTTGGGTCAAGTAGGTTGTGTCTTCCCCGCTGGACATTACCTTCAAAGGCCGATCACAAGAGAACCCTGTGTCTACTAGGATTGAATCCTCTAATAGATCATCCTCATTAGGATCAAAGCTGATCTTATCATCCTCTAAATTAGACTAGACATATTCTAAGATCTCCTACTTCTACACTAGATATTAAGCCATAATGACATCTAGGGATCGATCTAACTGAATAGGTACAAAAGATCGAGGCTGACCAGTAGTAAGATCACTATTATGAACTGAAATGATTCTGACCTCTGCTGCTGTTGGAGAGCTAACCCTATGAGGGCTATGCTTACTGGAAGAAAGATACTCCTATGATTGGATGAGGAATACTCTTGGGAGGAGGCCATAAACTGAATTGTCCCTCCTCCCACCGCTGTGTAATCTCTATACCGAGGTGGTGGTGGTGTGACGGATGATTATGCACTCAGGTGCATTCCCCATCACCATATGGGAAAAGGTGGAGCCACGCCCTCCAAACCAACCCTCACCTCAAATGATAGGTGGTGTAATAAGATGTGTGAGGGATCGCAGTATGACGTGAAAGTCCACATGAGGCTACACCGAGAAGGATATCTTCATCGCTCCCGACTAGTAACATGAACTGATGTACGGGCCTCTCTAGCCCTCTCCTGCCTGATCTGTCTACCCATGTTGTAGGGGATAACTGATCTCAAGTCAAATTGAGCCCTAGACTCTGATCGTCCATAGGCTCTGCCAACTCAATGAAGAACTATCCTTAGGCCAGCGTATGACCTCCTCCTCTCCCTGATGGGAGCCTGGAAATGAACTGCTGGCGAAGATGAAGTAGAAATCCTCCTAACATCCTCTCTATTAGAACCAAAGAGGGGGTGAAACCTGTTCTTCATATAGGAACTTGTAATTCCAGACACCGCCTCCAACTGATCATCCCACCAGAGAAGGAAACTAGACCCAAACCAGTGAGGAGACAATCGAATGAAGCCTTCCCTGAAGGTGCTGGGTGAGTGGGCCCTGGAACCCATTCCTCTTAAATAGGAATCTCAATCTAATGGAAACCAAACTGCATGATGCCTTACCATGCTCAATACCATGAGGGTGGTCCCTCAAGCCCCCAAAGCCTCGACCAAAGTGGATGAGGTGGGCATTGTCAGAGCATGGGAGGTTGGCCAGATCCATCCTATAAAGAAAAGTGAAGACGTATTTCTATACTGCCATTGGAAACTTAGCTAACTGAACTAAAACTGATTGAAGCTGACTGAAAGTCTGCAATGTTGAAAAATAAACTTGAATCATATGTCTATTTTGTTAATTTTTTGAATTTGAATTTAGAATTTGAACCCACACTCAACAACTTGAAAGTGTTAAGTGGGGCACAAACGAATTTGGAAGAGAGATTTTTGGATTAATTGAAAAGGGGATTTTTGAATGCAGAATCTATTTCCAACAAATTTGAGTATGTTGAAAAATGGGTTCGAAGATTCTTATAGTTTGATGCTTCCATAGGTTCATTTTTGAATTTGATTGATTTATGATTTTTTTTTTTTTGGAATTTACTCACTTAGCAAATTTAAGTATGTTAGGTGAGATGTTTGGAAATAATTTCTTCTTTTGTTTTCTTATTTTTGAATCATGTGTGAATTTGAAAAATGGAATCTTCACTTAGCAAATTTGAGTATGCTAAATGAAGAATCCAAGTATTTTGTTGTTTTTGAAAAGAGGATCTCTACTTAGCAAATTTAAGTATGCTAAATAAAGGATCTATGTGTTTTGTGTTTTGATGAATTTGAAAAGAGGATTTTTAACAAATTTAGGTATGCTAAGAAAATCCAAATGTGATTAATTTTGTTCTTTTGTTTTTAAAAAATAGGATTTCTACTTAGCAAATTTAGGTATGCTAAATAGGAAATCCAAATGTGAATCATGTTTTGATTTTTGTTTGAAAGGAGGATTCTTAGAAAATTTAAGTATGCTAAGGGAATACAAATGTGTTTTGATTTTTGATATTTTGATTTTGAAAAGTGGATCTTCACTTAGCAAATTTGAGTATGCTAAATGAAAGATCCAAATGTTGTTTTGAATTTTTGAAAATATGGTTACTGGTTTTGTTTAGAAAATGAAATCTTCATTCAATAAATTGAATGAGGATGTTCATTTATGCTTTTTAGAAAGCACGACTTTGAATTTTATTTTGAAAATGAAATCTTCATCAAAATAAATTGACTAAAGATGTTCATTTGTGCTTTTGGAAAATATGATTGTTGGATTTTATTTTTGAAAATGAAATCTTCATCAAAATAAATTGAGTGAAGATGTTCATTTGTGCTTTTGAAAAATATGATTGTTGGATTTTATTTTTGAAAAGTGGAATCCTCATTCAATAAATTGAATGAGGAAGTTCACTTATGCTTTTTGAAAAGGACGATTATGGATTTTATTTTGAAAATGAAATCTTCATCAAAGTGAATTGAGTGAAGATGTTCACTTGTATTTTTGGAAAATATGATTGTTGATTTTTATTTTGGAATGATCCAACATATAACAATCATAAAGATTGTTAGATGAGGGTGATTTAGCAAATTTTTTGTGCAAACATTTTATTATGTGCATTTTGAAAAAAGTGCTTTTTTGGAAATTGATATTTTCAAAAAGGATTGATTCTTCTTTTTTTTTTTTTTGGGATGAACCTTACCTTACCATAGAAATGGTAAGAAGGAAGTCTTTAGTTATTTCTCTTTTATTAAATTTTTGTTTTCACTTATTAGAAATCCCAACAGGGGTTTTAAGACCTACATGGAATGAGGTCCTAAAACCTAAGGATGTTGGCTAGCTTAGCTTAAGATGAAATAAACTAAGTACCAATGGAAGGAAAGATAGTCTCAGATTTATACAAAGTACAAATCCACTATCAATTCTTAGAGACAATGATCATTTTCCAAAGATGGAGAGAGGAACCTTCCCAACAAAGTCGCCAGTACAATTCGTGGTAAAAATTATTTATATTCTTGCTTTCATCCATCCCTTTCGAAAAGAGGATAAATGAAAATAGAAATATAACACCTTGTTGGGACACCACGTAGATCCACATATGTTCTTATTAAGGTGACCGGGTATGACATTGAGGAAAGGTGTACTATCTCAAAAGATAGAAGTCACCACCCTACAATGGACCTAATCACTTGAATAAGGACTCCTAAGGACTATGGGTCTTCGTATGAACCAGAGATTCTTCCCCTACTTTACATGGAAAAGTAAAGAAGGGTTTATTTTAAATTGGGTTCGTTAAGTTTCCTGTGGAGGCAATCCCCAATAGTTAATTACATCCTAAAGAAAAGGATTCCTTAGGAATACTCTCGATTACGGTAATTGACCATTATCTCTAAAGATTTTAAAGATAAGACTATCAATTAATTGGTTTATTTTTGGAAGATCAAGTGGGATTGATCAAGTGGAGGGAGTTATTATCAAAGGCAAAGGAAGATAAGTAGGGGATGCTTATGATATTAGGAAGCCTAGTAAGCATCTCAAACTATCCTATGATTTGGCTTTATATTTTTGAAGTTTGAAGGGAATTATTTATTTTGAGTTAAATTTTTATTAGAAATCTAGGGCTTATAATTCCATGACACAAGATCATGGAAATGCCTAAGAGGTGAGGATTTATGCTTATAGCCTGTAAAAGGGGAGAAGCAACCTTAGAACCTAAATCTAGGGAGCTTTGACGAGAGCCAAAACATGACTTAAATCTAAGGCGAAAATTGATATTTGGTTTACCTCCACAAGAGATGATAAATCACATGACTGTTTGGACTTACAACCACCTGGGGTTAACTAACTCCTTCTACGATTTTAAATACATGTAGGCAAGTTATATATTTTTGCAAGATAGCTAAGCTGTTGTTTATTTAGAAAGTGGCTAAGTCCTTGAACACACTCCCTAAGAGACTAGATCATCTAGGGCAATATTTAATGACTTAAATCTAATGTAAATTTTGTTTCATTTTTTTTCATTTTTGAATAATTCATTTGACACAGACTTTAGGATTCATATTCCTAATGCATGAGAAATTGGATTATGGGCCAAAATCAACAAGAAAGGAGGTGTGTTTCCACCATGGCCCTCAAAGGTCAAGCCAAATTCCCTGGCACATGTGGAAGCCCTCTAAATCAAGAGTGAAATAATATTCTTTTTATGCATGATGTGAGAAAGAAAATACAACATCCAACTAAGGGGTTGCTAATTTGTTTATCTTGATTTTTTAACCTAAGCTTTAAGTGAGGTTATGAGTTATTTATTTTTAGTTTTGAGTTGATTAATTAGATAGAAAATTTATTTTTTTCTAAGAACCTAATCGTCATCTATACCATACATCAAAGCAAGAAAGAAACTAGGAAAACATGTCATTTTAATGCATAAGTTAAACAAACAACAATCAATTTATAAAATTAGCCCAAAAGAATAAGTGGCTAAGTGTGGTCGGGCTCCACTGCACAAACCCGAAAATAAATTGGGTAGCCGAGCTCTACCCTTATACAACACAGATTACAAATGAATTAATTACAAAAATGAATTCATGTTATGGGGGTCTTCATTCTTCTTTTCTTTATTTTGGTTCTTCCTTCATTTGGTTCTTCCTTCCTTTTGACTTGGTTGGAAGATGGATACTCTAAAGTCTTCACATGGTACATAAGACATAGTCTTATGACCAATGTTTATCCTAATCTCCCATAACAATCATTCCAAATCCTAATTACAAAATTACATGATAAATCTAACTAAACACATGCAAGATAGAGATTAGCTAAACACACCATACAATCCCAAGCATGTGTTGGACTTAGCACCCCACACATGGGTAACCAAGTCCACTTGGCCTATTTTGGATTATGCTTAGGGGTATAAGCAACCTGCATAGTAAAAATATTTATATTTTTTATTACAGCACCCCTTAAGTACAATCCCCTGTAAGATAATGATTAGACTAATCGCCTACCATTTAGCCCATATACACCCTATACTAAAACATCACATCATAAAACAAAAGAAAACATCAAAGCATGCACCACCCTAACATAGGACTAGAAGTGGTGACTTAGTCTAATGTGTGTGCCATTTAAGGTTGGTGTGGTATGTCTTAACTAAGCTTTAAGGTTAAAGTTTTCTAAGTACGAAAGGTTCAACTTAGAGGGTGGTTTCATTTAAGTAGTTTAGTTGATTTGGTTAAGTCTTATTTCATGATTTGATTTGGTTTGGATGAACATACACTTAATTACAAAGTATTGTAAAGAGAGGAAAAGAGAAGAGAACTTCTCTTCCCTCCCTACCTTAAGTACTTTCTAAGATAGATTCATTAATGACTTTTTGTTTAATGAATATTTTATTATGTGTTTTAATTAATCCTAAGTTTATACTTTCCCTAAACAAGCCTATTCAAAGAGAAAAGCATTTTAAGATTAAGTAAAGTGAATTACTATCACAAAACACAACACTTTATTTCTTTCCTAACATGTGTAACATGCATATGGATGGACCTTAAGCATATCTATATATGCAAATGAAAATATTTAGCACACTTTAATGATGAATGCTAAGAGAGTTTACTTAAAGAAATTTAGAGTGTTTTATGTATGCATGATTTTGTTAAGTAGAAGAGAGTGATTCTTTTATCCATTTTCTATATGCACATTTGCAAGTATAAAAGACATAAGTGAGTACGGCACTATTGTTAGCATCAGGGGTGTAAGGTACAAATCCTACTTAGGGTTACTCAAAGCCTTGCAACCCCGGGGTTGTCCAGACTAATATACCACTTTTCTTAAATACATGTGCATATATAAAAAGATATGCATGAAAATAGAATCATGCAAAGGTTTAGGTTTGCTTGTTTGTTTGATCTTGGTTGTTTAGTTTACATAAGTGATGTGGTATCCATTTTTAAGTCATGACATAGGAGTGTATAAGAATGGATTTAAGCAAGTGTTATGTCCTTTTCAAATGGACTATACACTTTGCAAATCTTATACAATTCTATGTTAAGAAAGAGAGGGAGAATCACATAACACATTTTATACTATTCACATGCAAGCTCATAAACAATTGTAAATAACATACCCTTCATTTGTAATGTTTAATTTATAAGTTTTAAAAATAGTTTTGGATTTAGTAGTGATAATAGCCATTAAGATTCTTACTTTAGCCAAAGCATGCAATTTGACATAAAGGAAATATTTCATTTTAATTTTATTTTTAAAGACATGAATGCATGATTTTCATATGACATACACATTTAGCATGCTAGGAAATAAATAAAGTGATGCAAGCATGTAATTTCATTCACTCTAATTAATTCCTAAGATAATCTTATGGAATAAGATTATTTAAAGTGAATCAAAGTTGGTTTAATGAAAGTTTGATTTTGTTTTGAGTTTGATTTGAATTTTAGGAAATGTGAGAAGGTTTGCTGGTCCTAATCCATTCCCACATATGTGTAATATTTTAGTTTAATTTTTCTGTGATTAGATTGATTTTATGCTTTGGTTAGGTTAAGGTATAGATTAAGTTCATTAATTACCCCTTATTTACACCAATTTAACATATTTAACCAAATAATTATAAGCTAATGTATGACATAAAACAATAGGGAATTTAAATCAGTAATGCACCTAAGAAAGAAAGGGGCCTAATGCATTTGGCTCACAATTAATGATTAATTAAGTTAAAGGGTTTAATTTTACTTTCATAACCCTTCCCACACATGTAGGTTGGATTTGATTTTCTTAAGCTACTTAGATTATTGAACACCTAAGTATCTACCCAAGAAGGATTGATTGAGTTCTGGAATGTTTTGGAAGTTTTATCAAGTTAATTAAGTAGGTCATTATTGGATTAGCCCTTAATTAAATTTAGATTATGGAAGGAAAGGGGTTTAGGGAATGACTTGGGGAAACCCATTCCATAAACCTACTCTTCACTTAAACAAAGTTTAATTAACTTAATCAAAGGATTAAACCATTGTTCACATGCTTAATTAAGCTTAATTATATTTAAGAGAGTGATTAAGGATTCATTAATTGATTTTCCTACTTAACTCATCAATAAATTTCAAGAAAATTAGGAGAGGCAGAGGTCATCCCACTAAATACATCTGACAAATTTGGAATCAATTAATGAAGTAATTATGGAGTAATTAAGGTTATTCAGCTTTCAATAAAACACTAATTAAGACAAATTCATTGTCCAAAATCAATTGGAAATAATTTTAATAAATTTCCCTCTGAATTATCTTCACAATGCATTTTATTTTATTTTATTTTATTTTTTTATATTTAGTTATGTATTTTTGAAGTTTCAGTGATTAAAATTTCATTAAATAGCCTAATTATATAGTTAATCCCGTCGGCGTCACGTGGACCGTTGACACAGTGCGTACTTTCCATGTGGCATGACAGGATTCGCTATTTAAGTATTCACATCTGATGTCGCGTCAGCTGGTGGCGCTACGCGCTTTCTCCTCGACCGTTCGATCAAAGATCGGACAGTTAGGATTAAGCCCACAGTTCTTAAGGGATAAGTCCATGGATCCTACACAAATTAATCATGACCGTCCATCCAAAATGTGTGGATGAACGGTCCAAGATCCATCACTGAGCTCGCTTACAGGAGAGGGCATCCATCCACTCTTTAGGGCATGATCCGAGCTCGATTGAGCTCAAACTTAACCCACACCATCATCATGCAAGGGGCAAGACATCCAACGGTCAAAATGGAATGGGGTGAAAATTTCATTAACAAAGGACCAAACACTTCCTATTCTAAGCTCTGTTTGAAGGTATACCTCGCCGGAGGCTATCATCGGCGCTCCCAACAGTTGAGGTAGCTTTGTCAAGTGGAGACGAAGCTCTGTTGAAGGTTTCAAGCTTTGGGATGGAAGTGGATTGCTCAATTGGCCAAAATCCTCCTCCTAGGCTTGCGGCTTTGGTCTAGCTCCCACCTTCCTTGCCTTGGAAGCTTGGAAGAAGCTTTGGATCAACTCGATTGAGTCCCTTGAGGGTGCTTGCAAGAGTAATTGGCTTAATATTGGGTATTGAGCAAAGTGGAATTTCCCTTAAGCTCCCCTATTTTTGGCTTAAGAAAATCAAGAAGAGGAGAATTCAAATAAGCCTTGGAGGCCTTGAAGAAGCTTGAGAATACTTGCTCTTAGTTTCCTTAGCTCAATCGAGTGTGAGAGAGTCAAAATGAAATCAAAAGAGGGGGAGTATATCTCCCCCTAGGAGGATCGGATGACCGACCATGCTTATGCCATTTTGATCAAATTGATCAGGCTAATTTAGTTTGTTAGGCCGTTTGAGGTAGCATGTGATTCGATTTGGCCAGAGGAGTGGAGTGGTGAAGCTCCCATGTGCTCAAGAAAGTGGAGTGATCCCCATGTGCTTATTTTCAAGTGAGTGGTCAGTTTTGGCCATGTGTTGTGTTTGGCTGGCCCAAACCCATTGGGTCATGTGCACCACACCCACTAGTGTCCACTTGGTCCACTAAGAGGGTGCCAAGTGGCCATGAAAAGGATATGACCAAATTTCAAGTGGAATTGGCCATAGGTACCCCTTGATCGAGGGGTAAAAAGGTCATTCGACTTTGATTTCACTTTAGGCAGATTTAGAATAGTTTGAAATAACATTGGTCCAAATTTCAAAGAATTTGGAGTTGATTTGATGTCATTTGGCTCATGTTGACCCATTTAGGTCAAAATGGGTCAACTTGGTGTTTGACCAATTGGTCAAAAATAGGTCAAAAAAGGGTTAAGTTCACATGACTATTTAAAATATGTTGTCATCATTGGTTTGGTTCAATTTGATTTATATTTGGATTTGGTTCATTTGATTTCATTTAGGTCAAATGGATGAAGTTGACCAATTTGACCCATTTGACCTATTTGGGTTACGCCATGGGTGGGTTTAGGTTTCATTGGTCATTTGAAATGATTTGGTATCTTTGTTTCCAATTAATTTTGGCTTGATTTGATTTGCTACAATGTTTGGGTTCATTCAATTGGTCTAGTTGCCCAATTGAAGCTTTGGTCAAGTTCAACAAGTGAATTGAGATGAACTAGACCCATTGGTTTCAATAAATTTAGCTTAGATCAAGTTTTGACACATTTTGACTCTTTAGATCAAGTTGGGTCAACTTGCGTCAAGTGGCCAATTGGGCTAGGTTAGGCTCAAATGATGACTTAGTCAACTTCAAACATTAATCATGAATTAGTTTTGACCAATGGTTTTAATCAATTTGGCCTATGGTGGATTTTAGTTTAGGTTTCATTTTGGCTACTTGACTTGGTCAACCCCAGGTTTGACTTGGTTTGATCCAATTTGAGTGATTGATCATCTCATGATGGTTGTTGCTCACAATGTGAGGCTTAGGTGGGCTTAGTTCAATCCAATTTGGGTAGGATTAAAATTTGGCTCAAAAGGGTACTTTAGGTCACTTTGGGTTAAGTGAGCCTAAGTGGGTCAATTGACTTGATCAAGGCTTGAATCAAGTTTGATTGAACTCACAAATGGACTTATGATTGCAAGTGGTTTGGAGTTAAATGGGTTTCGATTCATTTGATAATTTCAAGTTCAAAGTGTGAACATGAGTTTGATTTGGGTTTGAGTTTTGAATTTAGTGTGGTTTTATGATTGGAGTTTGTGTTTATATTTGGATTTATGATTGAAGGATTGATTGAATCGTGAAGAAAAATCAAGGGTTTGGCTTGATTTGAATTTGATTTGGCTAAGTTCAAGAATTTAACTTGAAAGGCTTAGGTTAAATTTTGGTTGAATTTGGATTTGATTTTTGAATTTAGTTTTGGTTTGATGATTGAAGTTTATGTTTATATTTGGTTTAATGATTGAAGGATTGATTGAATCATGAAGAAAAATCAAGAGTTTGGCTTGATTTAAATTTGATTTGGCTAAGTTTAAGAATTTGACTTGAAAGGCTTAGGTTGAATTTTGGTTGAGTTTGAATTTGAGTTTTGAATTTAGTTTTGGTTTGATGATTGAAGTTTATATTTATATTTGGTTTCAGGATTGAATGATTGATTGAATCATAAGAAAAATCAAGGGTTTGGCTTAATTTGAATTTGATTTGGCTAAGTTTAAGAATTTGACTTGACAGACGTAGGTTGAATTTTAGTTGAATTTGGATTTTATTTTTGAATTAATTTTGGATATTTGAATTTATATTTCTTTTATATTTGTGAATATAAATGAGAATATAAATGATTTATGCGAAAATTTCTTGAATTTGAATTGATTTGGATTTGATTTAGGCTAAGTCCAAAAGATAGAATCAAAGTGACTTAAAAGATTTTTGAAATTTGGAATTCAATCATTTGGAATTGATTCATGATTTGAGAAAATCCATCAAGTTGAAATTGATTTGAGTTTGAAGTTGATTTGATTTGGAGTTTGAGGTTGATTTGAAATTGGAATTTTATTTGAAAGGAGGGAGTGAGGATTTGGTTCAAGCTATAGGGTGGGCAAATTATCCTAACACTCCTAAGGCATAACTTATTCCTATTGCTAACTCTTCTAAGTTTCTAGGGTTAGGTTAAGTGTTCACCTAATCACTAGAAGTGTCTTAAGACTAAAGAAACTCTTAGTATCTAAGAGAAGTCCTATGTCTAAGATGGAGGGGTTGAGAGTTCATTCTAAAAATGAGGTCAACAAAGGGCACCCAATAGGTGTGGTGTGACTGACAAGGAACACCGCAAGTATTGGTGTTGATCGAAACGATCAACAACACCGAACGATCACAAGCACTAACAAAAATGATCTACTCCAAACCAATGGTGTAGAAGGAATCCAGAGCTTAGTGTAATGTGACTCTACTTCTATCATAGACATAAGAGAGTGAAAAAGGAATCCACTAGGGATCGAGTATATGAACCTTCCACTAGGGAAATAGGTTCAAGTCATCCACAAAGGGGTGAGAGGTTTGATTTGATTTCTTTGTTTATCTAGTTGTGTTTGTTTTGATTGTTTGATTTTCCTCCAATGGGGGGAGATTGATTGGATTTGTTTTATTTATTTTTTTAACTCCATTGAGGTACGAGGGTTAAGTTTGTTTCAGATTCTTAGATTTTTGATTTTTGAGATGGACCCTCTTAGTTTGCAATGGATCGTATTGAGTAGGAGCCATGGAGGCCTTGGGATAGCTCATATTTTACTAATCCAAATGGGTAGTGTACCAAACACATAGTAGCACTAACCAACCAAAGGGATGCCTTTTGGCGTGCAGCAGCTGTACTAAGAAGAAAGTATAGTAGACTTTCATCCACCAAAGTATGGACCAGTTGCTAGGTTGATCAATTGGCAAGGCAATGGATTGAACCCAACCTAGGGCTGACTATTAAGTGAATGCAACTGGGGGTAAATCAACTCAAAGATAGTCAAAAGATTGATTTCAATTTCTTTAATTATTTCAATGGATTACATCGATTTATGATGGACAACACTGAGTAGGGTCCATGGTGGCCTTGAGCTAATTCAGACTCACCAATCCAAAGGGAGTCTACCAACCACACAATAGTACTATCCAACCAAAGGGGTTCCTTTCAATTTGCAATGATTAAGTTTAAGAAGAAGGCATGGAGATTCACATCTTCCAAAATAAGGAACCACTGGGGTGATCGATTATTTTGCGCAACAAATTAAACCAGACGTAGGATTGACTATTAAGTGAATGCTGCTGGGGGACTTAAATTATCTCAAAGATTGTCAAGATTAATTGCATTTATAGTTGTTTATTTTGATGGATTCCATTAGTTTGCGATGGATCATACTGAAGAAGAGCTTATATCAGCCTAGACCTATCTCATATTTACTAAACCAAATGGAGTAGCTTCTGGAATGAGGGGGGAACTATCTGACCAAAGGAGTGTATTTCAATTTGCAATTGTTAATTCAGGGGAAGAAAGTATTGGGACTCACATCTTCCACTACAAAAGGCCAATGGGGTGATTGATTGCTTTGGTCAACAAATCGAACCCGCCTGGTCACAATGGACAATCATGCTGAGAAAGAATGCAGAAGCTTACATCTTCTAAAGCGAATGATTGTCAAGTAACATACTTGTATTAACCGACCTATGGAGAGAGTGCCAACCCGAGGACTTATCTCAACTTAGGTAGTCAGACAATTCCTATAGGGAGTTCTACTCACAGTGCCCTAAAGATAGGATGTCTGCTTGGGAAAAGGGGCTCTTTGGGGTCTTGAATTCCTAACCCACAAGCGAATATTTTGTTTGTGTGTTTAGTTTGTTTATCATGGATCCTGTTAATTTGTGAGGGATAAAACTAAGAAGGAGCCTATATCAGGCTAGGCCTATCTCAGATTTACTAAACCAAAGGAGAATTTGTGCGTCCGCTGAACAAATTCTCCAACCATAGGGGTGGCTACTAGGAAAGGGGGATTGTCCAATCCAAATGTAACCCGGGTAGTGTCTAAATAGGGTTGCAAAGGACGCGATCCAAATAGAGTGCCCGTAGGGAGAGGGGCCGCTAAGAGCTTGATCCAAAACCCCAGAGAAGATAATATGCATAGGTATTCGGTGGCCAACTCAAGGAGAAAGAGCAAGGACCAAGAAGAGTGGTGTATCGGGTGAGTCTCTAGCATAGGAATATCAACTGGGTGGTGCCCATCAATTTGTAATCACTGTAGAAGAAAGCTCGGGGACTCACATCCTCCTATAGTGAAACTGATTACTAGGATAGTCTGTCTTTGGCTCGACAAGTGCTATCTGACCTAGGATGACTATTGAGTGAATGCCACTGGAGGACTTATATCAACTCAAATATAGTCAAGAATAAAGGAGGCCTAAAGGATTGGTGCGTGTGGACATGGATTGGATCCGGCATTGAGTTGGGATGAGGTCTCCTTGAAGGAGCAGTGCTAGCATCCTTGATAACAGGACCTTAGTATTTTCTTTTCATCAGGCCTCTCTCCTTGGCAACTTGGAGAACCCGATGCACTCGTGCAGATATAGTTTCTCTCACAGAGGAGGGAACTGGGGTCCGAAGGATCTTGACCAGAGTGCCCACTTAAGGTTATCAAACCGACAGGGTGAGAACACTCCACCGGTTCCACTTGTTGTGCATTGGCTACACGGCAGAAGTGTTGAGCACTCAAGATTTATTTTTCTTCTTTGCCTGCTTGCCTGAAGAAGCTTCAGCATCATGCCTCCCCGGGGCGAATGGTTCAGCTGGCTGGATTGCATTATTTTTAGGGACAAAAGAGACCGTCCGCCCAGTAACAACCCTCTTCATGATTGGTGTCTCCAAGGGGCCGAGCCTCTCAAAGACTGATTGTTTCTTTTGAAGTGACCCTACAGCAGTAGGGGTCACAACTTTAGCGGGCCTTTTCAGAGATCACATTACATGTGACGAGTTTGTACCAAAGTTGAGGCCTAGCAACTTCATTCGTAATAGTGGAAATCCACGCTACCAAACCGGATGGTAGCTTTCGTGATTGACAGTGCCAAAAATGGATGTTGCCACCGCCGAGAGTAACATGTGACACTGAGTGTCATTCTGGGATTTAAAGATGAAAATTAGCAATTAAAAATAGCTACACTATCACCTTACTTCCAAAAATATGGATATGATAAGATAAAACATATTAAATGCATGCACTAAATAAAATCTCAAATGACTTAAGACTTTATTTAGAAAACTTTGAGATTTTCAAGTTTAACTTATCATTTCCCATTTCATTTTTGTTTCTTATTTGATTCTTTTTTTATATACTCCACTGCAATTATAACTTAGATTTGACTAGCCAAAGATGGAAAGAGAAACCTATCCCAGGAGTCGCCAATTGTGGGATCAAAATTCACCACCGACCTCTTGGAAAAGAAAAGAGTTGTTTAAGTGTTGATAATGTAGATGAATAGTAGATAAGACACTACCAGAGATTTGCCTCATTTGGTGAGAACTTTTATATCGTTCTGTGTTTCCTATAAAGCAAGCCCCTATAGTTAATTACCCTCCCAATACCGAGAGAGCACTTTCGATTAGTCAATGAATCGTTAAAGAGTATATATATAGTGAGTGGAGTTTAGAACTTATGAAATTTATTATTTTAATTTAAAACTTTTGTGGGGAACGATGATGCTCATCAAGATCCCATGGTTCCGCTATCCTGCTATCGCGATCCAGTCCGCCAGGAGGTAGTCGAACCCACAGAAGGATCCTTGTCAAGAAACACATGGGTTACGCCGCCCAAGGTGTCCTTGCACTGGGTGGAGTTTTTCTAAGGGGACAAATATAAGTCAACCTTAAACATAGGCTTTTGCCCAACCAAACACATTACATTTCACTCAAAGAGCAAAGTTGGGGAACATACTGCACTACTCAGACCGTAATTTAGTGGCTATCGCTGAACCACCCTCGAGGGCTCAAAACAAAGAATTTATGTGGTGCCATATCGCAAAACCATGGACGAGGGACACGCTTACGGGCTTTAGGAATATTTGAGTGTGAAGGTAGTTATATATTTAATTTGACATTGGCTCTTTGTGAGCAAAAGTTTTCTTAATTTGCCACCCGAAGACAAATAATTGCGGAGGGGTGGATTGATTTTTATTTTTATTTATTATTATTATTTTTTTAGTTTTAATTTAAATAATTCATTTCATTTTTATTTATATTTTTGTATTTTCTTTGAATTTTGATCATTTTATGATTGACTTTAGATTTGAATATATATGATCATTTATCATTGAAATCTTAATTATAATTACCCCGCTCAACTTGGGTTATCAATCGATAGACCTTGTCTACCTGCCTTATTTTCCGTAGAGGATTTTGGGACTTTTCTTCACGAAATTTGAATTTTATGTTAGTTGGTTCATATCTTGTATTATATGAATGTAATTAGCTTCTATATTATTAATTTGAAATTCTTATAATATCAAATTTTTAGGTTTTGTTAACATCCGGTCCAAGACCAAACCGGGATTATGTAGCATCTGTTCTTTTGTATTTGACTTAGTATTTACTCCAACATGCATACGGATATCTATTCTTTGGGAATTGTATGGACATTAGAATGTCCAAGTTGGAGTTTATATGTCGAGTTTTGATTTTTTTGAGTTTTGTTAACCCGGACCCGGTCCGAAGACCAAATTGGGATTATGTAACATCTGTTCTTTTGTTTTATACCTAACTTGCACATGTCCCTATTGTTTGAACACTTCAACATACATACGAGTATCTGTTCTTTTAAAATGTTGTATGGACATTAAATGTCTAGTTGAAACGTAGGTTCAATTTACAAGTTTAGGTTTCAATATGACATTTTTGGGTTTTGTTAACCTGTCAAGACCAAACCGGGAAGTATAACATCTGTCATTTTGTATTTGACTTGATTGTAATGCAAGCATGAGTTTTGATACCAAATTTTTAGGTTTTGTTAACTTACCCAAGACCAAACCGGATATATAGACTCCAACTCGGCTATTTTCTGCGGAGGATGAATCTAGATTAATTATTTCAAGATCTATCATTCTCCAAACCTTGTCAACTCTAGATTATAAAGAGAGTTTGAGACTTTTCTTCTTATGACCTTGAATTTGAGAGGATACATTAACAATGATGCCAATAGATTTATCTTTAGTTTCGTATGTAACTAACTTCTAAGATTTACAAAAGCTCATTAGATTTTTAGGTTTTGTTAACCCATCCTAAGACCAAACCGGAAGGATGAATAGCCAACTCCGACTATTTTCTTTGAGAGGATGGATCTAGATTAATTATTTCAAGATCTATCCTCCAAACCTTGTCAACTTGGACATAGAGTACAGAGGATGGGTGAACTTTCTTCTTGAGATCTTGAACTTACAAAGAATATATTAACAGTGATGCCGATAGATTTATCTTTAATCATTTCGTGATAGAATTAACTTCTAAGATTTACAATAGCATCATTAGATTTTTAGGTTTTGTTAACCCGGACCCGGTCCTAAGACCAAACTGGGATCTATAGCATCTATTCTTTGGAAAATATGATATGCATATTATTTTGGCCAAAAGCCCCCCTTTTATGTCACAAATCAACAGGGTATGGGCTGAAATAAATTATTTTGGAAGCCTATTTGATCAAATATAAAGTGATGGGCCTAGAATGATTTAAGCATTTGATTTGGGCTAAAAACCCTTTCTTTATGTGGCAAATCAGCAAACATAAAGGGGCTAAAACAAATCATTTTGAAGGTCCATATGATCAAATATAAAGTGATGGGCCTAGAATGAGTTTAGGCATTTTATTTGGGCTAAAAACCCTTTCTTTGTGTGGCAAATCAGCAAATATAAAGGGGTTGAAATAATCATTTTTGAAGGCCCATATGATCAAATATAAAGTGATGGGCCTAGAATTTAGGCATTTGGATTTGGGCTAAAACCCTTTCTTTATGTGGCAAATCAAAACATAAATGGGCTAAAATAATCATTTTGAAGGCCCATATGATCAAATACCCATAGCCCATTTATTTCTCTTGATAGAGGAATATAAAAATATGAGTAGATGTCATAATTCATTTAAAAGAGGCAAGTGGATTAATTAAAATCCACCTCCTTCACATGCAAGCTCATGGCAAGTGGGGACAAATACTCATTAAATTTATTAAGAAGAAAGACTTTATTTTCCTCTTCAAAAAAAGAGATAAGGATGCACAAGGCCACATGTCCATGCATGCATGCAATATGACAAATGGCATTACATTAGATGATTTCCTTGCATGCAATTTATGATGAGGCCACGATGCCATAAGAATAAAAAAGGAAAGGGCTAAGGAAGCCTATAAATAAGAGGGGATTTCCCTTTCACAAGGTACTTACATTTTCTACTCTCCTTTTCTCCTTATACCACAAGTTTAAGTTCTTTCAATCTAAAGGGTTAAGTTGTGTCACATATACTTGTGAGTTTTCTAACTTAACCATTTTTTTTATCTTCTTGATATATGTCATGTCATATGGTAGATTTAATTTATTCCATATGTGTTTGTTTTCAAGTCTTCACTATGTCTTATGTATGTAAACCATGGTGGAATGACAAGTAAAGTATGGGAGGTATTTATGTGCATATGTCTAATGTGTATTTCACATGTCAAGCTAAATAGAATTCTAAGGTGAGTATTACACCATGCATGTCATAATGATCAAACATGAAAAATAGCTTGCATGATATAGAAATTCAACACATAAGCATTTATATTTGAGATAAAGAAAATTTTAAGCCAACATAACTTAAGCATTTCATCCTTTCTTTTCTCTCCCTTCCCTTTTTTTTTTTTAGAAAATTTCGGCAACCTCCTGGTGTCATCCCCGCATAGGGGGCTACTTCAGGAGAATAGGCCTTCCCACCACTCCAAGAAAGGCATGCATGGTAGGTGTCATGAGACACCTCGGCCAAAAATTTATTTGCCCACCACGCCAAGAAAATGGGGTTAGTATAACATCATGAATTTTCCTCAGATCCTTATCTTATCAAGTTTACAAGCCTCCCCTCCCCCTCCATGAGGTTGCCATGAGAGATCGCCCACCACAAGAAAGGCGTATGGGTGGTGTCGTGAGACACCGCGGCTTGAAACTTTGATAGCTAGCATTTCCCTGTTAACAAGATATCACACATGCAAGTTTCATTTCATGTATGTTCTATTTGCCACACTTTGATCACATGTTAGATATGTAAAAGGAGAATTTGCAAACATCAATCTTTCCAATCAACAAGAAATTAAAGCATAAGAAAGAAAGGATTTTGAATATTGCATGATTAATTGCCACATACTAGAAAGATTCAAGCATTCATTAAACTAAGCATGAATAATTATATGCATATACCTTCCTTTTCAAACACTTAGGAAATTTTTACACATTTTTGTTTACCAAAATTTTGAACCTCCGATCATCCCACATTCGCCGGAGACTAGGCCTTCCACCACGCCAAGAAAGGTGCATGGTAGGTGTCAGATGTTATCCCACCACGCCAAGAAAGGTGTGCATGGGCAAAATATAACAACAATTTTCCTGAATCCTTATTCCGGTGCTTATCAAAGTTCGCCTGGCTCTCCCAGGGTTGCCAAGAGATCACACCAAAGAAAGGCATGTGGTGTCGTGAGACACATTTAAACTGATTTGTATTTTAATATTGCAAGAGTATAAAGATGAATCCAGGCTCTCCCATGAGGGGTTATACCATGAGGTAGGCAGCACGCCCACCACGCTTGAGAAAGTGTGCATGGGTGGTGTCGTAGACACAGGTGAAACTTTGATAGCATAATATCCTGTTAATAAGATATCACATATGCAAGTATGCAACAATGAAACTCATAGATAATAAAGTGGTATAACCAAATCCCTTTAATTTTAATTTCAACTTGCATATGAAAGAGGCATGATATATATATAATTCCCTTCATAGGAAATAAAATTGAAGCAAAGTAGAAGCATGAAATTCATAGGAGAAACACATCATATCTCATCACAAAAAGCTAATTGATTTCTCCCTTAGATAAGAAAGTTTAGCAAGCCTTATACTCATCAAATAACAAAATGATTGATTCCCCTTAGGAAAATATTTTCACAAGTATTTTACCCATTAAATAACAAGATGATTGATTCCCCCTTAGAGGAAAATAAATTTCAGCAAGCTTCATGCCTCTAGACAACAAGCTAATAGTTTTCTCCTTTCACAAAAAAAACAATTTTCAGCATGCTTATGCCTCTAAACAACAAGCTAATAGTTTTCCCCTTTCATAAAAATGCTTTCATGTATCATATTAGAAATCGATTCAATTTCTCTCTAGTAAAATATTTTCAGCATGCATTATCCCTTTAGAAAAGCCAATCAATGGATTTCCCCTTAGGTAAAATAATTTCAGCAAGCATTGCATCATTCCCATAAAGATTTCAGCATGTATCATAGCGAGGAAGCTAATTGAAGCCAATTGAGACATGTAACCCGTGAAGGACAACAAGTAGTATGACATTTAGGCTACACATCTAAACTTGTCATATCCCCATACTTATCTTAACTCCATCTCTCCTTGATTTGATTTTATGTGCAAGAGCAAAGCAAATGAAACTCATAGGAAATAGCAAGTAACTACCCATACCCTTACAAAAAAAATTGATTCAACCTCCCAGGTAAAAACCAATTTCAAAAAGCTCTAAGAAAGTGTAGGCATCCAGGACAAAGAAAAAGACAAAAATGGGCCATACATTATCCCCATTTTCAGCAAGCATGAATACCTAAAATCAAAAAAATGAGATTTGATCATCCCAAATCCCTAAAGGAAACTCTTAGCATAATCCCAAGCATAAGATATAGCATATTTAGCAAAACCCTAACTTCAAAACTCAAATGCATAAGAACAAGCAGAGAAACAACTGGAGGTTTAGCTAAGAGGAAAGGAGGAAAGGGGTTTAGGCTAGGGTTGTAACCCTCAAGTTTCAATTTTGAGCTTCTGCATCGAGAAAGAAGAGAGAGGAGATCATGGAAATCACGTGAACTTAGTGAGAAGGAGCTGGTGGGGAGTTCGTGAGGAAGAAGAGGAGAGTCGAATCAGCTAAAGTTTCAGAGAGCCGAGGAAAGCGAAGGGAGAATCAGAGGAGTGAACTTGAGCTTGGAGGAAACGCGAAGATCGTGAAAGAATCGTGAGCAGAAACTGAGAGCAAGCGAAGAGAGGAGAGTCGAAATGAGTGGAGAAGCGTGAAATGAGGGTCAACGATCATTTGATCTTTAGGGCGGCGGTCTCTCTCTGATTGAGCGGAGGAGTTAGGTAGAGAGGGTTTAAGGATTAAGAAACCATTAGTCCCTTTAATTATAATTTAATATTATTTTATGTGATATTAATTTATGCACTAAACCCATATGGTGTCAATTTTAGGTGTTTGATTGTCGAGCATAGCGGCGCGATCAATTTGGCGATGGAGGCTGTTGAGCATGATCGAAGTGAAGTTAGGTCTAAATTATGCGGCGTTGCATTTAATTGATTTTGGCGAGTCGATCTCGGAAGGTGTCTTGTTTGATAGGTCTCGGCGTTTTGGCGGCGATGATCAATTTGCAAGATGTCGAGACTTCTCGACTTGATATCGCATAATTTCATTAAAATTAATTTTAATTTTAATTTTTGGATCGATCATTAATTGATATTTTTGATTTAATTAATTTTAATATTTTTACATTGCTCAATTTTTTTCAAATCGGCGAATTTAATCGATTTCAATTTAGGGATTCAACATCTATGTCATTTATTCAATTTCCAATGACACATGGGTCAACAAATAACAAACAAAACATGGAGCGGGTGTTTGTTATACACTAGTTGACCTTGCTCTCTTTTATTACGTCCATGTACTTTATGACCACCATCAATGTGGAGAAGCATCTCATTAAATTTGCATAGGCTGATTCATGTTTGTTAAGGATTACTCTTTCTTTTTTGGGTTTCTTTTGTCTTCTTTCTCCTTTCCTTCCTTTGATATATATATATATATGTATATATGATTATTTTATAATAATCCTACAAATGTTGGAGGAGGTCATCAGTTTGCTTGAGCCAGAGGATGCTATATGGTCTATGATTGATTCACATGACCCACAACGCGTGGACATTTTGGACAGGGGGATGATATGCTTCAAGTGATATATTTGAACTTTTGCCCATTCTCCGGATTATGAAGAAGCGTCAATTAGAATCCTCAGAATGGGTGACTAGTTAAGCTAAAAAGTATAATCCTCTAGATAGCAGTTGATCAAGTGAGTTAGGCTGTGAAATTCTTTGACGTGACATCATAGAACAAATGAGGCAATCACACTTAGTCATCGCCAATTACATAACTCACTAGAGTGGCCTCGAGACTCATCCATAGGCGGATCATGGGTAAAAAGGGGTATGTCACTTGGGCTGATACATTCTTGAGCTCACAAGGGCGTTCTAAAGGCGGTGTTTATAAAATTTATGCTTCCATGTTTGATTTGACATTCCTTCCTCATGGATAAGAGGCTTTATTGAGTTACGGGATGCGAGTAACACTTGTTGGATCGACTCGAGGAACTAACTATTACATTAAGTGACTTATGGCGGATTTATGGTAGTCATTATGAAGAATACATTCCTTCGATGATGAACTTTTTTAGTGGCACCTTGATGGGAATAGGCGAGATGATTCTACCCTCAATTTATCACGCCTTAATCACTATCGGCACACTTATGAAGGCAGCTGTACATTCACGGCGTATACTATTGATATTTGGATCTCCCAGAGGATAGCTTATTGTCTCTCAGCTCATTACATGATCCCTTGAAATGGGTGTGCGTTTGGTGGTCATTTGAAGAGATTGCAGCCTTTTTTTATCACATGGACATTTTTCTCGGTAGCATCAGATTTATTTTTAGGCAGCTCATTGGTTGTGTATTTTCATCTTGCCCATCAAGGAGGGATATATTTGTTCCAGCACTTATTGGCGCAAGTAAGATCTCCAAGGTGAGCGTCTTTCTTTGGCTCCCCAATTCTTGCTTATACGGGTGTTAAAGATTATTTGAGACAGCTTGAACCACATGATGATTCATTACCTTGCAGTACATCCACACCTGGATTCATATTCATGTTTGCGGGCTTTTGCTTGTTTAGGATGTCCCTCATATTTCTTAGAGATGCACTATCCCGTAGTCATGCAATTGTCACAAGCCTCTCTTCTACTTTGGTGAGCGAATAAACTTTTTTCTTGCTCCTTATTTGGTCTTTAGATTGATCTCATTCACCAGTTTGAGGTTGCAAGTCTACCTCCTAGTCTAAGGGAGGTTGATATTGTGGATGGGTCGACCACAGAGGTAGACTCATTTTAACTCCTGGATTCTTGTCAATCTCTTTATTAGCATCTGGCTCTTGTTATTGTCGATCCCTCAATTATTTTGGAAGGATATCATAGCAGACGATAGTTTGGGTTTTTGGACTGAAGGCCGACCATTCATTCAGGCGTTCGCCTTTCGTGATGATATTCTTCTGTTGTTATTATCTGATTTGGCTTCATTTGCTCGGGTTTGGCACAAACTCAAAATTCCATGCTCTCTCGGTCATAGTTAGCTATACTTACTTAACTTGGCTTATCTTTTGGAGCTTAAATATGAATGTCAAGGAGGCGGGGGGCTCGAGGCAATGAACTTGGATTCTAGGTATGATTCTCCATATCTTGTACTATTTATTTTTATTTGACTATTTATTTAATTCTTCTAAGTCTCTTCATTCCAACACACATGTTTGTATTTTTGTGTAATAGAGAGATAATGTCGGATCAGCGGAAATAGGTTCACTTCCTGTGGACTAGAACCTTCAACTAGTCATGCAGGTACCATCTTCATCTCGCCGACAAAAGGCGTCCCTCATGAAGATCCTCCAAGAGCTTCAAGATTGGTCACTAGCCTATTCCGATGCCTCTTAACTCAGAAGAAAATCTAGAGAATGTCAATTAGCATGGAGCAGTTTCCTTTGGGGACTTTGGGTTGACTTTCACGTCTGATTGCTCTGTCGATTCCATTTGAAGATTTTGGGGTCGGTCTTCCTGAAGCACTGGCGGCGGAACCTCTTACTCCAATCACTACTGCTCCTTTTGTGGATCTAGTTCCTTATATGGATTTCTTCTTCGGGTGAAACATCGGAATGAGAGATCAAGATTATGGTGAGACTTACGCCATACCTACTCACGATGAAATGATAGTAGCATATAGCTTATGTGCAGTTTGAAAAATTGACCTGGTGAGGCCTTTGACTCAGTATGACCGATAACTCTCTCTTTTCTTTTTTTTCAAATATAACATTACCTTCCCTTCTTATCTTTCTTCCTCCTTCCCCCTTTTTTTTTAGCTAAGGGATCGATTATCCCTAAATCCATTGGAGGCATATCATATCGACTCATGGACTGGCGTGTATGAACGTGATTTTCTTAGTGATCTCGGTTGGACTCATATCACCTTTAGCTTTTCAAGAGATGCAAATACCATGCTAAACTTGGCTCATTTGATTGGGTGAAGAGGAATTGCTATTGGGAGACTTTATGTCGGAGAATTTCTAGTCGACAAATGAAAACCCTTTATAATTTGTCCCGAGTTTCATTCAGAGAAGGAGTCTTTGGCGACGTGACTTTGCTCATGATGAATTGAAAAGAGCTCAGCTTTAAGAGGACATGGTGAGCCTCTGGTATGCTCAAATTGGAAAGCCTCACTACTAAGATTCGAAGCCTCTGGAGGGAGCTTAAGCATTCGGTGTCATGCAAGACAGACTCTGAGGCGAGCAAGATAAGAACTTCAAGCACGAGAGAACAGCGTTTCGGGCGACATTGTGAATCTTTGACTCACTGGTTGGCTGTAGATTTACAAACTGAGAGGAAAGTGAGGCTCTTGTTATTATTGTATCTCAGCTTAGAGACCTACAGTCTCGTCTACCTTGATGTATTTTCTCGTTACTTTACCCATCATCTCATATGTATTTGCGCAATTTTCATGAATAAAATCTAGACCACAATCATGTTGTTTCATGATCTCTCTTCTTAAAAAGGTTTAATGGTCTATTGAAAAGATGAAAATCTCATTGGTTTTATGCTTTGTGCATTGGTGGACTTGATGGAGTCGGTGAGATAAGAATGTCTTCGGTCCTGTGCTTTGTGCTTTGACGGACTTGTTGAAGACTCCACCTCGAACTTTTAAAATTTGTATTTTCCTCTATCACTTTGTGCCTTGGCGGACTTGATGGAGTTGATGAGATAGAAAATGTCGGTCTGTGCTTTGTGCTTTGATGGACTTGTTGAAGATTTCATCTCGAGGATTTATCTCCTTTGCGCTCATGCCTTGGTTGATGGAGTAAAATCCGAATTATCAGATTTGTCGTCTGAAATTACATACGCCCGCTTTACGCTTTTGGGCTTGTAGAAGGATAAATGCAGCTCTGAGAGAGTTGGATCAATGGCAAAAGTCATCGAGTCATGCTTTGCACATGTAATGGACATCTTGATGACAAAACTCCCTTAGTTGACATTTAGCTTTATCTGAACATTGGGATAGCTTCTTGGTCCCTGCTTTTTTTTTGATTGGACTTCTTGAAGAAGAATTTCCTTTGATCTTTGCTACTTTGATAGACTTACTTGAAGGAGTTGAGATTACATTTGTATTTGATTCCAAACTTACTTCTTGAGTAAGGATTTTGTTTGTTGTAGAATTTTGAGAAATGACTTTCGACCAATAGGATAATTTCCCGTCCGTCACTTGAACTCACCAAGTTGGAGAGATTTGGGGATTTGGATGCTCTTGTCTTCACTAAAGTAGGAGGATCCCACTACGACTTGTGGCGTGTTGAGTAAGCAGACTGTGACTTCATATTTTGGCATGTTGAATCGACCTATACACCCACTTGGAGTGGACTTGAGCAATTGATGAAGGATTTTATCCCTAACGAGATGGGGATCTCTTACTCGACCTTTATGGTGTGTGTGAGTAAGCATCGACCATATTTGATGTTGAGTGACCTTCACCAACTTGCCTTTAGATTTGAAGTGGGATGATAAATGTATATCCAACTTGGTTTGTTAAAGTTTCTGACTTGAAAGTTTTCTTCTTTGGTAATAAGACTTTTAAATTTGAGCATTTGAACACATAATTTTGAGTATGCGTGGGGATCTCGACTAGGCATGATGTCAACCCAAAGAGAAAGAAAGGCCCTTACCAGAATGCCCAATACTTTACTATAAAACTTTAAAAAATGCCTTGCTAGATTTTATTTTATTTTGAAATGCATTCTTGTTACAAGAGAATTTCCAATGAAAATTTTCATAAGTGTTTTAATAAAGATTTTCAAATGCGGGATTTGTCCAATCACACTTTCATGTGTAATATTTCTTTAAATACCGATTGGTGATGGGCATTGGTCTTTCACCTTTGAAGTCAATGGTGATAGGCTCTTGATCTACCTTTTCAATAACAAAGGTCCTTCCTTCAAATTCACCAATTCTGCGATGAGGGATGATTGGTCTTCTCGACCGGGACCAATTCTCCTTCGAAAAGCTTCGAGGATGTCTTGTATGATGCTCTGGACATCCTCAGATGACTTCTAGATTTTGCTGAGCTTGGAGCCTAACCTCATCAAAATCAAGCTCTTCCATCCGTGAAGCATTCTCATCTTGGGTGAGATTTTGTTGAATTTTCGGGCGAAGGTAGTTCAACGGTGTAGCCTTGACCCAAACACAGTGCATAGGGAGTAGACTTTGTAGGAGTCTTTGTGGTATGGTAAGCCCATAGCGCTTCCACAAGTTTGGTATGCCACTCCTTTTATTTCTTGTGAGAATTTTTCTAAGCAATTTGACTAGTGTTTTATTAAATGCCTCACCAAGCCATTTTTTACTCGGATTATAAATTGTGAATATCGATCAATCAATCTTGCGTCGACAAATTTGCTTTAGTACTTTTGAAGGTCAATTATAAATGATTCGGTAATGGTACACCATAAACAATATTGTGGGTAAAGAAGTTAGTCACTTGTTCGTTGTAACTTCTTTTAGTGCGACCACTTGGAGAAATGTCGGTAAATGAAGCGGTGACCGGTGATGATGGTGGATCAATTGGTCCAATTACATCGTCCCCAACATTCAAGCGGCGATGCTACCGTTGGATGCACGGATTTGGCTAATGAATTATGTTACCATGGACGGCATTCATGGCATCTCTTGGCATGATTGATACAATCTTTTACCATAGGCCAATAGTATCCGATTCTTTTAATTTTGAAAGCCATTTTAGGACGATTGGTGTGCACAAAGTCCTTGATGGATTTCAACAATTACTGTTGGCTTCTTCTATTCCCAAACATCAGCCCACATTCAAGGATCTACGATCTGTATTGCCAACATAAGCATATAATCGAAGCCTTTTCTCAAGTTGTGCAGCTATCGACTTATTACTTGGCAATTTGCCTTCCTTGAAGTCGACGAAGAGGTCTCAGTCTTCCTTCTCTTCTACAAGGATTTCATTGTGTGGTTTTAGCACTTCCTCGGGTTGAAGTCTTTCATCGAATGGTTTGAAGCTTATCTTGTTGACTTTGAGAAGTAATTTGTAAGGGAGTGTAAGGAGCAACATGAGTACCACTGATTTGTTTGATGACCCTCTTCCTGAGGATCTTAAACTTATTGGCTCTAGGACTCAATGAGTGCACACACTAATTAAATAGTCATCCATGCCATTTCTTTAGCTAATTTAGCTAAGCAATCGCTTTCTATTCTCTCAGAGACTCGAGTCATAATGACATTTGGAATTTGCTTCATAAGCTCGAGAACTCATTTGTGATAGTAGGCCAATTCAAGCTTGTTGATTTTGTAAAGGCCCAACACTTGATTAATGACGAGTTGAGAATGGCCATAAACTTGCAAATTTTGGACTCCCATGGAAATGGCTTCCTCTAAACCTGCCACCAACGCTTCATATTCTGCTTCATTATTTGTTCGTGGTTGATTATAAGAATGTCATTATGCCACCTTAGTGTGATCAAGATGAGAGGCATACCGCCTTTGGGAGATTTGAGGGTTGAGTGTATCTAATTGATGAAGCTCCATCAAAATATAATTCCCACATTTGTTGCTTTTCTTTTTCATATATGTGCATGATTTGCTCATCAGGAAGATCATCATTAAGTAATGAGTCTGCCGGGATGGGATGAGCGGAAAATCTGCGATTTGCCCTTCACCGCTTTCGTACATATGTAATATCAAATTATAATAGAAGGCATATATCGGCGACACATCAGCGTTGGTCTTGTCATCAAGAACTTCAACGGATCGATCCTTGAGATAAGGGTAATTTTATGAGATATAACATGTAATGGCGTAGCTTTTGGGCAAAATTAACAAACAATGCTTCTCAATTGGAGAATCGCGCTCTATTAGCCGACTAATGTAATATAGAGCATTCTCCTTTCCTTCCTCATTATCTACCAACAGCACTAGAGATTCCTCGTGTCAAGATGAGAGGCTTTCAGGATTGGGCTGCAAGAATGGGTGGGTTCAATAGATATTTCTTGATCTTGTCGAAGGCCTCTTGACATTCTTCATCCCACTTGAAAGGAGTATCTTTCTTCATTAATTTTGCAAAGTCGACATTGCGGATTTGATATAAATCTTCTAATGAATGCGAGATGTCCTGGGCGAAGTTGAAGACTCCTTGGAGGAGGCATTTGACAATCACTTTGATTTTGTTGGGATCGATTTCAATCCCTCCGGGCCAACATATCCAAGGAACTTTCCGAAGAGACTCCAAAGCGCGAGAGGATTCATCTTGAGATCATATTTCCTGATTCTTTCAAGGACAATCCTTAAATCATCGAGATGATCTTTGCGATCTATACTCTTGACAACGAGGTCATCAACATAGCACTCTACTTTTTGATGAATCAACTCATCAAAGATTCATGTCATAGCTCTTTGGTATGTAGCTCAGATTCTTCAAGCCGAAGGGCATGACTGTATAAATATATATTTGGCATCTAAATGAGGTATGCTTCTCATCTTCGTGAGCCATCTTGATTTGATTATAACGACGATCCATCCATAAATGAGAACATGTGGTTTGAAGTGTTATCCACCAATAGTTACGTCGAAGCGGAAAGTCATCCTTTTGGACATGCTTTGTTTAAATCCACGAAATGTCGTCTGAATCTGACCATTCTTCTTTTTCACGAGGACAATATTAGCTATCCGGTCAGTATTTTTCTTCTCGAATAAAACCCGGCTTCAATGAGCTTCTTGGTTTCGTACATTCTTCAACCTCCAATCTCATTCCTAGAGGCTTGCTTGTGGTGCATCTTAATTATTTGGTTTGTGAACCGCTATATCGGGATAAGCGGCATTTCAGCATATGTCCAAAAAGCAATCCACAATTCTGAGCAAGGTTTTAATTCTTCCACTTTATCTTCAGAAAGTAGAGCATTGATGAATGTTGGGCGAGGATCCTCCTCAGTTCCCAAATTAATTTCTTTAAGTTCATCCATAGTAGCCTCCCCCATCTTCAAGCTCTTCGGTCTTGGGTCGGCTTCTTCTTCATTATTCATGAGACTAACGTTAAGAATGACATTCTCATCTTCATCATCACTCTCTACTTCTATTCCTGTTATAGCGTAACAGGTATATTCTTGTGGACCGTTGTCTTGGATGAAACCAAGGCCTTTGGTAGTGTGTTTGTTTCTCTTACCAATGGTTTGAGAACCTTTTGGGTACCACATCATTTCAAAGAGCTTAGTCCTTTGCTTACTTGCTCCGGCTGGACCCCATGTTTGCGCATTAGGTTTTGCATCTTTGGAGAGTAATATTTTGGTATCCTTGTGGGCATAGCTTCTTCTTCTTCAGATAGTTGCATTACCC
This sequence comes from Cymbidium sinense, assembly GCA_021442155.1. Classification (NCBI taxonomy): domain Eukaryota; kingdom Viridiplantae; phylum Streptophyta; class Magnoliopsida; order Asparagales; family Orchidaceae; genus Cymbidium; species Cymbidium sinense. The sequence goes on from CM038230.1 coordinate 76,511,138, forward strand.
AATCAGATCCTCTTCTTGACATTCCTCGGATTTATAAAATAGGCTTCCTGGCCCGTGCATTCCAGGGAGAGGAGGTATATAGATGGTCACCAGTTCCTTGACTTTGTGAGTTTCTCGAGGGGTGATTTCTTTAAAATGATGAGGAGGAACAGGAGTGACTACGAGTGTAGTCTCTACTGTCGATGGATCTATGATTATTTTAAAGTAGGTGCATTGCACCTTACCTTCAAAAGCGATTCAAACTCATGTCGAGTCAAATATTTTCCTCAATCGCTTTACTCGAAGAGTCATGGACCCATTTAGAAGGAACACATTCATCTTCTTCTTGATATCCTACTTGAGGGACAGCGTTATTGATTTTGGACCTGTTCTTTATATCCCTAGGGATATTTGGAACAACCTCTTTTCCTTTATTCATTTTATCTTCTCCCTTCTTCTTAACTTGTTCTTTTATGGGTTTTGAAGTAGATGCAGTATTTGCTAGTTATTTTGTTAGCTTTGATTCCCTCGGAAGGAAGTAATTGGCATCTTGATAAATCTTCATTTCGTGCACAAAAGGTTGCATGTCACCCATAATTTGGCATTCTTCTCCATCCTTTGTATATTTCATACATTGATGCAATGTAGATGGGACAATACTTATGAAACCATGGTGACGAAGGGCTCGAATGAAGTATGCATCGATCACATGAAATTTAGCTTATGTAGAGGTCTCCAAATTTAAGAGGGAATGACATAGTTTTGTCCCTTCTCATTGAAACCTTGAACCATGACTTTATCTCATCCAGTTGTACATCTAGAGATAGCCATCTAAGAGTTCTCAAATTCATAAGATTCAGAGGCAGGGATCAATTAAGATCCCGTATTATAATTTCATCACTTTCATGTAACATCTGAGGCGATTGTGCTCTGTCCCGACATTAGATCATCTTAAAATGTGACGGTTGGAGGCTCTTGAACATGCAAGGTCTCAGTTAGCGGCGTTGCAAAATATGCTTCAAATTTTCGGCTCTTTGAGAGCTTCAATTAAGGTGTTACGGAGATCTTCTGACATTAGAAGTGCTTAGTATACTAAACTGTGGAATTTTCCTTAGATGGGATAGAATATTGTAGTTATCCCTTTTGATGAAGGCTTCTTATTTGAATCCTTAGGGATAACTCTTTCATTGACTTCAATTTCTTTTCCTTTATCTTTATTCATTGGCTCTTTCCTGTTGGGATGGTAGCACTTTCGACCACTTCTCCTGTACTTGATACTTCATTTGCATCGAATCTTGATGACTGTTCTTCCTTCGCCGTAATGATAAAGATTATCGCCAACTTTATATTTTTTATGTTTGTTGATATGGTGAGCTCGATTCATCTTCATAGGAAACAGTTCTCTCTAACTTCAACCTCATCATCAAGCAAGACTCGGTAGGTTCTTGACTTCTTCCACTTCTTCATTGATCCGAAGATTTGTAATGAAATGAGTTGTCTTCTTGTATATAATCTTCCATATTATTGATGATCCTTGTTTCGTTGACCATCAATAGTAGTAATAACATTTTGTCTACTATCTTCTTCTTTTATTTAGTTTATTTTTTTTGTTTGGCGGGTTTCTTAGCCTTCCCATTGATTTGGCTAGGCGTCTTTCGTGAGATGAACTAGCCTTATAGCTTAGGTTTTGTCTCAACTCAAGTCTGCTCAAGTGGTGATTTCCATTGAATACGGGATCAATTGCTTCAACATTTTGTCTTTTTAGAGAGCGCGCCATCCTTCATCATCGACCACTTCTCTTTGCCTTTATCATCTTGATAATGCGGAGATGAGGTGATTACTTTGGTGGATTCTTTCTTGGGCACCAATACACGTCACAATGTGAATTCTCCATTTCTATATTTTCCAAGCCAATCTTTGAATATGTAGCAATCTTCAGGATGGAGCACCCGATATATGGACAATAATTAGATTATCTGCTTGTCCGACCTCTTGGTCTTTTACACTCGGTAGTTGGAGACTTTTGAGTGCATGTTTAAACAATTTGGCCACACTTTCCCTCTTAAAGAATACTCTTTGTTCCTTTTTTCTTTTAGGGTGGGGATTGAGTCATTCTCCTTTGGTGTTTGCTTTGGTAGCTCACCTTCGGCGACCTCGGTACATCATTACCTCCAAGTATGAGCTTGGGTTGTGGAGCAGGATTGAATGACTGCCTTGGTTTTTCTTGATAGACAGGTAGCCTTTCTTTGTCTACGTTATAGACTAACCACTTACTTGTATCCTTCTTGTATGAGGTGAAATGTGTTTCACCTTTCTTTGGGTCTAGAGCTTTTGCTCTTTTGGATTTATCTTGCTGGCCATCAGAATGGGATAAATTTAATTTCTCAAATTTAGCCACCCTATCAAGTAGCTCTTGAAATGTGGTAATTGAAGCCATGCAAAGATAAGGCGCCATCTTATCATCAATGTTGCCCATCAGTAATTGAATTGCATGCTCTTCTTCTAATTTTTGTTCACATTTCATACTCATATTTTACCAACGCGTAATATATCTAGTTACTAACTCATCTTTCTTCCTCTTCTCAAGGGCGAGATCAGCAATGGTTATTTTCTTGACTGCGCTGGCGAACCTTTTAACGAACATATTTTCAAGTTCAGCAAAAGTCTTGACTGAGTCATTTGACAACTCAGCATACCATTCAAAAGCAGTCGAAGTTAAACTACTGACGAATTGGTAGAATAATAATGCATCATTACCCCCTGTGTTGCCACAGGATGCTTTGAATTGGGCTAGATGCTGCTTGGGATTACCGTTTCTGTCGAATAGATTGAACTTTGGCATTGAATATCCCTTTGGATATGGAATTTGATCATACTCCACAAGATATGGGCGACCTTTGCTCACCAATTTTTCTGCCTGCCCCGCAGCTATAACAGCTTTAATCTTCTCATTCAAGATAATATCAAGTTGAGAGGCTATCGCGACGGATATAGCTTGTATATTCGAAGCGAGTTGCCGACTCATTTATTTTAATCCTGCTCAATTTGGACCCTTGAAGCATGTGAGATCAAATTTATTGGAGGATTGTGGGCATTCTTTGGAGGCTTGATGATTATTTGGGGGGTAGTGTTGGACTGCTAATATTTCTGCATTAGCGCATCATGATCATCGCATCATCATTTCTCATTTTCATATTCAAGCGGCGATTTCTTTATCTTTGGCTTTCATCAATTTGTCTGCCGCCAAAGTAGTATCGACGAATGTGGGATTTTCTTCCCTTTCTTCTTCCTCTTCTTGTTGTTCCTCTCCTGAAGACTCAGAGGATGCTTCCTCTATTTGAACATTTTGTTGTTCTTCAGGTTGAGAGGGAGGTACTGTCGTACGATGCCTATGTTGATATTGGCATAAACCGGATGGCTCACCGACTTATTGTACCATATACACCACTTCAACAGTCGTTGCATCCTCCTCTTCTTCTTCGTCCTCTTGGACACGAATTTCAGATCGGCGTCTCCAATGAACTTCCGATTCCAAGTGTGGAATCAAAATTTCTTCAGTTAGAGGGCTTCGATCGAAGTTAACCTCCTCTTGATGGGATGAAGTTAATTGATGATGGGATCCCCTGGAGGATTCTCCAAGGTGTCTACCGTCAGATTCTTTATCATTGGGGACCCTCTTTTTAGGCTCCCATCGCTGATAGATTTGAGTTTGGGCGGATCTCTGGGAATTCACACCAGATGTCACGCCATGCCTTTTCTTTAGAGTAATTTCTTTTTGAGGCCTAAGCCTCCATATCTGCTTACCTTTCCACCGGGACCTTTCGGCGGTGGATTCCTGGACAAGCGATCCAAGTGTCACACCCTGATGTTCACCGTATGGGACATGGATTGGTCGGCGTCCTGGCATTGGAGTTGCGGGATGAGGTCTCCTTGAAGGAGCAGCCCTAGCATCCTTGATAACAGGACCTTGGTATTTTCTTTTCATCAGCCCTCTCTCCTTGGCAACTTGGAGAACCCGATGCACTCGTGCAGATATAGTTTCGGGTTTCCTCGAGGAGGCTGGAACTGTGGGGTCGGAAGGGGCTGCTTGAGTGACCAGAAAGTTCCATTTAACCCACTTAAGATTATCAAACCGATTGTGGGTGAGAACACTCACTTCTTGGTTCCTTTGGTTGTGCGGTTGGTACGGCGATAAGTGTTGAAACGCGCTCAAGATTTATTTTTCTTCTTTGCCTCGGTAAGCTTACCTCAGATGAAGAAGCTTGATGCCTCCCAGGCGAATGGTTGGTGGATTGCATTTTAGGGACAAAGAGGCCGTCAGCCGTAACAACCCTCTTCATGATTGGTGTCTCCAAGGGGCGAGCCTCAAAGGCGATTGTTTCTTTTGAAGTGACCATACAGCAGTAGGGGTCACAACTTTAGCGGGCCTTTTCAGAGATTGCTGCACATGGCGTGTAGGACGAGTTTGTACTTCAGCAAGTTGAGGCCTAGCAACTTGCTCATTCAGAAGAGCTGGGAAATCCACGCTACCAAACTGGATGGTAGCTCGGTTGACATTGATGTGTTGAAATGGATGTTGGCACTAAAGTAACGATGGCAAATGACGGAGTGTCATTCTGGGATTTAAAGATGAAAATTAGCAATTAAAAATAGCTACACTATCACCTTACTTCCAAAAAATATGGATATGATAAGATAAAACATATTAAATGCATGCACTAAATAAAATCTCAAATGACTTAAGACTTTATTTAGAAAACTTTGAGATTTTCAAGTTTAACTTATCATTTCCCATTTCAATTTCGTTTCTTATTCGATTCTTTTTTTATATACTCCACTGCAATTATAACTTAGATTTGATTAGCCAAAGATGGAAAGAGAAACCTATCCCCAGCGGAGTCGCCAGAAATCTGTGGGATCCGAAAATTTGCCACCGACCTCTTTCGGAAAAGAAAAGAGTTATTTAAGTGTCGGTGATAATTTCAGAAAGCAGATGAATAGTAGATAAGACACTACCCAGAGATTTCGTTCTCATTTGGTGAGAACTTTTTATATCTGGTTCGGGTTTCCTAGGCAAGCCCTAGTTAATTACCCTCCCAATCGAGAGAGCACTTTCGATTAAGGCTAGTCAATGAATGGTTAAAGAACAGTATATAATTACGAGAGTGGAGTTTAGAACTTATAAAATTTATTATTTTAATTTAAAACTTTTGTGGGGAGCGATGATGCATCAAGATCCCATGGTTCCATCATCCGCTATGCGATCCCTAGTCCAGTCGGAGGAGGTCGACCCAACGGCAGAAGGATCCTTATCGACAACACATGGGTTACATGGTCCAAAGTGTCCTGTAGACTAGGTGGAGTTTGTCTGGGACAAATATAAGTCAACCTTAGCTAACATAGGGCTTTTGCCCAACCAAACACATTCTACATTTCACTCAAAGAAACAAAGCGGTTGGGAACATAATTTATGGCCCATTGGCCGAACCACGGGCCCTCATACCGCCATTTATGTGGTATCACGGCTCCACGTGGATAGAGGACACGCAGACCCCACGTCCTTAGGCTTTAGGAATATTTGAGTGTGAAGGTAGTTAATTTGACATTGGCTCTTTGTGAGCAAAAGTTTTCTTATTTTTACCCAAGACAAACAATTGCGGTGGATTGATTTTATTTTTATTTATTATTATTTTTTTAGTTTTAATTTAAATAATTCATTTCATTTTTATTTATATTTTTGTATTTTCTTTGAATTTTGATCATTTTATGATTGACTTTAGATTTAAATATATATGATCATTTATCATTGAAATCTTAATTATAATTACCCTTCTCAATCCTAGGGTTAATATCAATTGATAGACCTTGTCTACTCTGTCTGATTTTCTGTAGAGGATCGGGTCTAAATTCATTATCTCAAGAAGTATAATCCTTCAAAACCTTGTCCACTCTAGTTTGAACATAGAGGATCGGGTTTGGGACTTTTCTTCCTAAGAATTTGAATTTTAGAAGCTATGTTTGTTGGTTCATATCTTGTATTATATGACAGAATTAGCTTCTCAGATATTATTAATTTGAAATTCTTATAATACCAAATTTTTAGGTTTTGTTAACTCGGACCCGGTCCAAAGACCAAGCCGGGATTATGTAGCATCTGTTCTTTTGTATTTGACTTAGTATTTACTCCAACATGCGACGGATATCTGTTCTTTGGGAATTGTATGGACATTAGAATGTCCAAGTTGGAGTTTATATGTCGATTTTTGATTTTTTTGAGTTTTGTTAACCCAGACCCGGTCCGAAGACCAAATCGGGATTATGTAACATCTGTTCTTTTATTTTATACCTAACTTGCACATGTCCCTATTGTTTGAACACTTCAACATACATACGAGTATCTATTCTTTTAAAATGTTATATGGACATTAAATGTCTAGTTGAAATGTAGGTTCAATTTGCAAGTTTAGGTTTCAATATAACATTTTGGGTTTTCTTAACTTGGTCGACCAAGCGGAAGTATAACATCTGTCATTTTGTATTTGACTTGATTGTAATGCAAGCATGAGTTTTGATATGGGATTTTTAGGTTTTGTTAACCCGGACCCGATCTGAAGACCAAACCGGGATATATAGACCCTGTCAACTCTGACTATTTTCTTGCAGAGGATCGAATCTAGATTAATTATTTCAAGATCTATCATTCTCCAAACCTTGTCAACTCTAGATTATACTCAGAGGATCGGGTTTGAGACTTTTCTTCTTATGACCTTGAATTTGAGAGGATACATGATGCCAATAGATTTATCTTTAGTCATTTATGTAACTAACTTAAGATTTACAATAGCATCATTAGATTTTAGGTTTTGTTAACTTGGGACGTCCCAAGAAGCGGAAGGATAGACCCTGTCAACTCTGACTATTTTCTTGCAGAGGATCAGATCTAGATTAATTATTTCAAGATCTATCATTCTCCAAACCTTGTCAACTCTAGATTGTACATAGAGGATCGGGTTTGGGACTTTCTTCTTGAGATCTTGAACTTACAAAGAATATATTAACAGTGATGCCGATAGATTTATCTTTAATCATTTCGTGATAGAATTAACTTCTAAGATTTACAATAGCATCATTAGATTTTTAGGTTTTGTTAACTTGGTCTAAGACCTCGATCTATAGCATCTATTCTTTGGAAAATATGATATGCATATTATTTTGGCCAAAAGCCCCCCTTTTATGTCACAAATCAACAGGGCATGGGGCTAAAATAAATTATTTTGGAAGCCTATTTGATCAAATATAAAGTGATGGGCCTAGAATGAGTTTAGGCATTTGATTTGGGCTAAAAACCCTTTCTTTATGTGGCAAATCAGCAAACATAAAGGGGCTAAAACAAATCATTTTGAAGGCCCATATGATCAAATATAAAGTGATGGGCCTAGAATGAGTTTAGGCATTTGATTTGGGCTAAAAACCCTTTCTTTATGTGGCAAATCAGCAAACATAAAGGGCTAAAACAAATCATTTTGAAGGTCCATATGATCAAATATAAAGTGATGGGCCTAGAATGAGTTTAGGCATTTGATTTGGGCTAAAAACCCTTTCTTTGTGTGGCAAATCAACAAACATAAAGGGGCTAAAATAATCATTTTTGAAGGCCCATATGATCAAATATAAAGTGATGGGCCTAGAATGAGTTTAGGCATTTGGTTTGGGCTAAAAACCCTTTCTTTATGTGGAAAATCAGCAAACATAAAGGGGCTAAAATAATCATTTTTGAAGGCCCATATGATCAAATACCCATAGCCCATTTATTTCTCTTGATAAGGGAGAGAGGAATATAAAAATATGAGTAGATGTCATATTTCATTTAAAAGAGGCAAGTGGATTAATTAAAATCCACCTCCTTCACATGCAAGCTCATGGCAAGTGGGGGGACAAATACTCATTAAATTTATTAAGAAGATATGGCAAAGACTTTATTTTTCTCTTAAAAAAAAAGAGATAAGGATGCACAAGGGCATGTCCATGCATGTGCATGCAATATGACAAATGGCATTACATTAGATGGTTTCCTTGCATGCAATTTATGACATGGCATAATGATGCCATAAGAATAGATGGCAAGGAAAGGGCTAAGGAAGCCTATAAATAAGAAGAGATTTCCCTTTCACAAGGTACTTACATTTTCTGCTCTCCTTTTCTCCCTTATACCACAAGTTTAAGTTCTTTCAATCTTGCATAAAGGGTTAAGTTGTGTCACATATACTTGTGAGTTTCTTTTCTAACTTAACCATTTTTTTATCTTCTTGATATATGTCATGTCATATGGTAGATTTAATTTATTCCATATGTGTTTGCTTCAAGTCTTCACTATGTCTTATGTATGTATGTAAACCATGATGGGAATGACAAGTAAAGTAGGGGAGGTATTTATGTTTGAACATATGTCTAATGTGTATTTCACATGTCAATCTAAATAGAATTCTAAGGTGAGTATTACACCATGTCATAATGATCAAACATGAAAAATAGCATGATATAGAAATTCAACACATAAGCATTTATATTTGAGATAAAGAAAATTTTAAGCCAACATAACTTAAGCATTTCATCCTTTCTTTCTCCCTTCCCTTTTTTTTTTTAGAAAATTTGGCTCTCAATCATCCCATAGGGCTACTTGGAGAATAGGCCTTCCCACCACACCAAGGCGTGCATGGTAGGTGTGGTGAGACCTCGAGAAAATTTATTTGCCCAAAGCCAAGAAAAGTGCATGGGGTTCATAACATAGCACAATTTTCCTATCCTTATCTCCGTGCTTATCAAAGTTTACAACAGCCTCCCGGCTCTCCCCCCGTAGGGGTTACCATGAGAGACTGAGCCTGCCCACCATGCCAAGAAAGGCGTGCATGGGTGGTGTCGTGAGACACCGCGGCTGAAACTTTGATAGCTAGCATTTCCCTATTAACAAGATATCACACATGCAAGTTTTATTTCATGTATGTTCTATTTTCCACACTTTGATCACATGTTAGATATGTAAAAGGAGAATTTGCAAACATCAATCTTTCCAATCAACAAGAAATTAAAGCATAAGAAAGAAAGGATTTTGAATATTGCATGATTAATTGTCACATACTAGAAAGATTCAAGCATTCATTAAACTAAGCATGAATAATTATATGCATATACCTTCCTTTTCAAACACTTAGAAAATTTTTACACATTTTTGTTTACCAAAATTTTTGACCTCCGTCATATAGGCCTTGGAGACTAAGGCCCCACCAGCCAAGAAAGGCGCATGGTAGGTTTAAGACACCTCGGAAAATTTTTATTTTCCCACCACGCCAAGAAAGCGTGCATGGGTGGTGTGAGACACCGCAAAACTTTGATAACAGCATTTCCCTTAATATTAGAGTATAAAGATGAATTTTACCATCCTTATCTTCATGCTTATCAAAGTTTTACTCCTCTCTCCCATGTTGCCATGAGGCAGACACCCCTGCAAGAAAGGCGTGCATGGGTGGTGTCGTGAGACACCGCGGCTGAAACTTTGATAGCATAGCATTTCCCTGTTAATAAGATATCACATATGCAAGTATGCAAGAATGAAACTCATAGATAATAGCAAGTGGTATAACCAAATCCCTTTCTGTTTAATTTCAGATTTCAAATTGCATATGAAAGAGGCATGATATATATATAATTCCCTTCATAGGAAATAAAATTGAAGCAAAGTAGAAGCATGAAATTCATAGAGAACGACATCATATGCAAGCTAATTGATTTCTCCCTTAGATAAGAAAGTTTAGCAAGCCTTATACTCATCAAATAACAAAATGATTGATTCCCCCTTAGGGGAAAATATTTTCAGCAAGTATTTTACCCATTAAATAACAAGATGATTGATTCCCCCATAGAGGAAAATAAATTTCAGCAAGCTTCATGCCTCTAGACAACAAGCTAATAGTTTTCTCCTCTCACAAAAAATAATTTTCAGCATGCTTATGCCTCTTAACAACAAGCTAATAGTTTTCCCCTTTCATAAAAATGCTTTCAGCATGTATCATACACATTAGAAGCAAATCGATTCAATTTCTCTCTAGTAAAAATATTTTCAGCATGCATTATCCCTTTAGAAAAGCCAATCAATGGATTTCCCCTTAGGTAAAATAATTTCAGCAAGCATTGCATCATTCCCATGCTAAATAAAAGAATTTCAGCATGTATCATAGCGAGAGGAAGCTAATTGAAGCCAATTGAGACATGTAACCCGTAGAAGGATAACAAGTAGTATGACATTTAGGCTACACATCTAAACTTGTCATATCCCCATACTTCTATCTTAACTCCATCTCTCCTTGATTTCAGATTTTATGTGCAAGAGGCAAAGCAAATGAAACTCATAGGAAATAGCAAGTAGCTACCCATACCCCTTACAAAAAAAATTGATTCAACCTCTCTTAGGTAAAAACCAATTTTAGCAAGCACCTAAAGAAAGTGTAGGCATCCACGGACAAGAGAAAACAACAAAAGTTTTACGTATTACTTATCTAAGCATTTTTCAGCAAGCATAAATACCATAAAATCCAAAAAAAATGATTTGGGCCATACATCATCCCAAATCCCTAAAGGAAACTCTTAGCATAATCCCAAGCATAAGATATAGCATATTTAGCAAAACCCTAACTTCTAAAGAAACTCAAATGCATAAGAACAAGCTTAGGGTTAGAGAAACAACCCGGAGGTTTCAATGCTAAGAGGAAAGGAGGAAAGGGGTTTGGGCTAGGGTTCTAACCCTCAAGTTTGATTGAGCTTCTACCGATCGGAAAGATGAGAAGAGGAGATCGCATGGGAATCGTGAACTTCAGAGTGAGAAGGAGTCTGTGGGGAGTTCGAGCGACAAGAGGAGAGAATCGAATCAGGCTAAAGTTTCAAGAGCCAGGAAGCGAGAGGGAGAGTCGAATCGGGAGAGGAAACGCGTGAACAGGAAGCGTGGGGAGGAGAACGAGAAGATCATGAGAGGGAATCGTGAGCAGTAGTGGAGATCATGAGCAAGAAAAACGAGAGAGGGGAGAGTCAAAATGAGGGTAGAGGGCGTGAAATGAGGGTCAACGCATCGTTTCGATCTTTAGGGCCGGCGGTCTCTCCTGATTGGCTGAACGAGCGGCGGGAGTTAGGTAGGGCTTAAGAGGGGTTTAAGGGATTAAGCAACCATTAGTCCCTTTAATTATAATTTAATATTATTTTATGTGATATTAATTTATGCACTAAACCCTAGCAATATAGATGTCAATTTTAGGTGTTTCAGTTGTGCCGAACGCAACGGCGTGATCAATTTGGCGATCGGAGGCTGTTCGGACAACGTCGGCGACGGTCGAAGTGAAGTTAGGTCTAAATTGTGCGACGTCGCATTCGAATTGATCGACATTCGTGCACATTTTGCCGAGTCGATCTCGGAAGGTGTCGTTTGATAGGTCTCGACGTTTCGGCGACGACGACGCGATCAATTTCGCAAACGGAGGTCGTTTAGACATCGTCGAGGCTTCTCGACTTGGATATGCGCATAATTTCATTAAAAATTAATTTTAATTTTAATTTTTGGATCGATCATTAATTGATTCGATATTTTCGATTTAATTAATTTTAATATTTTGCGCATCAATTTTTTTTTTCAAATCGAAGCGAATTTAATTGATTTCGATCGCGATTAGGGGGATTAAACATCTATGTCATTTATTCAATTTCCAATGACACATAGTTGTAGGTCAACATGATGTTTCTATATTTTGAGATAGTACATCATACCTCAATGTTGTACTCGATCAGTTCAATAACTGCCCTCTAAGATCTGTATGGTGTCCCTACGACTCCAAATTAAAAGACCACATAGGGTTTTGATAAAGAAGACCAATTTATTTTCATTTGCTTCTTTGTATTATTAAAAATTGACATTTGTTATGTAAGAACTTCTTAGATCTATTTCAGGCTCTAAGAAATTCTTCCATCAAATGCTTTACATGGCTAAAAGAATGTTAATCATCTTTTTAGTCTTTTTTGAAATGAAGGTCTCCTAACCACCTTCTTCTTCTTCTTGTGTTTGAAGAGCTTTGCTCTTATCATCATTTATGTTTTGAGTTCTAGCTAGCTCAACATCTTTATTTTTGCATTTTAGATTGAACATGTTGTAACAACTTTGACCTTTTTCTTTTTAAGATGTAATAGTACAGTGTCTAATAAGGTGAGATCCCTATTTTGATAGCTCTTTTTTACCCACCCAATATTTGAAGACAAAATAATATTCAATTAAATGACTTATGAGTCTATGGAGTGGACAATAATTGAGATCATCAACTTTGTCTACTTGGTCTGACCATCATGACTCTAGTAATTGTAATCCTAATTTGAGGGCATGTCTAAAGATCTTAGTAGTACATTCTCTTTTGAACGACTACTACTTAGACATCTTCTCTTCGAGGGTTGACCCCTTTTTCTTATCCTCTATCAGCGTTGCTGCCGATCATGAGGTTGTCATTGGTCCTAAGGTTGCTGCACCTCTATTCCCATTTTTCTTAACCATGAATGTGAATGTTGTATTGACATCGTTATTTTTCGCATCATGCAATTTTGATTATTTTCCTTTTCCAAAGGGATTATTATTATAGTTGGTACTAAAGCCTTTTTGTTTTGGAAGGCTTTCAAACTTGGTTACACGATCCAATAATTCTTCGAATGTGTTAATCATAGCCATGGCTAGATATGGAGCAATCTGATCATTGATATTCCACATAAAGAGTTCTACTATATGCTTTTCTATGAGCTGTTGATCACATTTCATATTTAGATTTCTCCATCTAGTAATATATTTGGCAACACTTTTGACTTTCTTACACTTTTTCAAGGTAATATCTACTATCGTTACTTTCTTTGTTACTCCTACAAATCTCTTAGCAAAGAGTGTTTCTAGCTCGACAAAGGTTTTTGCTGAGTTGTTAAGTAACTTAGCATACCATTTGAAGGCCATGTTGGTAAGACTGTCAATAAATTATCATAGTAGTAAAGAGTCATTCCCTCCGGTATTTCCACATGTGGCTTTGAACTAAGCTAGATGTTATCGTGGATTTTCTGTGCTTAAAAAAAATGTTGAATTTTAGCATAATGTACCCTTTAGGATACTATGCTTGATCATATTCAGCTTGGTATGGCCGGCCTTTTCCAACTAGCTATTCAATATCTTCTAAAGTGATGACTGCTTGACTTTTTGGCTGATGAGATCTTCTACTTGAGATTTGGTGATAATGTCAGCCTCTTAATGGGCATTTAATGTAACTTCCCTTTGAGCTTCTACTTTTGAGCTAAAGTTGTTGGAAAGTTAGGTGTAGCATTTTATATGCCCCTAGTTTCAACTATTGGATTGAATATCTCTAGAGGATTTCTTGGAGGCACTTGTTGCATTGCAGTTGCTTTGAGGTTAAGTTGACCAAACAACTCTTTCATTAGTTGGCTCATTTCATTTAGGTGGTTGTTAGGCTGACTGATTTTTGGTCTCTTCTTTGGAGCTGAGAACCCATTTGTCATTGTAAAATTGTTACAATGTCTGTTAGTTCTTCAGTTACCTCAACTTCTACTTGAGCTTCATCACCAAGTTATTTATGGCCCAGATTCTCTTGATATTCTTTATCATTTGGTTATTTCGAGTGCGGGTGTCACATTTCTATTTCATAAATATGTATTGACCATGCGAACAACTTCGGCTTCCATGCAATCCATATCTTCATCATTTTGGAAGTCCAAAATTGGTTGTTATTCATTGATTGGAAAATCGTCATCTTCTAGGAAGAGTAGATTATCTATCTTATCATCTATTGGCTAATTCTTTCAGGACAGAGTTGTTGTTTTCTTTGGAATAGAGAAAAGAAATGACACCACATAGAGTTTAGGAATATTTTATTTAGATGACCAAATATGGCATTAATGAATAAACATATTATCTCGAAAGATAAACATGCTCTCCCATAATGCATTCGATCATCTCAATAAAATACTCATAAGGCTAATGGGTCTTTCGAGTACTAAAGTATTTTTCTCTAAACTACATGAAAAAGTAGAATAGGGTTTATTTTATCCTAGGATCATGGTTCCCTATAAAGGCAAGCCTCTATAGTTAATTACATCTTAGGAAGGGTGTTCTTCCTAAGAATACTCTCGATTAAAGAAATAAGTATTATTCCTAAAGACTACTAAGATAGCTTTCAAAGGATTGATTTATGGAAATTCAATTGGGAGAGGTCCAAATTAGAAAGAGTTATTTTCAAGAGTCAAATGGGAAAGAGTAGGAAATGCCTATTGATACTGGGATATCCAATAGATATTTTAACTATCCTATGATTAGGCTTCAAAGTTGGGATTTTAATTTTAGATTTTGAGATGTCAATTTCTTAAAAATCTAGGTCTTAGATTCTAACATCACAAGAATACAGAAATGCCTAGGGTTGAAGACTTATTCCTTAAAGGAAGCTTTAGAACCTAATCTACAGGTGCTTCTGACACATGTCAGATGCTCAACCTAATTCTATCCTTGGGAATCATTGGTCATTCTCACTTGAGTAACCCACATAACTCTTCTAGACTTACCCGCTCGGAGAAGGCTACCATATGAATTTATACGATTTTAAAACCATGAGGCTAAGTCATATGAATGTAAGATGGCCTTGTATTTGGGAAAAATTTCTGAAATTCATTTAGGCCATAAGAATATAATTTATGTTCATATGAAATTAGAAAAAGGTTATGGGCCAAATTAGAATAGAAGAATGTGTACTTCCATCATAGGCTCTCAAAGGTCAAGCCCAAGTTCTCTAGCAAGGATGGAAGTCCTTCATTAATCAAGAGTGAAATAATATGATTTATGCATGATGTTAAAACATCCAGCTAAAGGGTTGCTACATATTTTATCTTGCTTTAATACCTAGGCTTTCATATGAAGATTATGAGTTGTATTTATTTTTATATTTCAATTGATTTAGTTTGGTAGAAAATTTGGTTTACTCTATGAGCCTACGTCTAGGCATTCATCACAGCACAAACACAGCATAGAAAAAAACCTAGAAAAAGCATGTTGTTTCTATTGCGCACCCAAAATAAATCAAGCCAAATTAAATTATATAAGAAAAATGTCAATGCAACCTGGTACTTGACACCAGAAAGAAAAAAATTGGCTGAGTTCTCTTTATACAACCCAAATAGAACTACAAGTTTAGATCTATGGGTCTTCTTTCCAAGAAAGTCTCCTTCTTCAAGGACATCCATTAGGCTCCACAGGGACCACCGTACCATCTCCTGGTTGGGTCAACTCCTACTAATCCTAGTCCTCGTAGATCCTAACCAAATTCTAAGCTCAAATTTACATTTAAAATTCAAAAAAGAAATCCTAAGCCCTGCAAAATAGATGTTAGAAAATACACACAACACACAAAGAAGTTTATATTTCACAAACATACAGGCTTAGCATTAGTTGCTTGCCAAGCCCACCTATCATATGGACTATGTTAAGGGATTTTCAGCACCTGCAAGAAAATAGTAATTTTATGATTTATTTATTACAGTGATCTCTTTAACACAATCCTCTGCAAAAAATAGTGTTAAATCTAAAAAGAATGCCCTAATATCTAGTCTAACGAGCAAACAAGCCTAGGAATCAAGTCTGAAGAAATACACCACACAAACATGTGAAGCACAACACAATATATTACAAGAGATTAAAAGAAAATCACAGAATGATCTAACCTAGATCTAGAGTCTATGACCTAAGTAATTTAGTGTGTGTAAAAGAGGGGTTTGTGTGGCAAGGCTTTGTTAGGCTCCTTTAAGTTCAAGTTTAAATTTGAAGTTTGAATTTGTTTAATTTTTACCATTGGTTGGTTTCAATTCAAATGGTTTAGTGATTTAATTTTCCTTTTTTATGTTCATTTTATCTGGTTAAAGTAGTATTTAAGTTTTCAAGAATGAGAAATAGAATTTTAGGTGAAACTCACTTTATTCCACATCCTAAATCCTAATGAGGTTTCCAAAAGTCTAACTAAGATCCCTAGGTATCTTAATTAATATTTTTTGATGTTATTTATGTTTGGATTAGTTTTATGTTATTTTATTTGTTTAAAGTACTTTATTTAATTTAATTTGTTTTATTTTGAATTAAGCTATGTGGATTTCATTTGATTTGGCTTATGTTAATTTAAAGAGTTTGATTTTATTCAATTTAACTTAAGTTATTAAATTATGGATTTGTAAGCTTAAGGTTTAAGTTCATTAATATGAATTAGTACCTTAGGTTTGTTCATGGATTATGCTTAACCTAAAGTACTTAGGTTAATTATTTAATCTGATTTAATTGACCTAAGTTTTAGATTCATTCTTAAATTCATTATAGATGAATGATTTTATTAAATTTTATTAATTCAAAATGTAAGGTTTAAGTTAATTAATAGTTTTATTAGCTTAAAGTTTTATTTCATTATCCTAAGATTGAATTTGATCACTTTAATTGACTTAGGATATTTAGATAAGTTCCTTAATAGTTTTCTGATGTTTGAATGAAATTGATTTGAACTACCATTTAATTTAATAAATTAATTAATTTCCTTAACCTAATAATTGATTAACATTGACAAAAGGATTTAGAAATTTAATAACTTTAATTACAGATCAATTAGATTAAAATGTCCAAAGTTTCATCTCGATTAGATTTGTAATTAGGGAGTAATTAGAGTTTTAATTATTTCATTAAAACCTAACTTAAGCTTAATTTATTGAGATTCATTTAAGGGTTTTATTTTTCATAAATTCTTCACTAAAATACCTTTCTAATGAGGAGTTATTCATAATTTTGAGTTAACTGGTTGATTTATTATAATTTAATTAAGTTCAAGTTATTTACTTGAATTATTTAATTTATTTAATTGCCTAGTTAGGTCAATTTAAGGATTTTTTAGGTTTAATTGAGTTTAAGTGATGTTTTAATGTTCACTAAAGGTCATTAGGGTGATTTAAGGTAGTTGGATTAAAATTTCCTAATTATTTCATTAAAGATTAATTAATTTGATTAATTTAAGGGTTAGGCATATGAAATTTCAATTTTCTTTGAATTTAGTAAATTAAATCCCCAAAAATTCACCTAAAGTGTGTTTTATGCTTAATTTTTTTATCCAAAGTTTCAAATTAATTGGACTATTAATTTGAGAGTAATTAGGGTTTAATGTTTTTCAATTAAACCCAAATTAAGGTGAAAATACCAAATAAAAATTGAGGATTTTAATTTCTATGGATTCTTCTCATCAAGGTGAATCCATAGAGTTTTTATTTTTAATTTTCTGATTTATATTTAATTTTCTATGATTTTTTGAAGTTTCTGTGATTTTTAAATAATTTTAAAACCATTTTTGACTAATTTTAACAGAATTTAAGTGATGGGGCCCATGTGGGATCCGCGTACCGCATGGCACTCGCTTGCGTGGCACATCGCACCATGTGAAACGCACAGGTTGGTCTGCATGGAGCCCACGTGGCGCCATGTCAGCCCGCACGGTTACGCGAGATGATCCTGGACCGTCCGGTTGAAGATTAGATGGTCTGGATCGATCCTATGGTTCCTTAAAGACGAAAATCAATCTAGTCTGCCTAGATCTGGACCGTCCAATCCAAATCCATGGATCGGACGGCAAAGAGCTCTTCTCCTTCATTTCTTGCAGGAGCCGAGAGCCGTCCAACTTGTTTTGCTAATATCTTTTGATCTAGGCAACGAAATCACACGATTTCAATTGCTACACGATTGCTGAAGGAAATCCTATAATTCTAAATAGTTGGATCAACTTGAAGATCACGTTTCCTATGAAAATGATCAAAACCAAAAGCTCCAAGGAAAAAAGCAAGTACGTTAATGGCGTACCTTCGTTCCTTCACTTTCAAGCCACGGGATAGATTCATTTAGCTTCGAAACTCTAATAATATCTCATGTGCCAAAGGAATTGGACTCTCTTTTCTCAGATTGGTCTCTTGACCAAGGTTGGATCGATCCAAATGGTGTTGGTCGTTCTCCTACTCGCCGGGGATTTGGTAGGTGGGGAATGGTTTGTTTCCTCTTCATTTTCACTAGAGAAAGTGATGGAAAGGTTGTTATTGCTTGAGGTGAGGTCTAAGTATGTCGTTCCCCCTTGGTCATGAGTTTCATCTTTATATTTTTCCTTCTTGGTTGGCTTGGCTGATAGCAAACTTTGAAGGGTTGCTTCCATGCTCATTCCTCATCCTCCACCTAGTTCAAATGAAGAGGTGGAGGGGAAGAAGATAGCCAAATGGCATTTTTCTTTCTTCCCATTTTCCATTTTCTAATTCCCCTTTTTTATTTTTCTTTTATTATTTCCATGAAATATGACATTATCATCTTAGTTTGGACTAAAGTATGATATGCACAAATTAATCTCAAATGGATTTGAGATTAGGTTTAATTCCAATTGAATTGGCTTAGGGAATTTGAATCCAACCAAATACTTTGATTGAAAGTATTTGGAGTTAACTTTAGCTTTTTAATTTTTAAGTTTATTCTTTAAACCATAATGCAATTGATGCTCAATTGCATTATGATTTGATTAAACCATTTAATTTGAGTTGATTTTAAATTTAATTTCATTTAAACCCATTTATTTTAAACAAGTTAGGTATGATTCCAAATGAGTTCAAATGATCAATTTGATTCAAATAGAATGGGTTTGGATTCTTTCATTCATTTTAATTTGGTTTTAATTTGATTTATTTGAGTTAATCCAAATTGAAAGTTTGGATTGATTCTACCTATACCAAATAAACTCATAAAGATTTTCTAGGAGATTAGGTGAAGTGTCCTAAGCATTGAATATGGAGATTCCTATTTGAGAATAGGAATTCATAATTACTGATTTCAAATTGATGTTAACCTCATTTAAAAATGAGGTAAACAAATGGACCCCCAATATGTGTAGTGGATTAATTAAATACAATGCACATATTGGTGTTGATTGGATTGATCAACATAAAAGCATCTTGGGTTTCCAAATCAGGATTTAAATTTTGTTTTAACTTTGATTGTGAAAGATAGACATATACATACTTATACTTATTTTGGAGGGTGATTCACGTAATTAGCTAATAAGATCAAACTGTTAAGGG
Organism: Cymbidium sinense; assembly: GCA_021442155.1. Classification (NCBI taxonomy): domain Eukaryota; kingdom Viridiplantae; phylum Streptophyta; class Magnoliopsida; order Asparagales; family Orchidaceae; genus Cymbidium; species Cymbidium sinense. Next base: position 76,530,311 of record CM038230.1, read on the forward strand.
CATGATCCATCCTAGTTAGCTAAAGAGAGGAGAGGGGTCTTTAAAGACATGATCCAATCCTCAAAAGCTATGTTGGGGAGAAGAGGCTTGAAATGCTTGATCCTAATCCGCAGTACTCAGACTACTAAACAGGGGTCACATGGACTTAATCTTATTTAAGTATTCCAATGAAATGGGGCCTTCAATAGCTTGATTCCATTCCTTAGAAATTTGAATAGGAAGCCAACTAGGGGACTTACTCCTATTTGATTAAATAATAAGATGGGGTCGTTAAGGGCATGATCCATCTTAATTAGCTGAAAAAAGGAGAGGGGTCCTTAAAGACATGATCCAATCCTTAAAATAGGATGCCAACTGGGGGACTTACACCTATTTAGGATGCCGATTAGGGGACTTACTCCTATGTGATTAGAAAGAATGTCGACTGGGGACTTATATCTTTCTGGCTATTAGAAAGGGATCATAAAGACTTTATCCAATCTGACTCGCTTGTGTAATATGAAAGGGGCATTAATGGCTTTATCCAATCATGTACACAAAAGTAGGATGCCGACTGGGGACTTACTCCTAGATGATTAAAAAGAATGTCGATTGGGGACGTATATCTTTCTGGCTATTAAAAAGGGGTCATAAAGACTTGATCCAATATAACTTGCCTGTATAACATGAAAGGGGTCTTGATGGCTTAATCCAACCAGGTACACAAAAGTAGGATGCCGATGGGGAAATTACTCTTAGATGATTAGAAAGAATACTAACTAAGGGACTTACATCTTTCTGGCTATTAAAAAGGGGTCATAAAGACTTAATCCAATCTAACTCGCCTGTGTAATATGAAAGGGGCCTTGATGGCTTGATCCAATCATGTACACAAAAGTAGGATGTCGATTGGGGACTTACTCCTAGATGATTAGAAAGAATGCCGACTAAGGGACTTACATCTTTCTGGCTATTAGAAATGGGTCATAAAGACTTGATCCAATCTAACTCACTTGTGTAACATGAAAGAGGCCTTGATGGCTTGATCCAATCATGTACACAGAAGTAGGAATGGTGCCACGAGGGCTTGCTCCAAACCTACAAAGATATTTTTCATGGGAATGGTGCACGAAGGCTTACTCCAAACCTAGAAGGGCATGAGAAAGTTGCCACAGAGGGCTTGCGCCCATCTCAAGTCATGTACAGGAAAGGTGCCACAAAGGGCTTGCTCCTATCCTACAGGTGATATGGATGAGGAAAAGGAGTTAAAATGACTTAATTTCTAATCCTCAAAAGTTTTGACTAATAACCAAGAGTCTCATGAATTAATCCTTACTTAATTAGCCTAACCTGAAGGGTGATAGAAAGTTAATTTTCAAATACATTTGCGAATGAGTTTACAACATTCCAGATAAATGATACAAGTTGAAGCAAAAGCAATAAAGAGAAATAATCTTTTATTTTATTGATCTTTATTTGGCAACAAGTTACAAGTTACACATAATATTTCTTTAGGTAACATCCATTGATAGGTGGTATTGGACGTTCACCATCACAGGTAATAAGTTGGTAAGAACCTCCTTCATAGGCATTTTCCACTACAAATGGTCCTTCCCATGTTGGCTCGAATTTGTTGTTGATTCTTCGATGATCTAGGATTAGTCGTCTAAGAACCAAGACCAAGTCTCCTACTTGGAAAGTTCTAGGATGAACCAATCTATCATGTGCCTGAACCATACATGATTAGTACAGTTCAAGGTTTTGTTGAGCTTTCAATCATTTTCCTTCAAGATTCTCAAGTTCTTCCAAGCGAATCTTATGATTATCATCTGTCGTAGCATCATTATTAATAGCTATTCTTAATGAAGGCAGTTGCACTTCTAATGGAATAACCGCTTCAGTCCCAAAAACTAAAGCATGTGGTGAAGACTGAGTTGGTGTCCTATATGTGATTTGATATGCCCATAAGATGTCAACCAACTTTTCATGCCATTAGAGCTTGTTTTCATCAAGTATCTTTTAAAATTCTTAAGAATGTTCTATTAAATGCCTCAGTCAATCCATTCGCCCTAGGGTCATAGATGGTAGAGTATTTCCAATCAATTTTATGTCTAGCCACAAATTGATTTGTTTTCATTGATCTAAAGGATGGACCATTGTCTAATATGATTCGACGAGGAATGCCAAATCGATATACGATATTTTCCTAAAAGAACTTTAGCACATGAAATGCCTTTACCTCTTTCAGTAGTATCGCTTCAGCCCATTGAAAAAATAATCTGTTGTAGCTAAAATATAATGATGTCCTTTTAAAGAAAGAGGATCAATAGGCCCTATGATGTTGGTAACCCAACTCTCAAAAGGCCAGGAGGCAACTGTAGGGTGTAATACATTTGGGTGGTTGATGTAATACCACACCATGTACTTGGCATTGATGGCAACAACTTGCAACCTCATGCAGTCAGTTAGTATTGATGGCCAATAATACCCAAGTCTCTTGATTTTTAATTTCATTTTGGGCCTAGATTGGTGTGCTCCACACAATCTAAGGTGTATCTCAGTCACAACCTTATGGGCTTCTCATTTGTCTAAACAATGGAGCCACATTTGATCGAATGACCTATGATATAAAGTATTATTAATTAATGCATAAGATAAATCATGTTTCTTTATTTGATTTGCTAATGATTTATTTTCAGGAAGCCCCCCTTACTTAAATAGTCAATAAACGGTTGCCTCCAAGCGCATTCTATTTGACTTTCAGTAAGAGTGGCTATTCTTTGTATTTCTTATTGCCTATTAAAGTAGTCTAAATCTATAGGAGACACAACCTGTTGATTTTGAACTTCTATAAAAATTGATTCTTTTTCTAGGCATGTGATTTCTTTGGCTAGTTTAGCCAAAGCATCTGCTATTGAATTCTCTTGGCGAGATATTCTACATAGCATTACATATGGAATATTTTCAAGTAATTTCATTGTATATTGATGATAACTGAAGAGCTTTGGATGCAAAACCTTATAGATTCTACTTACTTTGTTTTGAACTAGTTGGGAATCCCCAAAAAAATTTATATTTTTAATTTCCATAAGGATTTCCAACTCTAAACCACTAATAAGAGCTTCATATTCAGCTTCATTGTTTATACAAGGCTCAGCCAAATGATATGAATATCTCATCATTCCTTTTTCTGGGGTTATAAAGATTAACCCAATTCCTGTCTTCCCTGGGTTAGATGAGTTTGATTCTTTATGTCTTCTTGATGATGATGCACCATAGAAGTAAATTTCCCAGGTGGCATTAGGTTTACCTTCCAATGCTATGATATGTTTATCTGGGAGATCATCATTTAAAGGAGACCCTTCAAGCATAGGGTGTGCTGCTAAGAAATCTGACTATTTGCCCTTTTACAACATGAAGAAGAATATAAGTGATCTCAAATTGTAATAAAATCATTGACCATTGTGCTAAATTTCCAGACAGTATTGGACGGGTCATGAGATATTGCAAAGGATTCACCCTTGAAATCAGGTTGACCTTATGAGAAAGCATATAATGCCTCAATTTATGTGCGGCAAAAACTAAAGCTAAGCAAAGTTTCTCAATAGGAGGATAATTTTTTTCCATTGGGATAAGCCTGCGACTTAGATAATAAAGGGCATTTTCCTTCCCATCTTTATTTGTTTGAGCTAATAAAGCCCCATAAGATTCATCCATAACCGCAATATAGAGAATTAATGGCTTTCCCAGAATCAGGGAAGCCAAAACAGGAGGATTCATTAAATATTGCTTTAGGTTTTCAAAGGCACCCTGGCATTTTTCATCCTAAATAAATTTAGAATCTTTCTTCAGTAATGCTGCAAAGGGTTGACACCTTCTAGATAAATTTGATATGAATCTCCTTAGGTATGCAAGCCTTCCCTGGAATGATCTTAGCTGTGTAAGACTTCTAGGTTGCGGCATTTTTATAATAATTTTTATCTTTTCTGGATCAATTTCTATCCCACGATGCCGCACTACGAACCCTAAGAATTTCCTTGAAGTCACTCCAAATGCACACTTCAAAGGATTTATCTTTAAGTTATAGTGGCGCAATCATTGAAAAATGACCCATAAATCATAGAAATGATCTTGTTTTATTTTACTTTTAATGACTAGATCATCAATATAGCATTCCACTTGATTATGAATTAAGTCATCGAATATTCTAGTCATAGCTCTTTGATAAGTAGCTCTAACATTTTTGAGACGAAATGACATGACCATGTAACAGAAAATCCTATTAGAATTCTGAAAGTCGTATGCTTTTCATCTTCTGGGGATATCATAATTTGATTATAACCAGATGATCCATCCATAAATGAAAAGATCTCATGCTTGGAGGCTATGAATTGAATTATCATAAAGGCTAGTTGTGCATTACATCCTAGGATAAACCTAGCATTTCATCATAACTCGAGGCAAAGCAATCTTTATACTCGAAGAGTAAAGTGATTAACTCTTTAGAATCTTCTGGACCCAGCAAAGAGCTAATAAAAGTCAATTTTGGGTTCTCAGGAGTTCCTAGGTTAACCTCCTTTAATTCATCTATAGTAGATTTTATCTCTTTTTCAAATTCAGGAGGTGCACTCTGAAGTGAATCATCATTGGATTCCTTCATAGTTTTTATGAATGAGTTTTCTAGAAGAGTAGAAGAGACTTCAAAGAGCTTATTTACTCAACGATTACTTATCATTATACAATGCTCTGTATCATCAAATGATTCAATAGTACCAAACCCAATGCCAGCTTTGGAATGGAAATTTCTCAGTTTTTCATTCCATAAGCTCTCCATGTGTTGGCTTTATCTTTGGGCCAAACATTTGTGATAAAACCATGTTTCACATAATTCTTTACACAAGTCAAATACCTGTCAAAAGGAAGTTCTATTATTTCATTGAAAGATGGTTCTTCAAGCGTTACATCTCCTTCTGAGCTTGAAGGACTGGGTACAGAATAAAATAATGTTGACTTCCCCACTTCTCTTGATAAGTTAGGGGCTACTTTGAACTCTAATTAAGAAATTTTATTTTGATTTAGAGGAGTCAAAGTTAAAGTATCCACATAATTTTTCAATTTTTCATATGTGGATAGCTCAGACTCTTCCTTTAATGTTTTGATTTCTTCCTCATTAGTATTTGATTCTAAGGAGATCTTAAACTTTATTGAAGCATTTCTACGATGAGATTCTTCATCTGAGCTGGATTCCAAATCAATATGAATTATTGGAGGTTCTTTTTCTTTTTCTTTTTCTTTTTCCTCCTTTTCATTCTTTTCATCTTTCTTGATTATTATACTTTGTGCTTCAATAATGATGGATTTCATAGAATCAAATCTAGGTTTCTTAGGCATATAGTAAATAGCATCTTCATAGAGCTCAATCTCATGAATAGAGAATGGTTGTATATCTCCTTTTATAACATATTCCACTCCATCCCTAGTGTACTTAATACACTGGTGGAGTGAAGATGGAACCATTCTATACTCATGGATCCAAGGTCTGCCTAAGAGAGCATTAAAGGAAGTTTTTGAATCTATAATGTGAAATTTTGCTTCAATTTTCAATCCTTTTATTTATAATAATATAATGATTGAACCTAAAGATTTTTCACCTATTTTGTTAAAGCCCCTTAACAACATCTTATTAGAGTCAAGTCTTCTACTATTAATTTTTAAGAATGTCAATGCTCTAGAGTTCATGATGTTAACAGATGCGTCGGGATCTACTAGAACACTTGACAATCTTGTATTTTTCAATTTTTATAGCAATATAGAGAGGATGGTTATGGTCATTAGTTCCAAAAAGTAGATCCTCATCGGAGAAAGTAATTCCTGGGATCTCCTTAAAGTAACAAGCCTCTTCTGAGAATGTAGCTGCTAGTTGAGTGAGGCATACCTCTGGATCAAGTAATGCCTGTACTAATGACTCTCTCATTTCTTTTGAAAGAATGAGAGCATCATAAATGCTTAATCTAGCAGGGAGCTTCCTAAGATGGGATAGAACATTATAATCTACTTTGGGAACCTTTATTTTTGCTAGTATTTCCTTAAGTAAGGAATCTAAACTTGGGTTTTCATCCATGATTTGCTTCCCTTTTTCTTGAGGAGTAGGAAGTAAACGAGGCGGTAAGTAGGGGGTGTGCATTTTTTAATTAAAATCGAAAATCCGAACCGATCCAAATCAAATTTTTGAATTCGGATCGGTTTTGGATTTGGTAAAATTCGGTTTTTGGTTTCGGTTCAGTTTTGTATTATCTTAATCCGATTAAACCGATTAAACCGAAAATAGCTAAAAAATCAATTTTTTTCATTTTTTTAGAAAATTCCTCTCAAAAAAGTAATTTCAATGATAAATTTATATATTATTAGTTTCATTTGTTAAAGAGTTATTTAATTTTGTATGAAATAATTTGATAAAATGATGTAATTCTTTGATTAATAATTATTATAGTAATTATATTTTCAATTTTTGATTTTTTCTAAACTGAACCGAAAATCAAAAAAAAAAAATTTCGGTTTGGATCGGTTCGGTTTTTGTTATTGATTAAACGAATCGGTTTGTTCAGATTTTGGATTTAAAACCGAACAGTTTAACAAATTTCAAAATCGATCCGTCCAAACCGACCGATTGCACACCCCTAGCGGTAAGACTCTTCCACTACGGAGATTTTCTTCAGCAATATCTCCAAGGTTTGAATCAACCTATTCCCCATTTTGACCATCATTTTTTGATGAATGATCAGAGTCTGACACTTTTAAATCCACGATAAGTGGATCACCATGCAAATCTTCCATGTAACTTTCTAACCCTGAGTCATGTAAGACATCATGCGATTCTTCTTTTTTTATATTTAATTTTTTAATAATTTTATTCTTATTTTCATCAGAAATAGCATGAATATAATAAATGTCATTAGAGACAAACTTTTTATTCATTATTTTGAAATAAGTACATAAAGATAAAGGCTTATATGGTACCACCTTTCCATCTTTATCATACAGAGTTCAATCATTAGATATAGATGTCCCTCCCTCACCACACTTTTTGATCTTTTGTGTAGTTGAAAATGTTGAACTAGGCTGAGGTGGAACTTATACTATAGATTCAAGTGGATCAACCTGGGTGATCACCTCCCAGGTCTGACTCTGATCATACATGGCAAGTTTTAAATTTTTTACCATATGTTTCTTTGGAGAACTGGATAAAGCTATATCCCATTCATTTTGAAATAAAGAACTGGAAGAAGAACTACCTGTTATAACCTTAATGGACCCTTGTCGAGGGTCCATAAGGTACTCCTTTGGAATAGTCACCAATCCTTTCTTAAAATTTTTTTCAAGCCAGTCTTTGAAAGAAAAGAAATCCTCAATGGTATGCCCCAACATCTGATGATATGGGCAATAATTGAGATCATTTACCTTTTCTACCTCCTCTGACTTTCTCAGTCGAGTTTGAAGTCGCTTTTTTTCATTTTGAAAATTTTCTCGCTCTCTCTTAAAGGAATAAGTCTGGTTCATCCTTTCTGAGAAAGAGCTAGTTGAAAAATTCCTAAGGAATGATGACTTATGCTACTATGATGGTTCATAAGATGAAGCTCATTCTGGTTGTACTTGCATAGGAGCTTTCCCTCTATCCACTATAGAGACATTGCCTGCTCTTTTTTCTAAAGGCTTCCTAGGCTTGGATGACTCAGATTGGTCTTTTAAGAAAGACATCCTAGGAGCTTCCTCTTGTAAACTAGAGGCTTTATTCAAAATTTTTTTTGAAGGTTTTAATAGTAAAGCCTTTGAGTAGGAAGGTTATAGGGCCATGTATGTTCCTGAGGAGGATCTCTATAGCATGATACTCTTGTAATTGAGGCTCACATGAGGATTCTCCATCTAAGGATATAATCTACCAGAGACTCTCCAGGCTTATGATGTGCTACCACTAGGTCTCCTATAGTAACATGATGCTGAACACCTGTGAATCTCTTCACAAATATTTCTTTTAATTCAGTGAAAGTCCACACCGAATCATTTATCAAATCAGCATAGCTGTCGAAAGTAACTCCGCTCAGGCTGCTAATGAACTGTCTAAATAATAGAGCATCGCTCCCTCCTGCATTATACCAACTTATGCGAAAGTGAGCCAAATGCTGCTTGGGACTTCCAGTCCCGTCAAATACTTTGAAAGATGGGGACACAAACCATTTAGGATAAAGAATGGAATCAAACTCCTCAGGGTATGTTCTACCCTTTAGAGTCATGGTTGTGCCCCGAGTCTATGCAAATGCTTCTTTCACCTGTTGTTCTACCAATGTCTTCAGTTTAGTGTTGGAAGGTACTACAATTGCAGGTTTTGACTTCTGCCGGTACTCTTCCAAACCGGACCTCACATTATCGGTAGGACGTAGTGAATCTGAATGCTTAATCTGATGGGGTCGAGAAGAGGATGGAATCATACTTTGGAGTGATTGCATGGTAGCAATCATCTCTTCCATCTTCTTACTCATAGAATCAATTTGCTCATCCTTCTTTTGAAGTTGAAGGATAAACTGTTGGGTTTAAGCTAAAGCAAGATTTTTGTGTGTCTCTTCCTACTCTTTCTTAGATGATCTGGTGTCAACCATGTAGATATGTGCTACTGGAAACTCTAAATCATCATCCAACAGGTCATCTTGCTCATGATCAAAATATTCAGAACTTATTTCCAATTTTTCTTTTTCTACATGTTCTCTAATAATGTTTTTCATCAATTCTTTGGATAAAGAGAGTGGAACACCATTACTATCTAAGATGACATCCGTTGGTTCACCAATTTCCATTGGCTTTACTTCAAATAATTCATTCACATTCCCCTAAGATGTAGGGATACTCTCGAGGAAGGCTCCCAGGCCTAAGTGACTATCATCAGTAATTTTCCTGACATAAGAAGATGGATGAGAAGAATCCATTCCCTTACTGGGAACATCTGATGAATGTACCTCAGGCTGAGGCCTTGGTGATGAAAATAGAGGCACATCTGAACTGGGTCTAACAAAAGATCTCTCTAAAGGTGAAGAAGGTAAGGGTGGTGAAGGAATCCTATGCTCAGAAGTAGAAGGGACTTTACTAATATAAACCCTTTTATTCTTTTTCTTAGGAAAAGTCTTATCATTTTCTAACCTAGTAGATTGATCTCTATGTCATGTACGTGAGTGCACGAGATGAGGATATCGACCTGATATTATAGGCACAGAGTAAGAAGGTTTGATGATGGAAGGTGGTAGGTCTTCCTAATAGTTCTCTAGCTAGATTTTGAGATGCTTGATGCTTCATGGCTCTCAATAGATCTTCTTTAGTGTAAGAAGAAGATCTAGGAATCCTATGTAAGGTTTGGTGAAGTTGACCTTGGGATTCCTTATTTACTTGCTTAAAGCTTTTCTTTTCAGGATGGATGAAAGGACGGGGTGGAGAACTAGCAATCCTCATCACATCCTCCTCCTTTAGGGCAGCAGACAAAGGGTAGAATCTTCTTCCACCTAAAAGTGGGGAAGTGTCAGGAAGAGTATATCCATCCCTCTTCATAGCTAGCTCCATGTCTAGTATATCTCTCTGCTTCCTCTCCCTAAGAGCTATCCTCCTGAGTTTCCTCCCTCTATTTTTCTTCTGACTTTTGGTCATTTCTGATGTTTTAGAGGTGGAACCTACTTTAAAGGTGCTAAAGGGAACCAGAGCAAGAAATTCCTCTGAAGTGGGCAGCTTTGATTTCTTTTGAATAGGTCCCTGCTGGACCCTTTCAACAATCTGGCTAGTAAGCATCCTATCCTCAACAGGAGTAGGAAAAGAAACACTAGAAAACTCCATAATAGGTTGCTTATTTTTCAAAGTTGCTTCAGCAACATGAGCAAGAGTTACTCTGTTGGCAGTAATGTTGAGGTTCTCAAATCCGGCCCCAAATTTGATGATGGAGCCATGTATTCTTGTCAACAAAAGATAATGCCAGTGGCGCAAGATCAACCAACCATTTTCCTATTTTAGAAATAAAATTAATTAAAAATGTAAAATAACTAGAATATGGTCAAAATAAGTTTTTGACCTATCAGGATATTTTAGCCAATAATATGGCCAAGATTTTCTCTCTCTCTCTCTCTCTCTCTCTCTCTCTCTCTCTCTCTCTCTCTTTTTCCTTATAAATTTTGTTTCTAGATGTTGGATAAATTCAACCAAGGATGAAATGGAGAAGTATCCAATGGAAAGAAAGGCAGCCATGACCGGTGACTTACATTAGTACACTACCGATATATAGAAATAATAATCTATTTCTAAAGATTGAGAGAGCAACCAATCCTCAGCGGGAGTCGCCAAAAAATATGTTGGTGTTTTATCTGGAATAGAGAAAAGAAATGACACAACATAGAGTTTATAAATATTTTATTTAGATGACAAAATACGGCATTAAGGAATAAACATATTATCTCGAAAGATAAACATACTCTCTTATAATGGATTCGACCATTTCAATAAAAGACTCCTAAGGCTAATGGGTCTTTCATGTACCAGAGTATTTTCCCCTGAACAACATGGAAAAGTAGAATAGGGTTTATTTTATCTTGGGACCATGGTTCCTTATAAAGGCAAGCCTCTATAATTAATTACATCTTAGGAAGGGTCTCTTCCTAAGAATACTCTCAACTAAAGAAATAAGTGGTTATTCCTAAAGACTACTAAGATAGCTTTCAAAGGATTAATTTTTTGATTCAATTCAGAGAGGTCCAAATTGGAAAGAGTTATTTTCAAGAATCAAAGGGGAAAGAGTAGGAAATGCCTATTAATACTGGGATACCCAGTAGATCTTTCAACTATCCTATAATAAGGATTCAAATTTGGGATTTTAATTTTAGATTTTGAGTTATCATTTTCTTAAAAATCTAGGACTTAGATTCTAGCAGCACAAGACTGTAGAAATGCCTAGGGTTGAAGACTTATTCCTAAAAGGATGCTTCATAACCTAATCTATAGGTGCTTCTGATACATGTCAGATGCTCGACCTAGTTCTATCCTTAGGAATCATTGGTCATTCTCCTCACTTAAGGGAACTAACCTATCCCTAACTCTTCTGGACTTACAACCTTCCTGGAGAAGGCTGCCAACTAACACCACCTATGCGCATTTTAAAATCGTGAGGCTAAGTCATATGAATGCAAGATGGCTAGGCTATTGCATTCTTGGGAAAGTAATCTCTGAACCTAGACTCACTCCCTAAACCTAAGATCATGTGGGGTATGAACATGCATCTAACTAATGCATATTTTTTAAATTTTAATAAATTTTGACTCATGATTCATTTAGGCCATAGAAATACAATTTATGCCTAATGCATGCAATTAGAAGAAGGTTATGGGCCAAATCAGAATAAAAGGTGTACTTCCATCATAGGCTCTCAAAGGTCAAGACCAAGTTCTCTAGCAAGGATGAAAGCCATTCATTAATCAATAGTGAAATGACACGATTTATGCATGAAGTTAAAACATCCAGCTAAGGGGTTGCTACATATTTTATCTTGCTTTAATACATAGGCTTTCATATGAAGATTATGAGTTGTATTTATTTTTATATTTCAATTGATTTAGTTGGGTAGAAAATTTAGTGTATCCTATGAGCCTACATCCAGGCATTCATCACAGCACAAACATAGTACAAAAATAAACCTAGAAAAAGTAAGCTGTTTCTATTGTGCACTCAAAATAAATCAAGCCAAATTAAATTATATAAGAAAAAAGCCAATGCAGTCGGGTAAAGCTGTACACACTGGAAGAAAGAAAAATGAGCAGCCGAGTTCTGCCCTTATACAATCTGACCTAGAACTACAAGTTTAGATCTATGTGTCCTCTTTCCAGGAAAGTCTCCTTCTTCAGGGACATCCATCAGGCTCCACAGGGGACCACCACACCATCTCCTAGTTAAGTCAGCTCCTGCTAATCCTAGAACCCATAGATCTTAACCTAATTCTAAGCTCAAATTTACATTTAAAATTCAAAAAAGAAATCTTAAGCCCTGCAAAATAGATGTTAGCAAATACACGCAGCACACAAAGCAGTTTATATTTCACAAACATACGGGCTTAGCATTAGTTGCTTGTCAAGCCCACCTGTCCTATGCACTATGTTAAGGGAATTTCAGCACTTGCAAGAAAATAATAATTTTATGATTTATTCATTACAGTGATCCCTTTAACACAGTCCCCTACAAAAAGTAGTGTTAAATCTAGAAAGAATGCCCGAACATCCAGTCTAACGAGCAAACAATCCTAGGCATCTAGTCTAAAATAATACACCACACAGACATGTGAAGCACAACACAATATATCACAGGAGATTAAAAGAAAATCATAGAACGATCTAACTGAGATCTAAAGTACGTGACCTAAGTAATCTAGTGTGTGTAAAAGAGGGGTTTGTGTGGCAAGGCTTTGATAGGCTCCTTTAAGTTCAAGTTTAAATTTGAAGTTTGAATTTGTTTAATTTTTACCATTGGTGTTTCAATTCAAATGGTTTAGTGATTTAATTTCACTTTTTATGTTCATTTTATTTAGTTAAAGTAATATTTAAATTTCAAGAATAAGAATTAGAATAAATTTCATTTTTAGGTGAAACTCACTTTATTCCACATCCTAAATCCTAATGAGGTTTCCAAAAGTCTAACTAAGATCCTTGTATCTTAATTAATTTTTTTTTTTTGATGTTATTTATGTTTGGATTAGTTTTATGTTATTTCATTTGTTTGAATTACTTTATTTGATTTAATTTGTTTCATTTATTTCATTTTGAATTAAGCTATGTGGGTTTTATTTGATTTGGTTTATATTAATTTAAAGAGTTTGATTTTATTCAATTTAACTTAAGTTATTAAATTATGGATTTGTATGCTTAAGGTTTAAGTTCATTAATATGAATTAGTACCTTAGGTTTCTTCATAGATTATGCTTAACCTAAAGTACTTAGGTTAATTATTTGATTTGATTTAATTGACCTAAGTTTTAGATTCATTCTTAAATTCATTAGAAATGAATGCTTTTATTAAATTTTATTAATTCAAAATTTAAGGTTTAAGTTAATTAATAGTTTTATTAGCTTAAGGTTATATTTCATTATCCTTAGATTGAGTTTAATCACTTTAATTGACTTAGGATATTTAGATAAGTTCCTTAATAGTTTTCTAATGTTTGATTGAAATTGATTTGAACTACCATTTAATTTAATATATTAATTAATTTCCTTAACCTAATATTTGATTAACATTGACCTAAGAATTTAAAATTTTAAGAACTCCTAATCCAAAGATCAATTAGGATTGAAAATTTTCTGGCAAGTGGGGTTACATGCTAATTTTAAATGTTCAAAGTCTCATCTTGATTAGATTTGTAACTAGGGAGTAATTAGGATTTTAATTACTTCATTAAAATCTAAATTAAGCCTAATTCATTAAGATTCAGTTAAGAGTTTTATTTTTTTATAAATTCTGCACTGAAATACCTTTCTAATGAGGGTTTATTCATAATTTTTAGTTAATTGGTTGATTTATTATGATTTAATTAAGTTTAGGTTATTTAATTGAATTATTTAATTCATTTAATTACCTACTTAGGTCAATTTTAGGATTTCTAGGTTTAATTGAGTTTAAGTGATATTTTAATGTTCATTGAAGTTCATTAGGGTGATTTAAGGTTGTTATATTAAATTCACTAATTATTTCATTAAGGATTAATTAATTTGATTAATTTAAGGGTTAGGCATATGAAATTTCAATTTCCCTTGAATTCAAAGAATTAAATCCCCAAATATTCACCTAAGGTGCATTTTATGCTTAATTTCATTTCCCCAAAGTTTCAAATTAATTGGATTATTAATTTGAGAGTAATTAGGGTTTAATATTTTTCAATTAAATCCAAATTAAAGGGAAAATATCCAATAAAAAAATTGAGGATTTTAATTTTTTTATGTTTTTCTCTCATCAAGATGAATCCATAGAGCTTTTATTTGTAATTTTCTGATTTATATTTGATTTTTTATGATTTTTTTAAGTTTTTGTCATTTTCAAATAATTTTAAAATTGTTATTTAACTAATTTTAACGAAATTTAAATGACAGGGCCGTCAAAGGTTGTTATTGCTTGAGGTGAGGTCTAAGTATGTCCTTCCCCCTTGGCCATGAGTTCCATCTTTATATTTTTCCTCCTTGGTTGGCTTGGCTGATAGAAAACTTCATATGGTTGCTGCCATGCTCATTCCTCATCCTCCACATGTTTCAAATGAAGAGGTGGAGGGGAAGTAGCTAGGTAAATGACATTTTTCTTTCTTCCCATTTTCCATTTTCAAAATCCCCTTTTTTGTTTTGCTTTTAATATTTCTATGAAATATGGCATTATCATCTTAGTTTGGACTAAAGTATGATATGCCTAAATTAATCTCAAATGGATTTAAGATTAGGTTTAATTTCATTTGAATTGGCTTAGGAATTTGAATCCAACCAAATACTTTGATTGAAAGTATTTGGATTTAACTATAGCCTTTGAATTTTTATGTTTATTATTTAAACCATAATGCAATTGATGGTCAATTGCATTATGATTTGATTAAACCATTTAATTTGAGTTGATTTTAAATTTAATTTCATTTTAACACATTTAGTTTAAATAGGTTACATATGATTCCAAATGAGTTCAAATGATCAATTTGATTCAAATAGAATGGGTTTGGATTCTTTCATTCATTTTAATTTGGTTTTAATTTGATTTATTTGAGTTAATCCAAATTGAATGTTTGGATTGATTCTACCTATACCAAATAAACTAATAAAGATTTTCTAGGACAATAGGTGAGGTTTCCTAAGCATTAAATTAGGAGATTCCTATTTGAGATTAGGAATTCCTAATTACTAATTTCAAATTAATGTTAACCTCATTCAAAAATGAGGTTAACAGGAGTTCCTAATTGATGATTAGAAATTCAATTCCATTGTCATCTAGTGGGGCTGACTCATATTGAGTTGTCCCATCATTGGTAACTTGGGATTCTTTAGGTATCCAAATAGATCGGGACCATCTAGTGGTGGATCTCTTAGAATATATTTTGGATGTCACACTTTGGTGTTCACCGAATGAATTCTATTACTTTTTTATGGTGGTTGCTGGGACCTTCCAACAACTAGCCACTTATTACTTTTATATATAAGGGCTCATTGTCGGTGTTCACTGAATATAATACATATAAACCTCGAGTTATGCTCTAGGTGGGCATGGTATTTTTCAATATTTCCATCTTCCTTAGAGTAGGAATTTGTCGAGTTGGCGACCTAGCTCACCAATTTCCTGATTCTTCTTTGAAGGTTTCTGCTATTAACAACCTTTAGGACTTTGTGGATTTTGGAGGAGACAATCTCCTCCTTCCATGGTTGATCCTATGGATTAGGATATGCATGCTTATCCTAGAATGACTTCTTTATAGCTCCTCTAGAGCTATTTCTCTTGACCTATCATAGTAGATCAAAGTTATTGTTGGTGGGTATGTTTGCTTCCACTAATGGGTCATATTATTGTTCATAATGAATACACAATCTGTCAACTCTATGATCGATAGTGTATTTTCTTCTAGCTCTCCTAGACATTTTAGTACTCGATGAAGATGCTTCATGGTCATTATTGTCTAGAGTAAAAGTGGCATCTTGTGGGATAATAGACTCCTTTGATGCACTGCTAAATGGGTTGACGATGATGGATTTTACTTTGGGCTTAACAACACCATATCCTTAGTAGGCATTTCCTCTAACAACCTAGCAAAGATTGAACCATTTTTGGAGGTTAAGAGTTTAGGCTTGGCCTCATTGGGAATGATCACATTCAGCCTTCTTCCCTTATTAAATGCCTTTGGCATTCCAATGCCTTTAATGAGAGGCTTAGTTATATGTCCAGTAGATAGGAACTAGACAACCTTGAAAATTATTCTGAACTAGAGAGTAGCTCCAACGGAACTAGCATTGATTATAGCCAAAGGGAATCTAATAGTGGACCCGTCTCCTAGCTTGACATTCATCATATTTGTAATATTGGTCAATGGAGGTTTCAAAATTGGTCATAGATCTTAAAAGTTTAAAATATTATACCTTTATATTTAAGTCTATGATAACACCATATATTTTTTTTTCAACTAGAGATGAAGAGAGAAGTAATCCCCAGTGGAGTCATAAGAAATCTGATCGCTTAGAAAAAACACCTTCGAGGATGCTCTCCTCTATCTTTATTAAGATGGGTATGAGTATGTTTTTCATGAGGTAGATTGATATATATCCAACCAGATTTTTCCTAACATTACGTTAGATTTTATTTAGATATGGGTTTTACTTTTTATGAATGCAAGCATTCATAGTTAACTACCCCTCTTACCATAATAAGAGAGCACTCTCGATTAAGATTGAAAATAATCATATCTTCTAGATATGAATCGGTGTCTAATGGTGTGTGTGTGTGTGTGTGGTATGGCATAGATGACTGTCTAAGAAAAATAAGAGAATAGTCCTGATCAAGATCCCATGGTTCTATTATCTCAGGATTATATTATTCTAATCTATCAACATCAGGGGGTTAGGCTGTTATGTCCAAGGAGTCTGATTAGCAGCCATGGGTTGCCTCGTCTCAAATATCCTAAATATACTAGAGGTTTAGTGTAGGGGTGTTTGCATGACGAACATATCTGCTGGACTTACATCCCTTGGAATCCTAGCAGAGTGTTATGCTTTCATTGCAAGCATGAGTCAGACTTACATTGATTAGAAAGTCGTTAGGGTATTCGCATGATGAACACATGGGTTAGACTTACATCTCTAAAAAATGCCATTAGGATTTTTTGCATAGAAAATGGATAGATTGGACTTACATCCATTTCAAATGCCATGATTATAGGTGTTCACATAGTGAATAAATTATAGTATGTTCACATATCGAACATATAGAAGATTGGGCTTACATCCCTTCGGAATGCCATTAGGATGTGTAGTGTGCTTACATTGCAAGCATGGGTCAGACTTACATTGATTAGAAAGCTGCTAGATTGAACTTAAATCCCTTTGGAATGCTAAATTTATATAAGTATTCGCATGGAAAATGAATTACATGGTGTTTGCATGGCAAACATATAGAAGAATGAGCTTACATTAGAATGCCATGATTATAGGTGTTCACATAGTGAATAAATTATAGTATGTTCGCATGATGAACATATAGAAAACTAGGCTTACATCTTTTCAGAATGTCAGATTTATATAAGTGTTCATATGGAGACCATAGCTTTTGGGTATGGTGCCTTGGCGATGAAAATATGGTGCCTAGGTGCTATGAAGTAGAGCGCCTTGACGCTGTAGATTATGGCATTTGAGCAATTATTAGGATAATGTCTCGGTGTTGGGAAATCAGCACCATGGCACTATAGGTGCGATAAAGGATGTTTGAAAGTAGGTTAGTAGATTGACCAGCACCTCGACGCTGACTATGTAGCACCACAGTGCTAGTCAAAAGACCATTTAAATAGGCTAATAGGTTGGTGGAAGATGTAGCACCTCAACATTGAAAAAATGGCACTTTGGCATTGCTTAAAAGATGTGGAACCCGAAGGCTTAAAGCTAAAGCACTGCAATATTTCACCACGGTGCTATAAGAATTGTACCTAAATGCGAGAGTTTAGCACCACGGCGCCAAATATCTAGAGCCTAGGCACTATGGGACGAAGCACCAAAGATTTCATTCCCGAGACTATAGTGCCTCAGCACTGTGGTGCCATGGAGCGGGAACTCTATTTTTGAACCAGATTCTTGTAGGGTTTGACAATTATTTTATGAAAATTAGATAGTATAACACCTTAGTAGTGCTAAAATTTTACTTATTTAGTGTAAATGCACTCTTCACCCTTGTTATGGATCCAAGAATGAAGGAGGGAGGGCTTTCTTCTCATGTCAGAACCAAGTTCAATGCAGAGGTTTTTCGAATTTCAAGATTCTAGAATTTTGGGTTTAAGGCCTTTCTTTTTTTTACTATGAATCCAAGATTGACGGAGATAATTCTTTATTTTTCACTGCATCCAATATCAACGCGGGGGTGGGGGGGGGGGGATTGTGTTTAAAATATTTTTAAATTAAAATTAATTTTATTGCATTTTAGAAAAGTTAATCTTATATGATTATTCTTTAATGAATCACAACAATAATGAGAAATGGTATAGAAAAGTAAAAGTGCAAAAAAGGTAAATAGATAACTCAGAGATTTTTATGTGATTCGGCTAAATCTCAAAAATTGGCCTACGTCCATGCCTACAATCCTAGCTAGGAATTTACTAAATCTAAGTTGAGATTACAATAGATCTCTCATACTCTTCTTCATGGGAAAGTACAACCCAACACCGTACTTTCCTACACGGGCAAGTACACAACTCAACACTATACTTTCCTACATGGGTGAGTATAGCCCACAAGAAATAAGAAGAAAGAAGAGAAGAGATACAAATATCTAACTTCAATTTAAAATTATTTTGCACTCACAACCCAATTATAATAATATTAAGGCAAGAGATAAGAGAGAGAGAGAGAGAGAGAAAGAGAGAGAGAGAGCTCACTTCTTATTTATTTGATATTTAAATGTAATAATTTGAATGAAATTTAAATGCAAGAAGTCATTAAATAGCCTTGATTAGTTTTACAAGATATGGAAGTTTAAAAATAAATCAACTTGAATCAATAATCTAAAACACCACACAACAATGTTTTGATTGTATGAATAATAAACCAAAGACAAGTGATGTTTTTACCTTATGCTATCCAATGAACATAATGAAAAGCAAAATCAAATTCTTTACTTAAGATATCTTTCACAAGAATAATATTATATGGAAGTGATAAAATGATTTGAAAGTAAATGCTTGTTAATCACTTGCATGCAATTTAAATTGAAACATAAGATATCATCCACTTAAGAATTTATGAGAGATGAAAAGCTATAGAAAGATAACTTTTAAACACCAATCCTTATTCAAATAGTTCAAATAACTTTGTCAATGGAAAATCTTTAATCATAACTCAACTTCCATCATGCATACCATGAACATATGGATTGGCCAAGAGAAAAAAACAAGGTAAGAAGAGGAGTCAAGCACCTTAAAGAATTTTAGAAACTCTTTGAAGCTCTCGGCCAATGGGAAAATTCCACCTATCCTTCAAGTTTCTCATGCAATTTCACTACAATATTTTGGCCAAAGGAAAGGAAGAATGATTGAATGAGTTGTTGCACCTAAATCACAAAAATATTCAATAGAGGAATTTAGCAAAGGGTTGCCAAGCAAGGAGAAGTCAGTAAGAAGCCTTAACCTAGAATCAAAGTCACTTTAACTAGAAGAAGGAGGCTAAGAGAGTCGACCAAAGTAAGAGAGAATTGAAGGGAACATAATTTAAGGAATAATTAACTTTAAACCAATTAAATCAAATTGACATCCAATGAGGTAAATTTGGCCAATGAGAGATGGAGAGAGAGAGAGAGATGAGAGAATGAAATCAATTAACCAATCAAATAAAATCCAATAGATTCCATCAATGATTTTTAGCCAATTTTAATTTTGGAGGAAATTTGAGTTTGAATAACTAAGTTCATGATATAAGATCCATTAATTGAGAGTATGAGATCATGAGAGTCGGCCAAGAGAGAGGAAAGAGGAGGAGAATCTGAAAGATTAACATATGTCATGTGATATGGACAATCTAAATGATTCCAAATAAGGGTTCAATTAAGATCTAAAGCAATATGTTATGTGATATTCAATTAACTAACTTTGATTGAATGATAAAAGGGAACAAATAAAGCCAAAATAAATAATTTAAATCCAATAGAGTTATTCAAGAATTTCAGCCAAATAACTTTCCAAAGTTAGGTTAAATCTATTTTAATGCAATCAATTCTATGTGAATGACGCTGGAACAAACTAAGAAGTAAGGCACCTTAGCCTAGTGGTTGAAAGCTTTAACTTTCAACCAACACGCCTTGGGTTCAAGTTCTTGCACATTCCATGATTTTGTGATTAAATTCGCTCAAATGTCTCAAAAAAACAAATTAAGAAGCTATTTGAATTACTAAACAACATGTTAAAATAATTTAAATTTAAATATATATTATCGGCCAAGAAACTTTTCAAAAATAAAGTATCTAAACAAAAAAGAAAGAGAATAAATTCATGACACATTTGAATTCAAGTTTAAATTAATTCAAGATAGGGTTGACCAAATCAAGCCATAAATAACTTAGTCCAATTTGCACTTATATGAAAATGAATATCCAATTTAAATTCAAAATAATTAAAATTCAAAAATTCTAATGAATGAATTTTTAAAAATTTTAAAAATAGACTTTTTATGGAGATAATTTGAATAAATCTCACATGATTTATTAGACAAATAACCATGAAACAATTTGGCCAAAAAATAGGTTAAGATATTAGATATGATAGGAGAGAGAAAAATAAAATAAAATGAGAGAAAAAAGAATAATTAAAATAATTCTATGATATTTAATTTTTATTCATTAACTAAATGGATAATGAATATGATTAGCATGGAAATGATTTAATGAAAGTTAAACTTAATTTATGCTTGCTTGGAAGCACATTAAATGGAACAAGACCAATGCACTTAGTTCATATTATCCAAAATGGATAGTTTAATGAATAATTGCAATTTTTGAGATGTAGAAAATATGAATAATTTTAAAATAAATTATTTTAAAATGAGTGAATTATTTATTTTATTATATTGAGCTTTTTATTTGCCTTAATATTGTGATTCTTAGAAAATTCCCAACCAGTTCAGGTCTACTTGTTTTAGCTTTCCAAATTTGAATGTAAAAACTGGATTTTAAGAATTGTTCGACAACACTTGAAAATAAATGATTAGTAGCATTTGAACATATATTTGTTATCCTCAAAATTAATCTCAAGTGAGGTGGGGCTCATAAAGTCAACAAAATGATGGAAATCTTTTTAAACTTAATTTTCAGAACAAAATTGCATAAAGAAAGTGTTTCCATAAGAGTTTTTTACCTGAAATCGATGAGAGTAGACCTCGATCTTATTTCTTGTATGAGGAGATCACTCTCGTAGTAGTGGAAAGGATGATGTTGAGAGTGCAGATGATTGGGAGTAAGAATGGTGAAGGTAGTTTAGAGTAAGAGTAAGGGAAAAGGAAGAAGAAGAGAGAGAGAGAGGGTCAGTTCTGCCCTTTTATTATTTATAGTGGATTTCTTGTTATGGGGGTGGTTTTTGGCTCCAAAATTATTTCCCCTGCTCCCCCTAGGTGGTAATTGCTATTATGGTAGGAATGGTAGTTTGTCTTGATTTAAAAACTAAAGGTTGCCGTGATAGTACCTCGGCCCTTGCATCACAACGTCGCGGTGCTATATCATTTTAGTAGGCAACCATCAGGAGTAGTTTGAGCTTCTAGATTATGTAAGGTAGTGACAACACCAAGGCGTTGTGATTGCAACACTGTGGTGCCCCTAGTTGGGATGTTTAATAATAATATATTAGATGCAAACACCAATAATTTATATTTCAAACATACAAGCTTACCATTAGTTACTTGCCAAACCCACCTGCCCTATTGGGCTATGCTTAGAGAGTTAAACATCACCTACAAGCAATCATCATTTATTTTATATTTATTATAGTGATCCCTTTAAGTACAACCCCCTACAGAAAATAGTGTTAGCCTAAAAAGAACATCCAAACATCAATACTAGCGGACAAATAATCTTAGCCATCCATTCTAAAATATTACACCCCAAAAATAAGAAAAATATCACATCATAGATCATCGACCTAACCTAAATTAGGGTTGAAGGCCTAATAATCTAGTGTGTAAAGGTGGGGCTTGTGTGGTATGACTGTACTAGGCCTTATTTTAATTTAAATTTGATTTATGTTAAAAATTTGTTTAATTTACCATTGGATGATTTCAATTTAAGTGATTTAATTGATTTATGATTTTATTTCCATTTTTAGGTTCATTTTATGTTAAAGTGGAATTTAAGTTTTAAAGATTGAAGAATAAAATAAATTTCACTTTGGGTGGAACCCATTCTATTCCACATCCTAAATCTTAGTATAATGAGATTTTCATCTTAAGGTAAAAATTCATTTTAAGAGTCAAACTAAGATCTTAAGTATCTTAATTAGCCTCTTTTGAATTGATTTAAATACTTTATTTTAAGTTGAGTTTGTTTTGATTAATACTTTAATTTTCCTTTTAAGGTTTGGAGTTTATGTAATCTAATCTTATTAAGATTTGAAGAATTTATTCTTGTTTCATTTCTTTTGCTTTGATTAAAGTTACTTTAGTTTGATTTATTACTTTTAATTAAAATTTATAATATTTCTCTACATCTTAATTAAAAGTCTATGTTATTATGATTAAGTTTAATATAATTTTTATTTTATTTTGATTTCCTTTCAAATGATTTGATTCATTTATATTTTATGTTATTTAATATCAAATATTTTTTTATAACTTAGCTTTATATTTAATCATATGTTTCTTCTGATTTAATTAAGTGTTCATTTGATCTTATGTGTTCTAATTATTTGGTTTATTTAATTTGAATTGATCTCATTTATTCATTTCATTAATATTTATGCTTTTAAATAAGTTAACTTAACTAGTTCAATTAATCTTTAAGAACTTTTGATTTCATCACTTAAAGAATTTATTATATTTCAATTTCATAATGTAAGAGAATTTATTAACTTGTGCATTTTTTTTAATTCATCATTTAGCTTAATTTTAATGGAATATTATATGTTAAAGTTTCATTATTTAATTTAACCTATTAAGATGAAGTTTGGTTTATTTGATAACCTAGGAAACCTAAGAAATGAGCTACTTTAGATATCCAACCAAAATCTAGGACATTTTAATTTTCTAGGTCATTTAAATTAAGTGATTCGATTATTAATTTTTATTTTCATTTGAAATTATCATTATTCATTAACATCAAAATGGACTTAAAGTAATTTTAATACTAATGAGTTTCTTGATTTGGGTATAAAGTTCAAAGGTTAATTAATTTTAATTTTAATTAATTTATGTGATTTAATGTAAATTTATTAGTTTAATGATTTAGGGTTTGATTAATTTTACACTTTCTTAATTATTTCATTAACCCTAAATATATAATTAATTAAATTCTTTAACATTAGAAGATTAAAATATTTTCTTAAGTATTATGATATTAATAAACAACATTTTAAGTGGATTTTATGAATTTTTACAATTTTTTAATTTTTAATTTAATTTAAATTGACCTAGGGATTAGAAATTATGCAATCTTTTGATATAGAGGTTATTTGGCTTTAAACTTTTTATAACAAGTAGGGTTCCTTGCCAATTTAAGTTTCCCAAAATTTCATGTTAATGAGATGTATATTTTAGGACTAAATAAAATTTTAATTATTTTAATAAAACTTAAATTAGACCCTAATCATTAAGAATTTATTAGAGGTTTTAATTTTCCTTGATTCTCCTCAGGAACATGAAAGCATAGAGGGTTTATTTAGAATTTTTGGAGTTTTATTGATTTATTATAATTTTTTAAAGCTCAAACTAAGTAATTAAATTAATTAATTCAATTAATTACCAAATTAGATTAATTTGGGGTTATATGGTTTTAGTGAGGTTTTATATTTTGCTAAGGTATACTAATATGGATTATGATGTTTCAAACTAATTTTATAATTTTTCCCAATTTTTTAAATTTGCTATTATTTTATTTCATTAAATAAATGGGTTTATGATTGAAAATTTTATATCTTTGGGTTTACTTACCAATAAATCTAAGAAATTTATCTAAGGTGTGTTTTAACCTAAATTTCATTTTCACAAAGTTTCAAATTGATTGGATTAATGGTTTGAGTTTAATTTTTATTTAATTATTTTTAATTAAGTTCAAACTAAATCAAAAATACCCAATAAAATTTGAGGATTTAGGGTTTAATAGATTCCTCTCACTAAGATGATTCCATAGAGCCTTTATTTGTATTTTTTTTATTTAAGTATTTTATTTTATTTTTAAATTTTGAGGTGTTGTGCATTTTTTTTTTTAAAATGAGATAAGACTAATTTTTCACTTAATACAGTCAACGCCAACGTGGCACTGACACCATGTTATATCCACGTGGTGCCATTGGACCAGTTATATCCATGTGGATCCCGCTCAAAAGTGATGGGGACCACGAGTTTATTTAAGGTCGTTCGATTAAAGATCAGACGGATAGGATTTAATCCGCCATTCCTTAAAGGATTTAAATTAGATCATGTGGCTAGATCAAAGCCATTTGTTCCAAATAAAAGGAATGGACGGCATAGATTTCATCTATGTTCTCGCCGTTAAGAACCACAGACTGTCCACATTTAAGGGCCAAAATTTGGTGATCCGAGGGGGCTGATTTTAATATGCTTTCGATTGTTAAATGATCAAAACTCCATTTCAAACACATCTATACAATTTGATCTCACTTGAAAATAAACTTCCTTCACAAAAAACCAAAAATTGAAAGTAAAGGTGGTCGGGTTTGATGCGTACCTTGCCAATGATGATCTTCAGCGGTGGGGATGCTTCGAACACCTTCATAGGGATGTGAAAAACCTCTGGGAGAGAGGAATTGAGTTGCCTCCTCTCTAAGTACTGTAAAGGTCGAGCTCCACTTGTTTGCTGATGGGTCTAGTCAAATTCTAGTTTATTGGTGGCAGGAGGTCCGAGGAAAGGGTCATTTCTTCTTCTCTTCACCTCAAGAATGTGTAAGGGTGCTTAAATAGGCAATTGCTCCTCTCCTTGCTCTCTTTTCCTATATGGTAGGTTAAAAGCTTCCTATGGGGAATTTAAAATAGATTTGCCTATGGAGATTGCCATCCTTGGAGACTAGCTCTAAGAGGTGGTCAACTAATTAGGTTTAGCCTTTGTCAACTTAGAATGAAGAGGTGGCTAAGGCATAGAGGAGTGAAATGGGATTTTGCGTCTTATGCTTTGATATTTTTTTTCTTCTATTATTTCACATCACATATAACCTTATGGTTTTAGGCTGTATTCACCTCACTTGAACTAAGGCCAGCCCTAATTAATTTGAAAGTGGTCTTGAGTTAGGCTAACTTAATGTTGATTTGGGTTTGATGGTTGTAGTTAGTTTGATGCTAAATTTATTAAAGTGATTTATTTAAATTCCTTTTAATTAATTGAACTTTGGATTAGATTTCAATCAATTTTGATTATTCAGCAGACAATTTGGAAACCAATTAATCCATATTAAATGAGGGTTTGATATGGTTTGAGCTAGGTTTAGCTCAAATGTTCACATTTGGCCCATTTGAGTTTCTACTTGATTAAGATTAGGCTAGGTATAATTAATATTTATTATTCATTCATTTGGATTAATACTTAGCTATCCAAATCAAATTTAAGATGATTCATGAGTTAAAAAAACTCATTTAAATTAGGTTTAGGCACAAACACCTTAGGTTAGTTCACTTAACTATTTGTTCGCTTTGGTTTAGCTTGGTTTGTTCCATTTGATGGATTGAATCTAAGTTTAGGCTTTAATTTTTTTTAGCCAAGTATTTAGGATGATTTGGATCAATGAATTTCATTTCATTTGAGGTTAAATTTGAATGCAAACTCACTTTGACCCAAATTGGGCTTAATGGGTCAACATGAGATTTTTTTTGGGTCAAATGATCAAATTAAACCACATAATTGGTTGAATTATGTTTAATGATGATTTCCAAATGATTTTGGATTTTAAATTTGAGTTGATTTTAATTTAATTTGAATTTAGGTTCAATAAGATCCATTTAGGTCTATTTGGATCAAGTGGTCTAATTAATCCAATTAAGATCTTACTGGATTTAGATTTATTTAGATTCATGTTTAGAAAAATTCATTTAATGATTTTAAGCCTTTAGACATATTTAATTTGGTCAAATTTTGGTGGGTTGGCCTTTGACATGGTGGGACCCGCATAAGTCACTCTATATCAAATGGTTGACCATTTTTACCTTTATTTGGATTTAGTTTTAGGTTCATTCATGTTTTTGTAGTAACTTCATGCTTTTTATTGGATTCTATTTCCATTTATTTTATTTGTATTTGAATTTCTTTGAATTTAGGTTGTTTTGAACTTTGCTAGGTTAATTAGGTTGACCACCTCAATTATCTTGGTCTAAGCTTAGTTGAATTTATATTTCAATTAAGATGTATTTAATTTATTCATTTGTTTAAATTTGAGTTTGGTTTGGATTCATTTTAATTCAATTGGGTTATGTCAAATCCCAGAGAGATTCACTAGGACAGCTTAAACTTTAGAGTATTGAGATTTGCTTTTAACTTTGGTTTTGATTTATTTACACACTTGGTCACTAAGTGTAGTGTCCTAAGTGCTTGAATAAAAAATTTCTAATCCATGATTAGGTATCATAATCAATAGGATTAAAGATGAAGTTAAACCTCATCCAAAAATGAGGTCAATAGGGTTGACTTTAAATATCAAAGTTATTTTATGTGATAGCATATAGTGACAGTTTCTAATTAACACGTATTAATGCTAGACATTACTTCTCAATAGGAGAATATCTTATTTCAGCTCTGACTTATATAATATAGGGCATTTTCCTTCCCTTCTTCATTGTTCTGAGCTAACAAAGCTCCTACTAATTCTTCTAAAACTATTGTATACAATATCAACATCATTTTCTTAATTGGTAACAAAATTAGGAGATGCAACAAATATTATTTTATGCTATCAAATGCTTCTTCATAAGCATCATCTCATATAAGAGGTGCATCATTTTTCATCAATTTTGCAAAAGGTTGACATCTCCCCGAAGATTAGAAATAAACTTCAAGGAAAGATGTAAACCTAAACAACTTTAAGGAAATATGTAAGCCTACTACGCATTCTTTCCTTGAAGTTGTTTAGGCTTTTATATGTGTCCTTGGCATTATATTTATTTTCATAGCCTTGTTGAAAATTTGGGATTTAGATACTTTTATTAGAGAAACATGAGTTTTCTCTAATTATTATGCCACATTACTAGTACTAGCTTCTTCTTTCTTTTGGCTAGTTGAGGCTTTCTTAGGTTGATAAAGTATTAACTCCTCTTCATCATCCTCAATGTCTAGTTGAGGCTTTCTTAGGTTGATAAAGTACTAACTCCTCTTCATCATCCCAATGTCACTGACAATGTGGGGAATTACTTTAGGTTGTTTTAATTCATTAGTGCTTTTGCTTTTTAAATCATCACCTTTCAACATTATCTTAATAGGTGGAGCCTCTTACTTTTAAGAATTGACCTCCCTACTTTCTTAAGCATGAAGTACTTGGCATCCTCATAGATCTTGATCTCATGTATCAATAATGGATTCAAGTCACAATCAATACAATGCTCTTCACCATTTTGAATATACTTCATATATTGATGGAGAGTTGAAGGTACTATACCGTATTCATGAATCCACGGCCTACCAAGGAACTCTTTGTAAGCAACTTTGGCTTCGATCACATGAAATTTAACTTCTGCATACAGTTCCCTGAAGCACAAAGGCATGATAATGACTTGTAAGATTTGTTGTCCTTGTTCATTGAATCTTTATTGGAATACTTACTTTGAGCATCTTAGTTGTTAAGAGATTGACTGAAGTGTCTAGGTCAATCAATATCTTTTTTTATGGGTAGAGTTACTTTCAGCTGTGACATAAAGGTGTCAATTGTGCTCTGTTGTCCCTAACAATAGGCCATCATCACTGAATACGATGGTCATTGATTTTTGAGAGCTTAAGTCCTCTTTCGTCCTCTCTTCAAAGAAGAATGCTACATATTATTTTGGATTTTACAAGGCTTTGATTAATATCCCATGTATATCCATAGATAATATGAGAACATCATAAATACTTAGTAAAGTAGAGAGCTTACGTAATTGTGTCAGAACATTATAGTCTACTCTTATTTTAGTAGACTTTTGAGGTTTAATCAGTGGTAGAGGTAAGATATTTTCATTAATTTAAATTCATTTGCCTTTATCACTGGCTTTCCATTATGAAGGTGGAGAAATTTATTTTTCACTCCTTAATTTGATTTGAGTTATTCTTCTATCTGATCTTCTTTATTAGAAGAAGTCTTTGAATATTATATCTCTTCAAAATCTTTGAAGCTTTTAGCAAGATTGTGAAAACAGAACCGGATATTGAACCCGATGAGAGAGAGGTTCAAGGTTCAATAGTTCAACCGAGGTTGAACTGGGTTAAACTGGATGATTTAATTAAATGATGGAATAATTAAATATATAATAATAAATAAATAAAATAAAAACATAAAAAATATTTTTAATAATTATTAATTTTAAGATTGATATAAAATTTAATAAGATATAATTATATATATATATATATTATAAATTTAATTATGTGCATAATAAATATATTTAAAATCTAAAAAATTATAAAATAAATTTATAAATATACATATAATTTATAAATTTATCATAAGAATATAATTTATTAAAATTATAATCTATAATAAAATAGAAAATTTTAAATAAAAAATATTTTAAAAGCCTTATAAAATATAACTAATATAAAAATATAATATATAAAATATTTAAACATATTTTTATAAATCATGATATATGTATATTAAAATATTTAAAATTTAAATTTTTTGATAATGTTAGTTTATGAATGTAAATATAATTTATAATATAAAAATATAAGATATAAAAAAGTATTTTAAAATTTTATAAAATGTAATATGTAAATTATTTACAAAATAATTTTATACATTTATATCCTTAAAATATTTTTATATTATAAATTATAATTTATAATGACAATGTAAATTTAAAAATTAAAATATTATCTTTTTATTCATATATTTTAAAGCCCACATTATATAATTCAAATTTCAAATTCTAAAGCTCACCTTAATAAGTTTCCTCATATTCAACTATTTTAGTCCCACATCATAAAGAAAAAGTAGTGTTTTACTCTTTATATCAAAATGTAGAGCTCCTAAGTATGAATTTGTAATATATTTAGAATAATTTGGTAAGCATATATGATTAATTTATTTTGAGGTTATTTATAATGACAAGATTTGATTTAAAATTAATATTATTTATTATATAATTATTTAAATTACATATTTTATTAAATATAATATTTAAATAATTTAATTGAACTGCCCGATTTTTCAAAACCGGTTGAACTTGCGTTTCATATTGGTTTTAGTCGGTTCGATGCAAAAGCCCAATCTTGAATCTTGAAAAAATCGAACTGACCATATGGCCGGTTCTTGGTTGAATCCGCCGATTCGGTCTGATTTTTAAAACATTGGTTTTTAGTACTCTCAAAACTACTGTCTAGTCTATGACATAATTTTTGTGAGGCTGACTTGACCTTCATTTAATAGGCTTTCTCTGGGAAAGCATAGTTGTTCCTCAGAGTCAGTTAAAGTTGCAATCACATAACATTCTTCTCTTTGGATTTGAAGATTAGAATTTTCATGCATGTTTTTGACTCGACACATTTCTTTCGAAATCTCTTCTTCAGGATTTTTTGTGCCAAGCTATAAGTGATGCAGATATTCTTCTAGTTTAACTGGCCTTCGAAGAGGTTGTTCGTACTCCTCTAAAGAGTTAATCATTTTTTTTGTGTTTTAGACTTTGATTTCTAGAATTTTTTTCTTTGATTTATGGGGCTTTCACAAAGAATACAAATTGATTTTCGTCTTCTTCTTTGTATTATATAAAAATTACCCCTTATTGAGAAAGAGCCTTCTTGGATCTATTTCAGGCAATGAGAAATTCTTCCATCTGAAGCCTTCTATGGCTAAAAAATGTTAATCGTTGTTTTAGTGTTTTTTAGATGAATGTCTCCCAACCACCTTCTTCTTCCTATGTTTGCGGAGCTTTGCCCATATCTTCATTTATATTATGAGTCCAGCTGGCTCAACATCTTTGTCTTTTGCATTATGGATTGGGTGTGTTTTAATAACATTCACCTTTTTTTAAGATATCCTGGTACATTGTCTAATAAAGTGAGTTCCCCATTTCGATAGCTTTTTCTAACTAATCTTTGAAGACAAAATAATCTTCAATTGAGTGACTTAAAATTATATGGAATGGGAAATGGTTGGGATCATCAACTTTGTCTACTTGGTTTGGCTAATGTGGCTCTAGCAATTGTAATCCCAATTTTAGGGCATATTTAAAGATCTTAGCATTACATTCTCTTTTCAATGAGTGCTACTTAGTCATCTTCTCTTTGAGGGTTGACCTTTTTTTCTTATCCTCTATCAGCTTTATTGCTGGTTACGAGGTTGTTGCGCCTCCATTCCCTTTTTGTCAATTGTGAATGCAAATGTTATATTCACATCATTCTTCTTTGAACCGTGTAACTTAGATTGTTTTTCTTTTTCAAAGGGATTATTATTATAGTTGGTATTAAGGCCTTTTTGCTTGGGGAGCTTTTCGAACTTAGCTATACGACCCAATAATTCTTGGAACGTATTAATCGTAGTCATAGCTAGATATGGAGACCTTTAATCATTAATGTTCCCCATCAAGAGTTCTATTGCATGTCTTTCTATGAGCTGTTGTTCACATTTCATGCTTAGATTTATCCATCTTGTAATGTACTTTGTAACACTTTCATCTTTTCTTCTCTTTTCCAAGGTGAGATCGACTATCATTACTTTCTTGGTTGCATCTACAAATCTCTTGGCAAAGAGTGTTTCCAACTTGGCGAAGGTTTTTACTGAGTCATTGGGTAACTTAGCATACCACTTGAAGGCTGTGTTGGAAAGACTGCTAATAAATTATCATAGTAGTAAGGTGTCATTCCTCTAGTATTTCTATAAGTAGCTTTAAATTGGGCCGAGTGTTGTCGCATATTTTCTATGCCCGAAAATATGTGAAATTATGGCACAACGTACCCTTTAGGATAATGCACTTGGTCATATTCAGTTGGGTATGATCAGCCTATTCTAACTAGTTGTTTAATAGTTTTTGAAGCAATGACTGCTTTGACTTTATGGTTGATGAGATCTTCTACTTGGAACTTGCTAATAACATCAACTTCTTGATAAACATTTAATGTAACTTCTCCTAGGGGTTCTTGTCTTTTTGTTGAAGCTATTGACAAGCTAGGTGCGGCATTTTGCATGCTCCCAATTTTAGCTATTCGGTTGATCAATTTTGAAGGATTTCTTGGAGTTATGTACTACGTTGTAGGTGCTATGAGGTTAAGTTGACCAAATAGCTCTTTCATCAGCCCGTTCATTTCATTGAGACGGTTGTTGAACTAGTTGATTTCTTGGTGTCTTCTTTGGAGTTTAGAGAACCCATTTGTAATTGTAACCTTGTTACAACATCGATTAGCTCTTCTGTTACTTCAACTTATACTTGAGCTTAACCTTTGGCTTCTCTCGATATTCTTTCTCATTTTGTTGCTCGGGTGCCACATTTTTGTTCTGTAAATGTGTATCGGCCATGCAAACAAATTTGACTTTCATATAATCAATTTCTTCATTATTTTGGAAGTCCAGACTCTTCATTGATTGGGAAATCCTCATCATCCCAAAAGAGTTGATTATCTGTGTCATCATCCACTAGCTAAGTTTTTCAAGACCGGTGGTTTTAGTTTATGATAAAAGATTAAGTTCCTTTGTCATCTGGTGGTGCTGGTTCATGTTGAGTTGTCCCAACTTTGATAACTTGGGACTCTTTAAGCACCCAAATTGATCGAGATCCTCCAGTGGTGGATCTTTGGGAATGCATCATAGATGTCACACCCTGGTGTTCACCGGATGAATTATATTATTTTTTGTGTGGTGGTTAGTGAGACCTTCCAACAACTTACCACTTAGTACCCTTGTACTTAAGGGCTTGTTGTTGGTGTTCACCGAATATTAGACTCCTAGGTTTTGAATTTTTCTCAAGGCGGGCATGGTATTTTTTTATATTCCCACCTCTCTTAGAGTAAGAATTTGTGAAGTTTGCGACCTGACCCACTGGCTTCTTGAATCTTCTTTGAAGGTTTCTATTTTTAACAACCTTCAAAATTTTGTAGATTTTGGAGGAAATAGTCTCCTCCTTCTATGGTTGATTATGTGAAATGGGATGCATGTGCTTATCCCAGAAAGGCTTCTTGATAGTTTCCTCTTTGAGGTCAAGGCTTTAGGCTTAGGCTCCTTAGGAATGATCACATTCGACCTCTTTTCTTTATTGAATTCCATTGGTATTTTGATGCCTTCAGTGATAGGCTCCATTATAGGTCTAGTAGGTAAGAACTGGATGAACCCAAAAATTGTTCTGAATTGGAGAGTAGCTCTAGCAAAACCAACGTTGATTATGGCTTGAAGGAATCTAATGATGGACCCCTCTCCTAGCTCAACAGTCATCATGTTTGTCAAATTTTCCATATAAGGTTTCAAACCTAGTCGTAGATCTAAACTTTTAAAAGAATATAACTCGATATTTAAGTTTATGATGACACTGTATATTTTAATTTTTCCAATAAAAGATGGAGAGAGAAGTAATCTCCAGCCGAGTCATCAGAAATCTGATTAATAAAAAAAATCTTTTTGGAAACTCTCTAGCATCTTTATTGAGATGAGTAGGAGTATGTTCCTCATGACGTAGATTGATATATATTCAATTAGATTTCTTCTAATATTATGTTAGGGTTTATTTAGATATGGGTTTTACTTCCTATGAATGTAAGCATTCATAGTTAATTACCCCTCTTACAATAATAAGAGAGAAATCTCGATTAAGCTTGGAAATAAATATATTTATGATATAAATTAGTGTTTAGAGGTGCATGTGGCGTGACATAGATGACTGTCTAAAGGAAATAGGAGGATAGTCCCGATCAAGATACCATGGTTCCATCTTTTCGGGATTGCCATCATTCTAATCTACCAACATTAGAAGACTATTAGTTGTAATGTCCAGGGAGTCTAATTATGGTTTGCCTTGCCTCAGATATCTCGAGTAGATTGAAGGTGTTGTGTAGGTGCTTAGTGAAGTAAGACTAAACTAATTTATAAGGTTATCAAATAATTAAATGAAGTCTGCATTGCAGATATATGTAAGGCTTACATCCATTGGAATGTCTTATGGATATAGATTGTTTGCATAGTGAACATATAGATTGAACTTACACCCCTTCAGAATGCTATATGAATATAGATTATTCATACGGAGAATATATAGATTGGACTCACATCCCTTTGGAATGACATATGGATATAGATTGTTTGCATGGTGAACGTATAGATTGGACTTACATCCCTTTGAAATGTCAATAGGGTGTTCACATGTTGAACACATAGATTAAACTTACATCCCTTTAGAATATCATTATTGTGGAGTTTTTTGCGTGGTGAACAAGCAGATTGGGCTTACATCCCTTTGGAATGTCAATAAGGTGTTTGCATGGCGAACACATAGATTGGACTTACATCCCTTGGAAGGCCAGTAAATTTTTAGAGGGGTGTCTGCATGGAGAATTTAAAGGTGCTTAGTTTGATTTTTTTACTGTATATATTTTTAGAGTACAACACCTCGGCATTGATTATTTAACATTGTAGCATTAGAAGGCAGGAATTCGTGTGTTGAAACCTAAGGGCTCAGCACCTCGGCGTACTATAGTTAGCGCCACAGTGCTTTTGGCAACATGGTATTGGAATAGTATGACCAATGTGATTGGTTGACTAGTGCCTAGGCGCTAGGGATTTAGCGCCACAGTTCCAGTCAATGGTCAATTTAAAAAGACTAACAGATGGATAGACGATTTTAATATAAAGGATAAACTTTTTGACTAGTGCAACAGCATTGTTTTGGAACATCGCGGCACTACATCAATGGGAAAATAGATCCTAGGCGTTGTAACATTTTGCACTCTCGGTATACGGATGAACTCAGACTTAGGTTCAAAGAGGATAGCGCTGCATGGTTATATGAATAACACTGCAGTGCTAGAAATAAATAAGTTTTCCTTTAGAACCCAAGAAAGCAGCGCTGCCACACCGAAATGACTACGTTGTATTGCTATGGGTTAGAAATTTTATCATTTAACCTGAGATGGTTGCACTACAATGCTTTATAGATGGCAAGATGATGCTTTAATATCAAAACTTTTAGTTTATAATGCATGAGGGCAACACTGCAATGCCAAAGATGCGACACAGTGGCGTTATAACATAGAGAATTGGTCATAACCTGAGAGGCTAATGTTGTGGCACCTAATTAGCAGTGCATTGGTCCAGGGTAGACAGGACTTAGACTTTAGATTTGGAGAAGTTAGCATTCTAAGTGTCAAAAACTATAATATTAATGCAGTGTTTGTGGCGCTATAACTGGATATTTTGATCCTACAAAATCTGAGAGGCCAGTGCTACAATGCCAAATATACAACACCACAGTGTTGAGTTTAGCACCTAGGTGCCATATAGGGCATTGCGATGCCATGATGTGAGACACTATATTTCCCTAGAGCTTAGCACCGTAATGCTATTCCCCTAATAGGGTACTCCATTTTTAGGAAGTTTTCTTACAAGAATTTAATGATTTTTAGAAATTTTTGACAGCCGTAACGGCTTAACAATGCTAGATTTTCACTTTTTTAGTGCAAAAGCACTCTTCTCCCTTGTTCCGAATCCAAGATCAATGGAGGGAGAGTCGTCTTCTCATGCCAGAACTAAGCTCAATGGTAGAGGTCTTCAAATTTTAAGATTCTTGAGAGTTTCAGGTTTTATTAAATCCAAGATCAATGGAGATAGGCTTCTTTATTTCTCACTAGTTCTAAGATTGATGGAGAAAATTTTCATTTAGAAAAATAATAATATAAAAGAATATTTCTAAGAATCTTTACCTAGAGTTCACGGTGGTCGGCTTCAATATCATCTCGTGCAAGAGGAGAGCGCCCTCGTATAGTAGCGAGAAACTCGCTGTGGAGAGAGAGTACTTGACTCTGGGAATAAGAAAGAGGGGGCAAGTGGAAGAGAGGTGGAATAGAAAGGGGGAGGTTACTAGGTAGTTTCCACCTCTTTTTATAAGGGTTTGGGTAACTGTTCCCACTCTTTTTGGGTGGTTTTCCCATCCTCTTATCGTTCCCCCTCTTCCCCTCAAGGCAGTTGTCACTGCTGAGGAAGTAGTTGGCGGAAAGGGTTAGTTTTCATACTTTTAAAATTGAATGTCGTAGCAACACAACCTAGACGTTGGGATTACAGCATCCCAGCACTGTGTTATTTAAGTAGATAACTGACAGGAGTGGTTATCCATCTTGAAAGTTGTCATAGTGCTTAAGTGTCAGGATTGTAGCACAACCAAAATTATATTATATTTTATTATTATTATTATTAATTTTATATGCAAACATAAGATTTATCTTACTAAACCCAACATCTAGTAGAATTAACAACCAAGATAGTTTCGTTGAGTAAAGATACAGCCTTGTTGAGAAGATCTCCCTTTGTTTCATCATCAGTTCCTCCTGAAACCAACATGCAACCATGGGTCGTTGGAGTTTGGTCTTTCTCTAAGTTTTAGTGCTTAAATCGATCGATTTTCAATTCATTTTGGTTTGTGAGAGTGTGGGTGAATATGTGAGGAATGTTAATTTGTGCTATAGAAGGTTTTGAATAATAGATGATGTTTGGGGCTTTTAGGTTTGAAAAAGCTTAATAGTGACTGAAGCTAGGGTGCAAAGGGACCCTTGAGAATACTAGGGACTCTCTGTAGGAGTATGAGGATGCTTTAGAATGTGTTAGGTGGTTTTAACTTAATGTGTATTTGCCTCCCCATATAAACCCTAACTTTTACTTAGTTTAGGAATGGGGAGGTGGTTGTATGGTGGCCTGGGCTCAAAAAGGGCTGAGACTAATAAGATGGGTCTCCTTTAGTGGATGACCAATCATGGGGCAATGGAGTGAAGTGGACAGCCCATGGTGGGTGAACCAAGGGATGTCTAAAGTTATTTGGACCTCATCTTGGTCAATGATTGGGAAAAGTAGCTTTGGCTCAAGCTGAGTTAGATGGGGGTGAGCTCAAGCAATACTTATGGGACTGCCCAAACAAAAGAGAGGGGTTGGACTTTACCATTTTGAATTTTTATGCTCATTTGGAACCTTGGTTCACTTGTTTTAAGCCGAACTAGATTAACCTTAGGTTGGGTCCACTTGGGCTAGTCTAAGGTGGTCGAAGGATGAGTCATGCTAAATTTGATTGAATTTGAACTTAATTTGGTTGAGTTTGGCTCAACATAGCTCATGTATGTCAATTCAAGTCAAGTGGACCAATTGACCAAATTGGGTCAAAGGGGTTGTTCAGTCATGTTTAAATGTCAATTTATAATGTGTTGGGGGTGATTAACTTGATCTAATTTGGCTTGGATTTAATTTTGATATGATATGATTCATATGGTTTCATTTGGGTTAGCTTGGATCAATTGGTCAAATTTGGATAAATTTGATCTAAAGAGTTCTTGGGTTATGTTTAATTATTAGTTTGAAATGGATTGGAAATGTTAGTTTGGCCCAATTTAGCTTGGATTGAGTTCAATTCAATATGGTTCATTTAGGCCTAATTGGGTTAAGTGAACCAATTGGCCAAATTAAGTTACGATTTGGCATGCGTTATGTACAATCATGTATATGTGCTAAGTGCAAGGCTTTAAATATGTGCAATTTGGTTGGATTGGATTGAATTTGATTTTGGTCCTATAGGGTTCAATTAGGTCAACTTGGGCAAGGAAGACCAATTGATTGAATTGAACCCTAATCAAGCTTCAATCAAGTTGAAATAGTGTGCTTAATGTTTAGAGCAAGGTCAAATTGAAGTGGATTTGATTTGGATTTGGCCCATTAAGATCCAAATGGGTTAAGTTGGGCTAAGTGAGCTAATTTACTACATTATACTTCAATTAGGCAAAGTTTATGCATGGTTGAAGTTTCGGATATCATTGAGTTGATTGGTTTGAAATCAATTTGGGTTTGGTTTAGGTTTAGGTCAAAGTGACCTAAATGGGCCAAATAGGTTGAATTGGGTTAAGTGAGCCAATTAAATTTTTTGGGACCAATTATGCTTGGTTTGTGTTTGATGCGAGTATATTTGAGGTTAAGACCAGTTGATTTGACTTGATTTCATTTATTAGAGTTTGGGCTAAATGGGGTCCACTAATCTGATGGACCTAACCTTAAGATTGAACTTAGAGTCTTTAGTTTAGGTTAGGTGTCCTCTTAGTCACTAGAAGAATCTGAGAATCCTAGGTAAGGAAATCATAATGCAAAGACTGAAGTCTTAAGATTAAAAAAGATGAGTGTCAACCTCACTAAAAGTGAGGTCAACAATAGCCTAGGCTTCTTCTCTGTCATCATCGATGAGAGGTGGAACCCGAGTGCATTCATCCTCAAAATTCCAGTGATTCTTACTAGATTTTTGAGGTTTCTTGATTTAGAATGCTTCAAAATAAGGAGTGAAATGGTTTTTTATGATTTATTCTTAGATTCATGTGACTTCTCTTCATAAAATACCAAAGCCTAGGTTTGAGCTACGATTAAGATTGAATACCTCACACAAGCCAATTTTGAGTGGTTCCTCATTTTGAAAAGTATCATTGAGTTGAGATGAAACTCTAGGCTGAGTTTGCCCTCTTGCCTCTTCGTGGATTGTCCTAGATGACCACCACCCTTTGCTAAAGTTTGGTGGTTTCTAAGGTTAAAGTGGTCCAAAAATAGGGGAAAGGACTGGTTTTGCTTTGTAAGTGTTGGTGAAGGCATGGGAACTGCTCAATAGAGAACAAAATGACTAGGGGTTGGTTTTAACTTTGGCTAACCCTACCACCATTAATGGAGGTTGTGGGTGGCTAGCCATGGGGTAATGGAGATAGGATTTTGTCAAATTCGATGGTTAATTAACTATAGATCACCCTAAAGTCAAGCAAGTGGGAAGAGGGAGATGATATGTGAAGGGATTTGGAAATATGGATTTTTCCTTCTTTTCTTTTCTTTTCTTTTTTTTTTTTTTTTTGCTCTTTTTGTTTCCTCCATTTGTTGACTTTGGCTCTACCACACCATCATCTAAAGCACCAGTCCAATGATGGTGAGTTTGCTGATATTTGATTTGGGCTAGTTTGGTTGAGCTTAACTTGATTCAATATGGTTCAAATGAGTCAAATTGAGTCAAGGGGTTCAATTGATCAATTTAGGTTTTGATTACGCTTTAATTGTGTTTAATAAGTTATTTGGAGTGTTTGAGATTGATTGGTTGCAATTAGTTTGGGTTGATTTTGGATTTAGCCCAAAATGGCCTAATTAGGTTAATTTGGGTTCACTTAGGTCCATTGGCCAAAGGGGTCAAATTGATTGGCATGGAAAGGTTAGATTGGGTTCAATCAAGTGTTAAAAATGATTTATAGTGATCAATTTGATTTAATTTTAATTTAATCTAATTTTAGCTCAATATGGTTCATTTGTAATCTAATTTAGTTAAGTAATTCAATTAGCCAAATTAAACCTCAATTAGATTTAGATTTGGACTTGAGCCTCTAGAGAAGTTTAATTTAACTTGATTTTAATGAAATATTATTTAAGTTTAGTGGGGCTCAAATAGGTCAATTTAGGTCAAATGACCTAATTAGCCAAATTGAACCCTAATTAGACTTAAATTTATGCTTAATTAAATCTTAAATAATAATTATAATTTTTAAATTGATTCAATTTAGTTTGATTTTAATTTTAATTCAATTTAGTTTAAATTTGGGTTAAATAGGACCTTAATGAGCCAATTCAGTTATGTACTTAAATTAACTTGATTAGAAGTCAATTGAGTTTAAATTTTGGTTCAAATGTGTTTCCTTTTAAATTTCATTCAATTTTGTTAAATTTAGTGGTGTCTGAATTCCTTAACCTATTTGAATTAAAGGGTCTTGGGGGGGGGGGATGCAGGGTTTTGATTTTGATTTTAGATTAGTTTTAGATTTGAATTCCAAATTCTATTTCATTTGATTCTGAGTTTTGTTTATTTTAATTTTAAGTTTGGTGCTTACTTAACCACTAAGAAAATATCAAAAGTATTTAAGTGAGTAAGTCCTTAATTTAAGATTAGCAACCCTAAATACTAAGATAAGGAGGAATGTTAATCTCATCAAAAATGAGGTCAATACTAGGTCTAAGCCTTTTAGCTACTGGTCATCCTAAATCCATGAATATAATTTTAATACCAAATTACAATTACATTTTGATAGATAAAGTAAAATCCTAAGCCGTACAAGATAATGATTAGTGAAAATAACAAACATTAAACCAAGAAATTATATTTCATACATTTAAGCTTAACAACAATGGGTGCCAACCCCACCTGTCCTAATGAGCTATGGTTAGGCGCTTAAGCAAATAACATCTACAAACAAACTTGTTAGTTTTAAAATTATTACAATGGAATCTTTTTTATTAAGCATAGTCTCTAAAGAATATAACAATTGTCTAATAAACTATGCCCTAACATCCGGTCTATGAGCAAACAAACCCTAACATCCAATCTAAAATAGTACACCATAAAATAAGAAAATCAATGTATAACAATCAAGCAACGTCTTAACCTATGTCTAAGATTGATGGCCTAACAATATAATGTGTGCAGAGGTTAGTGTGGTGAGTCAAAACTAAGCTTTAATATTTGGGTGATAGTTTGAAAGCGATATTCAATTTATTATGATTAGGTGGTTCTAATTCAAATGAATAATAATTTAAAGATATATTTTAAGTTATAATTTCATTTAGGTTTGAGGTAATTTAATATTTTAAAGAGTGTGGGGATAACTAGCCTTATTAAGGATAAGGAACACTCCTCCTTACACCTTGATCATAATAGAGTGCTCACCAAAGAATAAGGGTACACTCTAAGGCTAAATTAATCAAGTTTTATGAATTTTAATCAACTTAATTAATAACACTATATTTTAATTATCACCTAGAATATGACTTTAACTTTCAATTTAAATTCAAATGATCTCATAATTTCATGCAATGTGTCCTAAAGTTAGGAAAATATTTTTTAAAAATACTTCATAATATTTTGATTAACTTTTTGAATTATTAATAATTTAGTATTATTTATTAACTAAATAAGAAAGAAAATTTCAAACTAATATCAAAGCACTCCACAAAATTATAAAAATATTCTTTAGAATTGGGGAACTTAAAAAAATGTCTCATAAAAATTTAGAATTATTTGAATCAATTTTAATTTTTATAATAACTAAATTATTTTATGATTCAGAAAATATTTAAATTAAAATATAACATGTAAAGTTATGAAACCTTATAAGAGTGATAGAAATGCAATCTCAACACACCCACAAAACATTCATATCATTTAGACAACAACAACAACAATAATGACAAGCCTTTCATATCATTTGGAACTCAATTTAATTTTCTATAATTTATTTGAATTATTTCAGTATTTAAACTATAGAAAAAAAATTTAATATTCAAAGTTTTATTTTTCTTCTGTCTTCTCTTTCAATGTAGCTTCACAATAAAACTCTAGGGATTTTTATAGCTTTATTATATTTATTAAGTATTTTAAAATTTAAATGGTAATTAATATAATATTTAATATTAAACTAAATATGTATTCATTAGAAATTAGTTTTAACTAATTTAATCAAAGCTAAATCTCATAAAATTATTTTCAAAGGTCAAGGGGGGCGTCAAGAATATTTAACAAGAGTTTGGTAAATTTTTTAAATTATTTATTACTGAATATATTTTTTAATTTAATTATTTTTTAAAAAATATATAAATAATACAAAAATAATTTGATAAATGTTCCAAAATATTTCTCTTGACTTAGAATATTGAGAAGGATACTATGAGTGATTTAAAAACATATTCTCATAATTTATAAGATTTTATCAATTTTAAAATCTATTTAAATAATTATTTCTAATTATAATTTAAAAATATATTATATTAAAAGTTTATGAAAATATTCCTAGGTGTCTCCACTGATTTTTAGGACTATTCATGAGACTTTCAAGTCATTTGAGGTCAATTTAAATTATTTATGAAATTCTTAAGTTATGTGTTAGTAGGTTATTCAATTGATAAATTATTATGTGTAATTAAGCTTAATTAGATTGATTAATGCATTTAAGAATAATGTCAACAATTAGAGTTTCATTAATGTGTCAATTACTCTCAAAATAGCCAACATCAATTGATGATTTTGATTTTATTAAATTATACTCTATTAGCTTAGCACAAAGAAGGGTTATTTTGATTTCTTATATTTTTTGTACAATTTATTATAAACTTTTTTAATTTCCAGATTTGATTGATTAGTTAATAGTTAATTAACCCTTATTTAGAGATTTTAAGTGTTAATTAAGATCAGTAGGTCTAAGCATCTTTTAGAGGTGTCTCTATATTGAATAAGTATGTTTGGCCTCAAAAACACATTTTGATAATTTTTATAACTTTATAAAAATATTCAAGCCAATTTAAAGATTGAGCCTTTAAAATTTTACAACTTAAGATATACCAACCCAAGTTCTTTGAAATTTTTTTGGGAGATAGGGGTCATCAGTAAGGACATTCTTTCAAAATTTCAAGTCATTTCAATGAGTATTTAAGATTAAGTTCAAAAATAATTTTTTTTAGTAAAACACTAATTACTCAAAAACACCCAATAAAATTTATGGCTTTTATTTTTCTTAGATTCTATTCACTTTCTTAGGTCCATCGAGTATTCATCTAATATTTTTTGGATTTTTATAGAATTAGTTATGAATTTTCAAAGTTTTGAACCATTTTAAATAAATTTTTCAACCCCATTTTTCTACTTATCAACATAACGTTAACTGAGCTTTATATGCAGCATGTCAAGATTAACTGGATCCATAACCCACGTGGAGTCTACATGGATGGCTGCAAACACAAGATTATCTTGAGTTGTCCGATCAAAAAGATCAAATGGCTCAAATTTTTCTTATAATTCCAAAAAGGTTTAATCAAGTCCCAACGCATGATGAAATCATGACCATCCATTTTAATCGAAAAATAGACAGCTCATGATCCGTTTCCTTCCACCTGCGAGAGATGATAACCATCCACCATTTATCATTTGATTTGTGCTATCAAAGATTGAATCTTTGGTTCTAACATATTCAAAATGATATAAGAAAGAAATGTAAAGATTTTTAGGGTTGGATCCTAACGAGAGGTGATTTTACCTCACAAAGAATAACAACCTCGGGATTTTCTACGTCAACCAAAAATTTACCCACTAAAGCTATTATCCAATGGAACAGACGTGTTGGGAAGCTTCACCGTGCAAAGACGAGTTGTTGGAAGGAATTTCCCCACCTGTCTCCTCGTTGTTTGCTCTATAGACCAACACAACTCCACAACTTCTTGAGGCTTGGTCATTCTCGGCCTTACCGAGCTAAAATTGGGTGGGACTTGGTTCAATTAAGTTTTCCTAAGGGCGAGGAATGTTTTGGGTGAGTCAATTTCGGTAGTCGGCTTAAGGATGTGAATGGCCATTTGGGGTGTTCGGTCAAAGAGTTTAACAATGGTGGTTTTTGCTCTAGGTTGAAGACTTTTGGTGTTCAAGGCCTTCTTCATTCAAAGTGTGTGAAGCTCCCCATGTGAACATAGGTTTGGGCTTGGTTAGCCATGAGAAGGTGGTGACTTAATGTGATCAAAATATTAAGCTGATTATCTTGTTGGTCAAGTTGTTTAAGAAATTTTTTTCTCTAATGATATCCTCTAAATATGATCACTGTCTAAAATATCATTCTTGTATTCATCAACTCATCTGAAATAATTACAATCATCTTCTGCTCAATTTCTATGACACTTGTAAAATCTTCTCTCATAATTTTCTTCTCTACATGAAGTGATATATAGCATTGCAAATCACAATTACAATAAACAACTCTAGAGGCAGTTGAGATCCTTGATATCATATTTTTTAAGATAAATTTGTACTGATAATAAAAATATTAATATGTGAATTATAATATTATAAAATATTTTGACAACGATAACTAAGCAAAAAATGATAGCAAACTTATGAAATAAGTATTACAAGAAAGATAACTAGTTCCAATTGGCATGTAGATATGAACATACAAAGTTTAAATTATCATCTAAAAGTATCCGTAAATGTAAGCTAGCTATAAATACTAATAACTAACTAAATCATTTATAATTTCATATCATCAGCCTTCTTCATCTTGTGCCTCAAATTCTATTGTGTATTGATTAATTTTTACCATTGATTACCCCATTCGATATTTAAATACTTCAAGTGGTACAAATGATTGATCATCATCTACAATATTGAATTCAATGTAATTATGTGACAGGTGACGACATATGTAATTATGTAGAGTCATTATAGTTGCAACTGAGTATGAAATCATGTCTCATACAATAACCCATTGCTTCTTGCAAATTCCAAAAGCTCACTCAATTACATCGTGCAACGATGGGTGTCACTTATTAAACAATTATTTCCTTCCTCCAGTGACTCGGTTGCTCCTTTCGAAATCAGAGATATGATATTTTGTGTCTGGAAATGGTTTCAAGAACCCTCATTCTGCTAAATAACTAGTATTAACAAGATAATATTTTTATTTGAATTTCTAAATATGAGCTCCGATAACTATTTGTTGTAATAAATAAATGATTCAATATAATAGTACTTGGATGAGGTATTGGAAAGTTATTTTCTTTATGGTGTGTGATAATTTTGAAGATGCAGCTATTATGTGCACTTCCCATCTAATCATTAAAAAAGTGAAACACATATTAAAATAATATACTA
This sequence comes from Cymbidium sinense, assembly GCA_021442155.1. NCBI lineage: Eukaryota > Viridiplantae > Streptophyta > Magnoliopsida > Asparagales > Orchidaceae > Cymbidium > Cymbidium sinense. The sequence continues at coordinate 76,574,257 of CM038230.1, forward strand.
TCATTACATCCAAGGTAACTGAGCCACATTAGCTAATATATGTCACCTAATCACATGCAAGCACACGATCATTTACATATGTCCCGTTAATTTCTCCAATGCAATCATACATCAGGGTTTGATATATAATTAAGTGAAAATTAAAATCAAGTGTTGAAATAAAAAATTAAAAATAAAGTTCATCTTGAAATATGATATATATCAACAATCTTGTGATATCTCATCTAATATATTCTGAAAAATTGAATTTATTAGCTTCATAACTTTAGTTGATAAACTCAGCAAAACATCAAGGCTAAAATGAGTGTTAAAATCGCTCGCTAATCACTCTTATTGATTCATTATATAATAATATATATACTATCATGACCAACACTTCTCTGGTTGTAGTTCTAGAAGATCCATGAAGTCTATGAAAACTTTCTAACTCTTGTAAGAGATTACTAAAAATTATTTGTGACATAAAACATGTTAAGGAATCTCCCTGTGTGACTAGTAAATAACTTATTGATCCATTTTTCTCCAACAAATTTTGAGGTCATACATGAAGTTTTGCAAATATAAGACTCATAATATCCATTTATTAGACATATAACGACAACAAAAGCAATCTTATATTGATCTGCATCATCATTTTTCATAACTACAATCACAAAATAATAAAATCTTAATGTCAAACTCTGATAAAAACTCACCCAGTAAAACATCATTTTCTAAGAGTTATATCCACTTCAACTTTATACATTGATAAAAACTCACCAAGCAAAATATCATACAACAAAGATTACAATAGTAGATAAGATAGCTAATTCAAGTACTATCATTTTTCAAAGATGTTTAAGACATAACAGATAAAGTGGCATCTTCAAGCAAACGCTAAACATTGTAATAGTAAATGATAAATATTACATTTTTCAAAATAATAACAAAGAAAATAAACTCTTCGCATAGGCGCCATTACCATGACGATCTCCAGGTTGTTAGCATCTTCAAGCAACTTCATTGAGAGTAGATAAAGTGAAATATTTTCAAAAATTTCAATGATATGATTTAACAGAATGATTGCATCAGAAAGGAATGGTGGTGCAATTGGCTTATTCGCTCTAGATGTCATACTAGTGCATGCAATAACTAACTATGATATCTGATTTCAAAAAAATTCAGCATCTCCTTTCCTTTTCTTAAAACCTCCAAGCCCTAGAGATGGTGGGCGCCTAGAATGATTGGATTTAGTACGATAATCTATGGCATGCAATTCTTCATTAATGAAATTATTTGAATTCGCTCTTTACTCAAAGTTGCCTTGTTCATGTACATCATCATCAACTTCATGGTTTGGAGTCCATGAATGGATACTTGTAGCAACCATGCCACCAAACATGAGATCTAGCTTCTCCTCAATTTCAGGATTTATGCCATAATATCGAGATGACTTGGAGCGTTTAATTTGGATTAATCTTAATTTAATTTGAATTTGGATCAATAGATTCCATTTAGGTTCATTTGGCTTAAGCGACCCACTTAGCCAATTGGAGCCATCAATGGATTCAATTTTATTCAGTTTCATGTTTGATTAAGTTTATATGATAATTTTGAGCATTTGGGATGGCACAATTTGGTTGAATTCTTATTGAATTGACTTTTGACTTGGTAGGCCCATATAGGTTAACTCAGGTCAAATGATTTGGTTAGCCACTCTGTACCCTATTTGAATTTAATTTTATTTTATTCATATTTATATAATGATATAATATTTTAGTTTGATTTAATTTGATATTATTTAGACTTAGGTGAGATTGGACTTAAACAGGTTAATCAACTCAATTAAGGCACAATTTGATTTGGATTTTGATTCAAATTTATTTAATTTTGATTTTTATTGGATTTTATTGAGTTTGGGTTTGATTAGACTCACCTAATCTAATTAGGTTAGGTTAGGTCCTAATGAGGCCCACTAGGCTAACTTGAGTCTCACCCTAAAGTGTTGACTTTAGATTTAGCTTTAGTGTCAAATTTTATGTTTGTTTTAATTTATTATTTTATTTTAGTTTGATTATTCACCTAGTCATTAAGTGCAATATCTTAAATGTTTAATTAGAAAGCTCCTAATCTAGGATTAGGAATCTAAATTACTAAGATCAAGAGGGATGTTAATCTCATCAAAAATGAAGTCAATAGACCCAATAAGGTCCGACTGAGTTAAGTTGAACTAAGTGAACCAATTAATCAAATTAGGCTTCAACTAGATCTTAATTGGGTGTGATTGGTGATTTGATAAGTCTAAGGTTGATTGGTTTGAGCTAATTTTGATTGAATTTGAGCCAAGGAGGCTTCAATGGGACAAATGAGCTCAATTAGGTTAAGTGGCCCAATTGGAGACCATTTGGATTAGTGGTTCAATTAGGTTAGGCTTAGTGTTAAAGTTCAATTTGGTTTTGGGATTGGGAGTTCTTAAGCTTGCTTGGGTAATAAATGGCTAGTTGGGGCCCACTAACTTAGTGTAAATAATCCTAGGACTCAAGCCTCTTAGTTTAGTTTTGGTGCCCTTTTCTTAGTCATTAAATGTGTCTTAAGCTTCAAATTAGAGGGTCCCGCTGCTAAGATAAGATTCCTAAAATTAAAGATGAGAATGTATTATTCTTACTAAAAATGAGGTCAACAATTTTTTACCATTCACCTTTAAAATATTTTGAGTTTTCAAGTCATAAATATATACAATGCTATGTGGATAATCTTTAATAATAAGAAATGGTTCAAACCATCTAAACTTTCATTTTCCAAGAAATAATTTTAACCTTGAATAAAATAATAACACTTATTATCTAGGCCCAAATTGCTTCTTAAGGAACTTCTTATTATACGATCATTTAATTTACTCCTTATAAATTCTACAATTTTTCTTAAGCTCCCATTATTAAAATCACACAACTCATTTAATTCTAAAAGCCTTTTCTCCACTACATCCTTCATATAAAAAAAAAATTTATATCACTCAATATGCATTATGTTCAAATTCCAAGGGTAAATGGCAAGATTTCCCAAATAATAATCTATACAGAGATACTAATTGGAGTGTCCTATATGCCTATAGTGCATCATCCAATCTATTTGACCAATCTTTCTTAATTGGACTTACAATCTTTTCTTAAATCTTTTTGATCTCCCTCTTTGAAATTTTATTGAGTACTTGAATGAGAATGACAAGATGTAGCTATCCTAGGCTTCACTCCATATTTTGCCAAAAAAAATGATTTTATATTTTTATTGGAAAAATAGGTGCCTTCATCACTCTAGATATGCTAAATCTAGTGAAATTATTTTTATTTAAATATTTTAAACAACATTAGAATTATCCTTAAATGTAGCCATTACTTCAATCCATTTGTAAACATAATTTACAACAACTAAAATTATACTCATTTTCAAAACAATAAATAAAGGGTCTCATAAAATAAATTTTCTAAACATCAAATATCTCAAACTCAAGTTATGCCATTTAAAGGCATATCATGACATTTTGATATATTCCCTATTCTTTGGCAACGATCATAATTCTTCAGATACTCATTAGCATATCTAAATAAGGTAAGCCAATAAAATACACTTTGCATCACTTTAATTGTTGTCCTATTTCCTCCAAAAAAAGTTCCAAAATTCCAACCCCGCCCCACTCCCAATACTCAGAATTATGACATAACCTTAAAATCTCATTCATCTTATCATTAGAAACGCATCTCCTAATAATCTTATCTAAACATTTCTTGCACAAAAATAGTTCGGCTGAAAAATAAAAATAAAGTTATGCAAAAAAAAACCTTTTCTTTTAGTGTTAAGATAATATATATGGCAAGATCTCACTCACTAAAATAATTCACAATGTTTGTATGCCAAGGAATATATTTATGTTAAAATGCAAACAGATGCTTATCAGGGAATTCTTCTCTAATCTCTCCACTAGACTTAAACTCTTCTCCTCTCAAGCATGGATAAATGATCAGCTACTTGATTTTTTATTCCTATCCTATCTTTAATTTTTAAATCAATTTCTTGTAAAACAACCCACCAAATTAATTTTAGTATCTTTTCTCTCTACAAGATATTTTAGAATAGCATGATCTAATATACAATGACTTCAGAACAAACAAGATAAGACCTAAATTTATTAAAGACAAATATTACTGCTAGTAACTCTTTCTTAGTAGTGGAATAATTCAATTGAGATTTATTAAGGGTTTTACTAATATAGTAAATAGCATGAAAAATCTTTTATTTTTTACCCAAGTATTGATAGAATTACTATTATTACATATGAGTTCAAAAGGAATAGTCCAATCAAGTGTTATAATAATAGGTGAAAAAAATAAGTTTAGTCTTCAATAAATTAAATGCCTTTAAACACTTGGGGGTGACATTAAATGGTGTATCTTTCTTTAACAAGTTACATACGGGGTTTAAAATTTTAGAGAAATCTTTAATAACCTTTCTATAGAACCCTACATGTCCAAGAAAACTCATCATTCAATTAAAAAATTAATTAGGGGTGGCATTTTTACGATGATTTGAATCTTGGCTCTATCAACTTCTTTTTAGACTCGTATATCCTATAGCCAAGAATAATTCCCTCTTTAACCATGAAATGACAATTTTATTAGTTCAATACTAAAATGTTCTCCTTGCATCTCTTTAAAACTAACTCAAAATTTTGTAAATAATTTTCAAATGAGACTACAAATACTAAAAAAATCAACCATTAAAACTTCAATCCAATTTTCAATCAAATCAAAAATAGCTTATCATACAACATTGAAATATAGCAAAATATTACACAGTCCAAAAGGCATTCTCCTAAATGCAAAAGTATCATAAGAATAGGTGAAATTGATTTTCTCTTCATCCTAAAGAGCTAAAATTATCTAATTATATTTTGAATACCCATCTAAAAAATAATAAAATTGATTCCCTGCCAACCTATCAAACATTTGATTAATAAAAGATAAAAAAATGATCATTCCTAGTGGCCTAGTTTAATTTTCTATAATTTATACAACTTCTCCAACATATAATAATTCTTGTGGTATGATTTCATTATTTTCCTTTATTATAATAGTCACCTCGCCCTTTTTTGGCGTACAATGAACTACACTAACCCATGAAAAATCAAAAATAAGATAAATGATTCGCATATAATCACTTTAAAATCTCCTTCTTAATTATCTGCATACTCTCATTCTCTTTTCCAACCCTCTCTTCTCATAGCAAATCTCGCAAAAAAGATCTAATATCAATCCACGAACAAATCGATATTCAACAACATCTATATTTATTGTCATTTTCTTCATGATCATGTACCTTGAAGTTCCTTCACTACATTGTGCATCTCTTCCAAAGATTAAGTGATTCATGCTCACATAAAGCGTTCTTCTCATCTACAATTTTTTTCTTTAATTAAGCGGCAAAATTGATATCTTCGATAGGAACATGGCTAAAGATTTAAAATTTAGGATGATTATTCCACGTCAGCATCACATACTCCAGAAGAAGAGTTCTCCAGATTCCATCTCTATTTAGCCTTCCTAAGAATCTCTCAAATCGATTTACAAGAGTTTAAACTTTAACATTCTCCCAATCTCTTTCGTCTGTATAAATACACTCTTGTGTATTATGGATTCTGCAGTGATCAAAAAAGTTTCTTGAAGGGATTGCTCATATTACCACCTCAACATCCTTGATCACTAATGCTAACCCATCGCTCAATGCGGCGCTGTTGACCTCACTTTTGGAGTGAGGATTCCATCTTCTCATCTTAGACCTAAGAGTTTTCTATACACTAAGATTTTCTTAGTTATAAGACACTTCTAGTGACTAAGTGAACACTTAATCCTAACCTAAGGACTTAGGAGAACTTATCATAGGTTTAGATTATGTCATAAGATCTAAGGAAGCCTATATATCCTATGGCCCAACTAAGACAGCCTACCTCCATAGCCAAAAACCAAACCTCAAATCAATTCAATCAATCCTCAATTGAATTCCAATTCATATCTAAGCTCCAAGCTGAATGATTAAAACCCATAACTTAAATCCATCTTAATCCCTTAAGCCAACCCTATGGACTTAATCAAAATTCCTTCAATCAAATCAAACTCAATTGATTTTCACAAAAGAACTCCAGCCATTCTAACCTTCATTCCAAATTCTTTCAAAATCTACAATCAACCCAAATTAACCAAAATCAATTCAATTAACCCAAGCTAGCCCATTTGAACCCAAAATGACCAAATGAATCAAAATCCAATTAAAATCAAATCAATTGCAACCAAAGTCATCAATCAATCCTAAATCAATTATCAAACTCAATTGACCTCAATCTAACCCAAAACCAATTCAAATGATCAATTAGGTTCACTTAACCCAAACTGACCTAAAGGACTCATTTGAACCAAATTCATCCAACCTAAATTGGATTGAACCAACCCATTCAAAATCTCATATACTGATTATTGATCATCCTTGATTGATCAATTGAAATCAATTGAGTCAAGCCAAGTCAATTTGATCATTTGATCAAATTGACCCAATTAGCCTACATAAGCCAAATTGAACCAAACTTCATTCCAAACCCAATCAATTGAAACCAGTGATCCTAACCAACGTCAAATTGATCTTTGAGCATGACTTGATCATCAATTGAGCCAAACCAAATCCAATTGGCCTCTTGACCAAAGTTGACCCAATTTGACCTGAATGGCCAATTTGGGCCAAATCAAATCCTACATCATATTGATTGCAACCAATAATTCAAATCCATTATAAATTGATTATTAAACATGATCAAACCCTTGGTTGAACCCAATTTGACCAAGTCAACCCAATTAATCCATTTAGCACAAATTGACCTAAATGGCCAAATTGAACAAAATTAAATTCAAATCCAAATTGATTGAAATCAAAACTTACAATCATCTTCAAATGATCAATTGAACTTAAAACCAACACCTAACCCAGGACAATTTGGTCAATTTGACCAAATTGGTCAACTTAACCCATTTGACTTATATGAACCCATATGGGTCAAATTCAAATCTAATTCAAATTAAATCAAACTAATTGAACCTAAACATCCAAAATCATCATTTGAACTTGACTCAAGCCTTGGTTTGACCCAGTTTGACCAATTGGTCAACCTAACCCAACCTAACCCAATTTGACCTACATGGGGTTAAATTGAGCCAAACCCAACCAAACTAAGCCCAAACCCATTCAAACTTGGCATGACCCATCCTTGGGTCACCATGGGTCAACCCAAATCAAACCCGATTTGACCCATTACCCATTGGGTAAAGCCTTTCAAATGAGACAAAACCCATTCTTGGATGGTCAAACCCACACTCCTACCCTTGGCAGCTCTCTTAAGCTCAAATTGGACATGAGAACCACTAGCTCACCTGATTCAAAGTTGGTTGGGTCAGCCATGAGCCAAGTGGAGATGAGCTAACCCACCTCCTCCCATTGGAACACTTGGAAACTAAGGACAAGACACCTCAGATTTAGCAGCCCACTCCCCTTCACTCCTCCACTCAAACCAAACCACCTCACCGATTCCCTGACGTCCCCGACCACCTGCGCCGACCGAACGTCTGCCCATGGCAAAATTGATCCAAGCTGTCAGTTTGGATGGGGAGGAGTGTATACTCCTCCCCATTCGATTCAAACTCACACAGGGAGCATTCAGAGAGCCTGAGCAACTCAAGGCAACCTCCAAGAGTGCATTCCAAATTTCTAGAGCCTTCCCATCATCGACGACATTAAAACTGAGTGAAACAGGGCACCTACTCCTTCTAATCTCACCTAAACTCCACCATTTCCTAATTAACTTTACCCACAGATTCACCAAGCTCAGGCGAGGAGAAACGAATCGATTCCAGATCGATTCGAGCACCGGAACCACTTCTAGATTAACTCCAATGAGGATTCCAGTGGCATTTGGTCTACAGAGCTACTAGCGAGGAGGCAATGTATGAGCTTCTCAACAGGGCTTCGTCTCTTCAAGACAAAGCTACATCGGTTGGTTAACCGTCGGTCCTAAGCTCCAACAAGGTAAATTCTAGCAAATCATAGGAATTTCAATTTTTTTAGGGGATTGTGAAGGAAAGTGTGATTTTATGCTATTCTGACCATAGGATCCCTTTAGATTTTCTCCCTAAAGCTTTTGGAGTCAATCCCAAGCCTCCACAAGCTCCGATGAGCTCGAATTGAGTGAAGGAAGGAGGACGATGTCCGTCTTCTATCGCTCGGGGGACGACAGATCATTCATCGTCCGTTCTGCTTGATTGGAATGGACGGTCGTGATTAATCCATTATCTAATATCGATTTAATCCTATAGGAACAACGAGATTAATCCCCACCGTCTGATCTTATGACTGCAATTTTAGAGAGATGCGAAAGTACAAGCCTATGGGGTCGCAGCTGGATTACCGATCGAAAACCGTCTTTATATTGGATGGTTTGGTGTTTTGATGATCCCTACTTTATTGACCCTTACGTATTTATCATTGCCTTCATTCTTTGCCCCTCCGGTTGATATTGATGGTATTCGTGAACCTATTTTTGGGTCTCTACTTTATGGAAACAATATTATAGTGCCATTATTCCTACTTCCGCAGTATAGGTTTGCATTTTACCCAATATGGGAAGCAACATCGTTGATGAGTGGTTATACAATCGTGGTCCTTATGAACTGATTGTTCTACACTTTTTACTTGGTGTAGCTTGTTACATGGGTCGTGAGTGGGAACTTAGTTTCCGTCTGGGTATGCGTCCTTGGATTGCTGGGGTCCTTGTTATGATCGGACGGCGGGGGTGAAAGCACGTCTGCCGTCGTCACGTCAACGCCGCGTCAGACGATTTAAGTGGCCAATCCCGCAGCACCATGTTAAAAGCGCTACGTCAGCCGCCCGCATGGCGCCGACGGGATTAGGGATTAATTAGGCTTTAAAATGTGATTAATTAGCTGAAACTTTCTAAAATCATAATTAATTGTAGAAAAATATAAAAAATACAAATAAATACATTTTGGAAAGGTTAAATAGAGGATAATTTAATAAAAATAATTTCATTGTGTTTTGAAAAGTGATTAAGGCTAAATTAGAATTTGAATATTTTCTTAATTACTTAATTAAGCCCTCATTACTTGGCATGTTGATTTAATAAGATGACCTCTGTCTCTCATGATTTTTTTGGGATTGATTGGCTATCTAATTAAGAGAATTTGAAATTCAAACCTTAATTTTCCACTTAATTAACTTAATGATTATTTAAATCTGAACAGTAAAGATTAATAAATTTAACTTCATTAATCACTGATCAATAGTGAGGGAGGGTGATTAGGACCTCTTCTCTAATTACTTTTCCAAATTCATTTCATTAAAGAAAGTTAATTAAATGAGAGGTTTAATAAAGAGATTAATTAATCAAATGATAATAAAATTAAATCAAATTAAATTAATAATCACTTCAGATGATTAATATTTAAATTAAAGATTCCTCTTTATGTGTTTAGTCACATAAAGACTCTTAAGAAAATTATGATTAGCCCACAAGTGTGGGAAAATCATGAGAGTACTTAATTAGATTCTTTAATCTAATTAATCTCTAACGATGAGCCAATTACATTAGGTTCTTTAGGAGCATTGCAATTTTATTTTCCTCATGTGCATGTCATTTGTGGCTCATGATGAAATGATTGATTGAATTAAAGAAGTATATGAAAGGATAATCAAATGGATTATTTAATGGTTCAACTTAATTGAATTATAAAAATTACTTAATTATCTTTCCTTAAATAAATTAAGATGACTAACATGAGAATGGGATAAAAATAGCAAATGATCTCTCCTCTTTAAATTCAATCAAAATCTAAACTCAAATTAATAAGAAGCTTTGATTTTTTTTAAGTAATTATATTTAATGTGATTATCCTTAGGAATTAGTATGGTTGAATGAATCATGTGGAAATGTTTGGTTACTCCTTTCCAATTACTTTAAATGTTGTATGTCATGTGACTTCATGCATTCATATTTTCAAAAGCAAATAAAATTTACTTATGTAAAATTGCATGTGTTGGCTTAGTTTTATTATATGTATGGCTATTATCACTAATAAATCCAAATTTACTTTTCAAACGCAATAAATTGATAATAATATTTGGATTGATAGTAGTTATGAATACATATAGGATTTGCATGTATTTATAGCTTAAGCATGTAAAGGTAGTGCTTTCTTTTCTAAGTTCTTATATGAATTTACATATGTTTGAATGAAAGTAGGTATATAATCAGGACATCCCAAAAATACGAGACTTTAAGTAGTCCCAAAGAGGTGATTTGATTACCTCATTTCCTTAATTAATAAAGGCACATACTTATTAATATCATTCTTATATATATTTGTATTATAATTTGGATAGAGCTTTAATTTACATGTATAACTAATTCAACCAAAAATATAATCTTTTGCATGATTTTCATTCTTATAGTTGTATATGCATTCATATGTATTTAAGATACCAGGTATATAATCTGGACATCCCAGGAATATAAGATTTTAAGTAGCCCCAAGGAGGTCATTTGATTATCTTACTTCTCTGGTTTAAACAACATCACGTACTTGCTTACATCTTTTATACATGTGTATGTGTATTTGATTAGAGAATGAAAGTCTCCTTTTCTACTATAAATACATGCATCCATAATCATTTAAACATATCAAAATGTATTGTATGCAAAGGTAATGCTTTATTTCTTATGTTCCTATATGTATTTACATATGTTTGAATGATGATAAGTATATAATCTGGACATCCCGGGAATACAAGATTTTAAGTAGCCCCAAGGAGGTCATTTGATTATCTCACTTCATTGGTTAACAAAGGCGCGTACTTATTTAATTTTATTCCTATGTACATTTATATTAGAATTTGAATAGAGCTTTAATTTACATGTATAAATAATCAAATCAAGTAAAATATAATTTTCAAATGTTGCATCCATGATCATTTAAGTATGCTAAGATATGTTGTATGCATAGGTATACTAAGTGTTAAATCATATGCATGTTATAGGTGATGGGAAGGAATGGTTCAACATATTCTATGTGATGGTAATTCAATCACATTAATCTTAAGATGTCTTTCATGTTGAATAGAATTCTTTAAGGTTAACTTAAACTTAAGACTAATAAAATATTTGATAAATCATTTACTAAAGAAAACCAAATCAATAAAAATGTGTTTTTAGGAAACAACTTAAGATAGGGATGAAAGAGGTTAAGCCTCCTTCTTCTCTTTATAACACATAGATGCTAAGTATAAATGAAATGAAACAAAATAAAATTAAAATTAAAATTTACAAGTCTCTAAACAACTTGAAATGAAAGCATCTATCATGTTAAATTAAATAATTTCAAATTTATAAAATTATAACTCTAATGTCTAGCTAAGACATACCATATAAAGCCTAAGAACGGACATTAGAATGTTAAGCCATCACTTATAGCTTTAGGTTAGGACAATATATGTAATGATGAGGTATTTTGTTTTATGATGTGATGCTTAGACTAGATGTTAGAAATGTGGATCGTAGACTGGATGTTAGGCCATTAATAGTCTAATATTATTTTTTGCAGGAGATTGTGCTTAAGGGGCCGCTCAAAAATAAATATAAATGTTTCCCTTGCAAGTTGTTTATGCCCTTAAACATAATCCACATTAAGACAGGTGGGCTTGGTTACCCATATACAGGTCCAAATTTTGAAATACAACTGCTTTGACTTGTATGTATGTTTAGCTAATATCTATTTTGCATGTGTAGTTAGATTTATTTTACATAAAAATATAATTTTATAATAGAAATTAGAATTAGTGCTATGAGATTTAGGATGAGCAGTGGCCAGAAAGCAGAATCCTAGGGTGTCGTGTAAAGCCTTAAGCAAATCAAACTAAAGAAAGAAAGAAAAAAAAAGAACAAGAAGTGAAGACCCCCATAATGTGTATTCAATTCTAAATTATAATATTCTTTTGTAATATGGGTTATATAAGGGTAGAGCTCGGCTACCCTTTTTTTCTCTTTCCGGGGTGTACAACGGTACCCAGCCGCATCGACTTCTTATTTTTTCACAGTAGTTTATAAAATGATTGTTATTATGTTTAGCTTGCACAATAGAACAACATGATTTTCATAGTTTCTTCATGATTGATGTTTGAATGTGTGACTTGGATGTTGTAGGTTCCTAAGATAAAATTAATTTCTCTACCCAACTAATAACTCATAACTAAATCTTAAAATAACTCACAACTTCATCATAAAGCCTAGGCTATAAATAAAATAATTAAAAGATTTAACAACCCTTTAGCTATATGTTGTATGTCTCACATCATGCATGTCATATTAAATCACTCTTGTAAACATGAGGGTCTCCGTTTCAGCACTTTTTAGACCACTTGACCTATGAGAGCAACCCCATATGATGGAGCTTCACACTCTTTCTCTCTTAATTTGGTCAATAGCTAAATTTCATCATGCATTTAGGCATAAAAAATCCTAAAGCCTTTGTCCAAATGAATGTGTCAAAATAATATAAAATTTAAAAAGATTTTGCATTTTTAGATTAAGTCATATGCTCATACCAAACATGATCTAGTCTCTTAGGGAGTAAATTTAGGACTCCAGTCTCTTTCAAAATTAAATAACAGCTTAAATCATCTTGCAATTACATAAGACTGGCCTATATGATTATGAATTGTATGAGGCATTAGCTGACGGCCACTCCAGCGATTGTAAGTCCAGAAGAGTCAGACGGTTTATTCTCTCTTGTGAAAGTAAATCATTATGTCCCCTTTTTCGCTTAGATATAAGTCGTGCATTTAACTTGTGCTAAAGCTCCCTAAATTTAAGATCTGAGGTTGCTTATTTCCTTCGGGCTACGAGTATAAATCCTCTCATCTTAAGCATTTCCACAATCTTGTGTTGATCGATTATAAACCCTAGCAATCTAATAAAATTTCAACACAAATAAATAAATACTCCCTTCAAACATAAAAAAGCCTAACCATATGATAGGTTGGAATGCTCACGAGGCTTCCTAGTATCGTGAGCATTCCCTACTTATCTTCCTTTGGATTCTAAAATAAATCTCTCTAATCGAGCAATCCCACTTGATTTTTCAAAATAGCCGATTCATTGATAGTCTTACTCTTGAAATCTTTGGAGACAATAATTGATTACTTTAATTGAGAGTTTTCTTAAGAAAAACCAGTTCTTAGGATGTAATTAACTATAGAGGCTTGCCTCCATAGAAAACTAAAGAACCTGACATAAAATAAACTATGTTTTACTTTTTCATATAAAATAGGGGAAGAATCTTTAGTACATGCGAAGACCCATCATACCATAGGAATCCTTATTAGGTGATTAGATTCATTGTAGGGTAATGTTTCTATCTCTCGAGATAATACATCATATCTTAATGTCGTACTCGATCACTTCAATAAGTATCTCCTAAGATCTGCGTAGTATACACCCGGCGCATCTAAAAATAAACACCACAGTAGGGGAAGAATCTCTCATATATACGAAGACCCATCATGCCTTAGGAGTTCTTATTAAATAATTAGGTCCATTGTAGGGTGATGCTTCTATCTTTCGAGATAATACATCATACCTTAATGTTGTACACGATCACTTCAATAAGTACCCCCTATGATTTGTGTGGTATCCACGAATTATTCAAAAATAAACACCACAAATTTTTCAGGCGACTCCATTGGGGATTTTTCCTCTTTCCATCATTAGTAGTCAATTATTGACTCCAAGCATCGATAGTGGATTTATATTTTATATAAGCCCAAGCCTATCTTTCTTTCCATTAGCACGTTGTTTATTTCATCCTTAAACAATGGTGGCAAACATCTTTTAGGTTTTAGGACCTCACTCCAAGTAGGTCTTAAAACTCCTATTGGATCCCCTAATAAATAAAAAATTTAATTAATTGATTAAAGAAGAATAACCAAATATCAATCAAACAAAATTAAGAATCTCTTACCACTAGCTTAGTGAAGTAAGGTTCATCTGAAACTCAACAAATTTAAATAAAATTCAAACCAAAAATAAAGAAGAATCTTTTCCAAAATTCCAAACTTTTCAAATAAAATTAATGAACTCCCCATTTAACATAATCAAATTTCTTAAGTGAGGATTCTCATTCTAAATTAAAATCAATCAAACATCAACAAAAAAATCTAAAATAAAATCCCTTCTTCAAAAATTTTAAAATATTTCAAACAAAATTAATCAACTCCATTTAGCATAACCAAATTTGTTAAATGAGAATTCCCCTTTTCAAAATCAAATCAAAACCAAATATCAACAACAATCAAAAGCAAAGCATCTTCCTCAAAATCTTTAAAAATTTTCCAAATAACTGAACCTCATTCAACATAACCAAATTTGTTGAATGAGGGTTCCAACACTAAATCAAATCCACCAACAAATCCAAATCAAAAAAGAAAATATCTTCTCTAAAATCTATCCAACATGAATTGAACCCCATTTAACACAATCAAATTTGTTGAATGAGGGTTCCAATTCGAAAATCAAAATCAACAATTCAAGTCAACGTCAAAGCAAAGCCTAATCCAGTTCTCTTTTCCAATAGTGCAGTAGAGATACTAGCCCGTCTTCTCTCTTCCTTCTTTCAAGTCAGTCCTTAGCTATGTCTTCCGGCAAGCTAATATTCTCTTTCTCTTCCGGTGTGGATTTGACCCTGGATCAAGCCATACTCACCGATGCCTTTGTCATCAAGTTTGGACTTGGCTTTGAGCATTTCAAAGTCACATATGAGGGACCAACCCTCACCATTATTAGTAGAGAGGAGGTGGCAGGCAAGAAGTCACTCCTATAGTTGGACCTCCAGTCAGATTCTGAGTTCCCCTCTTTGAAGAGGAAGGCTGTTGAGGTTCTCCTACCAATTCAATCAGTTGTCCCTGCTGCAGTTTCAGCATAGGCTAGTACTGCTTCTATGATTTCCCCTGCTCTAAAGGGGAAGGCTATCTTAGCTTCTGATATTGTCTCTCCTACATTTGAGGTCGGTTCTAGTTCCTGTCATGCTCTACTCACCAAGACCCAATGCCATAATAAGAACCGCAAGATCTAAAGACATTCCTAGCGTATGGCCAAAGAGGTAGATGAAGCCTCCCATGTTACTGAGGAGGGTTCCCCTCGTGAGACCTCTCCACTCTTAAGTGGTAGTAGATTTTACCCCCTTTTAGCTTCAGAGAGAGAGGACTACTGAAGGATTGTCGCATTACCCCCACCGCCTGCAGAGTATGAGACACCAGCTAGGGAGAGGGGAGGCCCTATGCTGGTCTACAGTCTATGCTTCGTAGAGTTGGGAGAGCCCACGGATGCTCAAAGTCTAGCACACTGCACGATTTGAGGAGACTGATCCCTATAAGTGTTAGAGATCAGATCCATCAAGAGAGGGCCACTGAAGCCAAGGTGACTGCCCAAGCGAGCAAGAGAAAGAGGAGGAGGTTCGCCAGGCAATTGTCGGCCTCCGTTTTGATTGATTTTCCTGATCGGCAGGTTGATAGAGCCGATCATTCTGACCGCATTATCCTTATTGGTACCAACAGTCGCAGGAAGAGATCTCTGGCAGAGAGGCAGCCGATGTCACTCACTTTAGACCACTCCACTTATCGTCCACCTTCACCAATCCAGGTTCCACCATCTACAGTCCCCACCAAGTTCCACAAGCCCCCATCTGGACAGAGAGCTTCTCCTTTGGTGATCCGGCTACGGCCCAAGGATTCCACTCCATTTACTCCACCCGTTGAGATGAGGCTCAGCTCCTCTGCTCGATCTTCCATCCCAAGAGTGGTGAAGAAGAAGTGGCAGCCTAAGAGTGTCGTGATCGCTCCACCACCACAGCAGTTGGAAGGGGAGAAGGGAGGGGATACCGAGCTAGTCCCTATGGCAGTTAAGTCAGTCAGGGAGAGCACTCCTATAGTTCAGAGTATTCAATGCATAGCTTCCATAGATCTCAGCTCAGTAGTCAATCATCAGCCAGCATATGTGCTAGCAGCGTCGGATCAAGTAGATGATCGGTCTTTGGATGACATTATTAAGGACTATCGTGTCGCGGTGAGGCAGATAGTTAGGGATGATCAGTCTGACCAGGAGGAGGGTATACTAGAGTTTGATGCCGATGAGTATGACATGTTAGATGACCTAGCAAAAATCTACATGGTTGATACCTGAGGATCCCTACATAGGGAGCAGCCTAGCTAGGAAGGCATTGTAGTTGAGGAGGGTGAGGCATCGGTCTCAACTCAATGCCCCCTCCAACAAATCAAGTGGAAGGGTAATCAGATTGATAGGATGGAGAGAAGGGTAGAGGAATTGATGGCAGTGGTCCTAGCCTTGTAGAACCAAGCCCCAATTTCACAACCTTCCCCCATGAAGGCCGATCGGCCTGAGCTAATTCATACCTTAGATCATCCCAAGTGCACTCCCATGGACGACGGTGCCACTAGCTTGCATAAGAAGGTCACCGATAGAACCTCCGTGCATGAAAAGGATATAACCAAATAAAAATGGCACCTGAAGATGAAAGAAACACTGTCTTTAGAACCCCGATCAAAATTTATTGCTACAAGGTCATTCCTTTCGAACTTAAAAATGCCGGTGCCACATACCAACGAGTCATGGCTCGAATCTTCGACGAACTCATTCATCACTAAGTCAAATGCTACGTCGATGATCTCATGGTCAAGACCAAAAGAAAGTAAAACTATTTCTTTGACTTGAGAGTAATTTTCGAGCGATTAAGATAATATAACCTCAAAATAAATGCTCTGAAGTGCGCATTTGGAGTAGCTTCAAGAAAGTTTCTAAGGTTCATTGTCCAACACTGCGGAATTGAAATCAATCCGGAGAAGATTAAAGCGATATTAGAAATGTCACCCCTTAAAAATCTAACTCAGCTCAGATCATTTCAAGGGCAGTTGGCATATCTAAGACGTTTTATATCAAACCTATTAAGCAAATGTCAACCATTTTCAGCACTGGTCAAGAAGGATGTCAAGTTCAAGTGGGAAGACCAATGTCAGTATGTCTTCGAGAGCATCAAGCAGTATTTGATGATGTCGCCAGTCTTAGCCGCCCCTATCTCGGGCAAGCCCGCTCGTACTCTACACTGTTGCATTAGACGACTCTCTTAGAGCTTTACTGGCCCAAGTTAACGACGAAGGGAAAGAAAATGCACTCTACTATCTCAGTCATTGTCTAATCCCTGCTGAAGCAAGCTATTCACCCATTGAGAAGCATTGTCTAACTTTAATCTTTGTATCCTAAAAACAACGGCATTATATGATTTCTCATAAAGTAAACTTAATTTCTAGAATCAGTCCACTACAATATCTCATGACACAGCCAACGCTATCCGGATGGTTGGCACGATGGTTCATGATTTTGTCGTAGTTTGATATGACTTTCATATCCCTCCGTTCAGTGAAAGGATAAGCACTCGTGGATTTCTTAGCAGCACACCCACTTCCTGCTAACTCTCCGCTTAGTGATGATCTCCCCGATGAACAAATCATGAACTTAAGGGATACCAGCATTCACCGCTAGGAGATGTACTTTAATGGTGCGACTTCCTCTCAAAGAAGAGAAGAACCATAATTTACTCTTTCAAGAAAGGCAGTGGGTAAGAATAGTTCTCATAACTCCGGACCGCAATATGATGAGATTCTCATATCATCTATCTCATCCTTGCACCAACAATGAAGCCGAATATGATGCTGTGATTGCTGGTCTAGAGTTAGTCATCTCGTTAAGCATATAGAACATCAACATGTTTGGGGATTCCTAACTAGTGGTCAACCAAATCGTTGGGTCCTATAAGGTCCTAAAGCCCAGACTCCACTATCACAAGTATACCATAGATTTGTTGGCCAAGATTCCAGAAGTGACCATCTACAAGATCCCTCGAATGAAAAATGTTATAGTTGATGACTTAGCCAAGCTTGCCAAGGAGTTCACATATCCAAAAGATGCGTCCATATCAATAGAGGTCCAAAATAAACAAGTCATGACTCTTATTGATATTGAACTCATTGAAAAATACTCTCTTGAAGGGGAGGTTGTTGTTGCCAAAATAGATGAAGAATTAGACTGGAGACAACCATTCATTGATTACCTAAAAAGGCAAACTACCTCAAGAGAAGTCTCAAGCACATCAAGTGAAGCAAATGGCACTTTCCTATGCCCTCGTGAATGGTGTCATATACCGACGGTCCTTCGACCATATGTGGTTATAATGTTTAGACAAACACGAAGCCCATAAGATCGTGACCGAGGTACATTCAGGATTATGCGAAGCTAACCAATCCGGTCCCAAGATGAAAGCCAAAATCAAAAAACTTGGATATTAGTGGCCGTCGATCACCAATTGTATGGATGTAACTAAGCGATGCCACCAATGCCAAGTACATGAAGTGATCCTACACCAACCACTCAACATTCTGCATCCAACTTTGGCCTCTTGGCCATTCGAGTGTTGGAGTACTGACATAGTGGGTCCGATTGATCCTCTTTTTTCCAAGTATCATCGGTTTATCCTTGTTGCTACGAACTACTTTCCAAGTGAGCGGAGACACTTCCGCCCATGAAGGTCAAAGCTCAACATGTGTTCCATTTTTTCAAGAACTATATCATATATATATTTGAGGTACCTCGCCGAATTATATCTGATGATTGTATTGCATTCAAAAGCACCACAATCAACAACTTCGCCCGAAGACACAACATAGACTGGAGATACTCTATCATCTATTACTTGTAGGCAAATAGTTTAGCAGAAGCCTTCAACAAAACTCTTATCCAAATACTCAAGAAAACGCTCGACGACGACAAATGGCAGTGGCACGAGCAGTTAGGTGAAGCTTTGTGAGCCTACCGTACCACCTATAGAACTTGAACTCAATCTAAAACTTTCTACTTAGTGTATGGGTCCGAAGTCGTTCTACTATTAGAAGTCCAACTCACATCACTAAGAAGAGTTGTTAGTAACAAGATTACAACTGAACAGAATGTTAGGTTGCGGCTAGAAGAACTTGAAGGCTTGGACGAAAAACGCTTACAAGGATGCTAAAACCTCGAGTTATACAAAGCAAAAATGATTCAAAATTACAACAAATTGTTCCGCCCTATAGCATTTCAAGTAGGAGAGTTTATTTTAGTTCTAAGGAGACCAATTGTTACTCGCCGTAAAATGAGAGGCAAGTTTGAACCCACATAGAAAGGCCCATTCATTATAGAAAAAGCCTACCAAGGAGGATCCTATCAACTTATCAACCATAAAGGAGAGCACCCAACACTTCCAATTAATGGGCTCTACCTTAAGAAATATTACCAATAAAACAATTGTTTAAAAAATAATTTTCATCAATAAAACTTCAATTCAAATCAAAATCTTCAAATTGAAAGCATTTTCACTTGCGAATCTTTATGGCGTGTTTAAGGTAGGTGTAAGAGAACCTGAGTGGCATCCTATCCCTCATCAGCACAACACAAACACAAACAAAATAAACACAAATCCTTTGCTCCGGGCTACTTTGAGTGGAGATAAGTCTCCCAGCGACCCCCACTCAGTAGCTGCTCTAGGTCGAGTTTGATCCACTACATAGCTAACCTGTCTCCCTAATGGTTTTTCTTGCTCAGGAGGATGTGAGTCCCTGTGCTTTCTTCCTGGCTTAACCACTACACACCGATGAGCACCCTGTTAGTGTGGTATGTCTTATTGCATGATCAATGAGCTACCTGGATGTTGGCTTTGTTTAAGAAGATGTGAGTTCTCGCACTTTCTTCATGAACTGGCCATCATACACTAATAGGGCCCGAGTTTATCTTTGAGGATTAGGGTAAGATCCCAGTGGCTCATTTTCCTCCTAACTACTTCAAGTTTGGGTTCAGTCCTTTTTTATGACTTCCCATTTAGTAGTCATGCCCTATGTCGGATAGTAGCTATCTAGCTGACAACAGACTCTGATGATCAGTTCCGCTTAGGAAGATATAAGTCTCTGATGCTTTCTTCCTAGATTTATCGTCGCACACCGACGGGTACCTTAGGTTGGTTGGTGCTTGCTTTGCTGACAACGACCCACCCGATGGATAACACCGTTTAAACAGATATAAGTCCCTGCACTTTCTCCTTAAGCCGGCCACAGTACACCTATAGGTTTTCTTTTCATGGATCAGGATAATGCCCCCAGCGGTATCTCCCCTATGGGCATTCTATTTGGATCACGCCCTTTGCGATCTCATTTAGACACTACTCAGGTTACTACTGGATTGAACAGTCCCCCTTTTGTAGTAATCACCCCTGTGGTTGGAAGTTTTGTACTACGGATGTGCGAACTCTCCTTTGGGCTAGTAAATCTGAGATAAGCCAAAGCCTTCGTAGCTCCTTCTTAGTGTGATCCCTCACAAACCAATAGAGTCCATGCTTAACAAACAAACAAAATAACACAAAATCTCTTGTGGATTAGGATAATGCCCCTAGAGACACCTTTTTCCTAAGCATGCATCCTATCTTTGAGTAATGTTAGCAAAACTCCATATAGGAATCGCATTGACTACTCTTGAGTTGAGATAAGATCTCCATCGACACTCACTCAGTAG
The DNA here is from genome assembly GCA_021442155.1 of Cymbidium sinense. Lineage (NCBI taxonomy): Eukaryota > Viridiplantae > Streptophyta > Magnoliopsida > Asparagales > Orchidaceae > Cymbidium > Cymbidium sinense. Next base: position 76,594,997 of record CM038230.1, read on the forward strand.
TCACCCTAAGTCGAGTTTGATTTGTTGTGCCATCAACAAGTCACCCCAACAGTTAGTCCCGCTCTAGAAGATGTAAATCTCTTTGCTTTCTTCCACAATCGTTACTGCGAAAGGCAACCCCAGTGGATAGTTACCCTTTGGTAGATAGCCCTTTGCATTGATAAATCTAAGATAGGCTAAACATAGTATTAGTCCGCATAAACCAACAAGGTCCAAATCAAATCAAATTAATTAAATTAAATCAAATTAAATTAAATCAACCAAATTAACATCCTCAGTGGAGTCAAATTAACAAATAAATCAAATCAATCCAATCAAATCAAAACAAATCCAATCTTGATCCCTAGAGGATTCAAGCCTATTGTAATAATCGAAAGTCAGAAAACAAAAAAAGCAAAAAAAAAAAGAGAAAACAAAAAATAATATGTAAAATCCAACCTCACGGTTGGCAGTGGAAAAGTCGAAAAAAAGCGGGGGGGGGGGGGGGGGGGGTTGGTTTCATTTAAAACAGAACTCCCAACAAGAGAGAGAGAGAGAGAGAGAGGAAACGGGTGAGAGAGAAAGAGAAGGAGGAAAGCTTTTGCATGACCTTGCGTGTGTGCCCTAACCGAGTCTTCCGTGTGTCGTCGGTCGAGGAAGAAGGAGGAGTGTGTTACTGGCGAGTGAGGCATCTCCAGGAAGAGAGGGAGAACCCTCGTCTTCGGGAGGAAAGGAGCGACGACCGAAGCGTGCGTGACCTAGAGGCAACGAACGCGGGTCTAGGCAAAAGCAGAGATAGAAAGCTAAGTAAATAAATAATTCATATAATTATATGTTTAATTAAAATCTGATTTTAATGTTATTATCTCTGATTTTAATATTATTTCAAGTTTTAACTTAGGGTTTATCGATTTCAATAAATAATTTTATTTAGGAATATGTAGCATAAATTAAATTCAAGTTTAAGATATCATTTTAAGATCATTTCAATAATCATTTTAAGAAAAATGATAAATATTTAATGAAAATAAAATTTATCTATAGCATTAATTTAGAATCATTTTAAGGGAATGACATTAAATGAAATATATTAAATCACTTTAACACTTAATATTTTATATTAAGAAAAATAATAGGATTAATAAGATTTAGATGTATTATATGACAAATTAGACATATCATTATATTAAATGAATTAAAGGTTAATTTAACTTAATTTAGAAAATAGATAATGAGTGGATTTACTCTTAGAGATAGAATGTAAAATGAGTATATTCGGGAAAAAGTTGGAGTAGCTCCAGTGGTAGATAAGATTAGGAGAGTGCAGATGGTTTGGCCACATAAAGCGTCGACCATCAGATGACGATTAGGAGAGTAGATGCATTTGATTTGCCTTATGTTAAGAAAGGTAGAGGAGACCTAAAAGACTTGGTTAAAATGTATAAAAATGATCTTAGTATACTTGATTTAAATGAGAATTTGACACATAATAGGACACAATGGAGACGAAGGATTCATGTAGCCGACCCCACCTAGTGGGATTAAGGCTTGTTGTTGTTGTTGTTAGAAAATAGACAATGAATATTGATGAATGCGAGCGTCAACTAATAAAAGTTATATGTAAGTATCATTGATAAGAAATGAATAAAATAAAATACATAATTTTTTAATATTGATCCAATCAATTTTACATTAGGAATTGCGATTAAGGAAAAGCATTAAAGGAAAGGAAATTGAGACAAATTAATGTAATTATGTTCTTATATTTATGATAAAAACGCTTTAATTTCTTGTGATGAAATGCATATTTATATAATTATATCTTTTTCCTATACTGCAAGTTATGAATTATTTTCCTGTTTCTTCCTAAATTATGATGTAGTTTCATGTATCTTCATATTGGATAATAACCTGAATGTTAGATCATATTGTCACTTCATCATTTTATAAACTTAACTGATTTACTGTTAGTTATGGATTAATATACATAGTTGTATAATTATATGCTATGAATGTGTATGTTGAAAGTGGAGTTCATTACTTGGGGCCTTGATAATATTACGAAAAAAGAGCGATGAAATTGGCAAATGGTAATGACTACTTATCCTTTGAATGAGTATTGGTAAAAGTTTAGACGGTGACTCTTAAAATGGATTATAAATATAAAAATAAAAGTTCACATGAAATGTTTATGTGTACCTACCTCCCATATGTTTGATTATTTAAGCAATTTTTTTATGATGATAACAATACGCATCTTGTTCTACCTTTGTTCTTATAGTGTAACAATATAATTGATCCGCTGAATTTTATTCAATTATTAATTGTTTAATTTTTTCAGGTCACCATCCTAACTAAATGGTTGATAGAATGGAGGGTTATATTTATCGCCATAGAGAGACTTCAGGAGATAGGTAATTATGTCAGTTATATTGAATTGAGTTTAAATTGTATGTCATATGAAATTTGTTAGTATATATATGTGTGGACAAATAGTTAAATCATTTGTGGATTGTAATAGCTCTTATATTTTTGAAGATTTTATTTAAGATTGGAAGTGTTATGTAAGTTTTTCTTTTATCCGTCCGACCGTCTGTTCCTGCCTTGGTATTCCAAGCTCCTGGGCCAGGTCGTGACACCTATATCCCTAGGGAATCTCCCTTCCATAAATTAAACAAAATCAAACAAACAAAACAAATTTAATCAAATCTATATCCCCAGTAGATTCCCCCAAACTAAATCAAATAAACCCAATCAAACCTCAATTCCTAGTGGATTTCCCCTTTTATGCCCTTGGCATAAACCAGACCCTAAATCTAATCCAATTCATGCGCGATAAATGTGATAAATGTTCCTTTTGACCAGCACAGTAACAGACTTGACCATCAGCTCGACGCTGCATGTAAGCGTCGCAGTGCTAAGCTACTATTCTAAAATCCGAGATGTTAATGCCGCGGCGATAAGCCTGGCTTATAAATAGACCTCCTAGGCTGTGAAAATTTTCATTATGCATTACTTAGAGCTTTCCTTAGAGTTTTCTCTCTTCCTCTCATTTTATCATCTCTTCTCCCCTAGTAAGAAGATTACCATACCACTCAAGAGGGTCGTTGGTAAAAAGAGAGACATCTCCTCAAGAGAAGCTAACAGATTTGTTAGCTATGCAGAAGAAGAATGTAATCAACATGAGTATCTCATCCAGAGAGGAGCTTCCACAACCCAGTGGGAAAGTGGAGAACGTGATTATCGATCAAGCAAAGTTGGCCCTACGAGGCGACTCACGTGTAGTCCACGTAATTACGAGAGTTATTCAATCAGAAGGAGCACCAGAATAATCAAGCATTCATATGGGGGAAACTGATAAGCTTTAGTAGTACTGCCATTAATGTATATTACAAGTTGCCGAATGTGGCATATAACTAATATCTTTCTTATTTAAATGATCATCAGGATTTCAACAAGGTTGTTGGTTTTCTCACTGGTTATAATACCAACATCCAGTGGAAATGATGGGAGGAAAGGATCACCAACTTTCCTACTGTCAGTCTCACTACTGAGTCTAAGGCTTGACACTATTTTTATTTCTACAAAGTTGATGCTCACTGGTAATATCAATGAGGTGACCAAGGATTGAGCCATTTTGAATTTTGTAATTTAAATGGGCTTTATAATAGATATAGGAAAGATAATTTATGATTTCACTTGTAATATGCTTAGGGGCATTACTACAATAAGTTATAGTCATCCCTCCCTCATTTATGGTTTATATACCGCAGCGAGTGTGTTAGGGAAGCCTAATGAAGATGTTCTCATTCAAAAGCCATCTCTAATGAAAAGGTTTATTGAGAGTTTTGGTTCAAGATTTGAAGTGAGGGAAAGCTCACGTGCCCCCACAACCTCAACCCCAAACTCCTAAATCCTTAAGTAAGCAAGTCTCAGACTTAAGGAAGGAAGTGGGTGAGAGTAGCCGTAGGCAAAAGGCTTTAGAAAAGAAATTTGACTATCATATGGATCAACAACAAAAACAGTTTTCATATATGGCCCAATTGAACACAGCAATGATCCATATGTTTGAAAATTGTGGGCTTGGGGATCAAAGTCATGTTTCTTTTCCTTCGATGCCCAAATATCCTCCTTTTGTAGCTACCCCAGAGGTGTTATAGAAAGAGGAGTAGTGTCCCCCCCCCCCGGCCGCCCCTTTTTTATTTATTTTATATTTTTCTTTCTTTTGTACAATCTATGTAACCATCAACAAGTCACCCCAACAATTGGTCCTGCTCTAGAAGATGTAAGTCTCTAAACTTTCTTCCTGACAAAGTCATTACACACCAAAAGGCAACCCCAAGGTCGGATAGTCCTACCCTTCAGCCAATAGACTACCCCTTTGGATTGATAAATCTAAGATAAGCCCAGGCTTACATAGTCCCTTATTAGTGCAGTCCATCGCAAACCGACAAGGTCCAAATCAAATCAAATTAATTAAATTAAATCAACTAAATTAATCTCCTCAGTGGAGTCAAATCAACAAATAAATCAAATCAATCCAATCTTGATCCCCAGCGGATTCAAGATTATATCCCCAGGGAATCTCCCTTCCATAAATTAAACCAAATCAAACAAAACAAAACAAATTCTATCAAATCTATATTCCCAGTAGATTCCTCCCAAAAATCAAATAAACCCAATCAAACCTCAATTCCTAGTGGATTTCCCCTTTTGGCATAAACCAATCCCTAAATCTAATCCAATTCATGTGCAATAAATGTGATAAATGTTCCTTTTGACTGGCATAGTAACAGACTTGACCCACTACGTAGCGTGATCTTAGGCTACTATTCTAAAATCCGAGATGTTAATGCCGCAGTGCTAGGTCTGGCTTATAAATAGACCTCCTAAGCTGTGAAAATTTTCACTATGCAATATTTAGAGCTTTCCTTAGAGTTTTCTCTCTTCCTCTCATTTTCTCAGCTCTTCTCCCCTGGTAAGAAGGTTACCATGCCACTCAAGAGGGTCGTTGGTAAAAAAAGAGCCACCTCCTCAAGAAAAGCTAATAGATTTGTTAGCTATACAGTAGAAGAATGTAATCAACATGCTCTCACCCACAAGTATCTCATTCGGGAGAGAAGCTTCCATAACCCAACCCGAGTGGGAAAGTGGAGAACGTGATTATCGATCGCAACTAAGCAAAGTTGGCCTACGAGAGTAGCTCCTGTGTAGTCCTTGGGGTACGAGAGTTATTCGCCAATGCAAAAGAGCACCGGGATAATCAAGCATTCATCTAGGGGAAACTAATAAGCTTTAGTAGTACTGCCATTAATGTATATTGCAAGTTCCCGAATGTGGCATATAACTAATGTCTTTCTTATTTAAATGATCATCAGGATTTCAACAAGGTTGTTGGTTTTTTCACTGGTTATAATACCAACATCCAATGGAAATGATGGGAGCCAACTTTCCTGCTGTTAGTCTCACTATTGAGTCTAAGGTTTGACATTATTTTATTTCTGTCAAGTTGATGCTCACTGGTAATATCAATGAGGTGACCAAGGATCGAGCCATTTTGAATTTTGTAATTCAAATGGCCTTTACAATAGATATAGGAAAGATAATTTATGATTTCACTTGTAATATGCTGAGGGGCATTACTACAATAAGTTATGGTCATCCCTCCCTCATTTATAGTTCATATACCGCGGCGGGTGCATTAGGGGAGCCTAATGAAGATGTTATCATTCAGAAGGCGTCTCTAATGAAAAGGTTTTTTGATGATTTTGGTTCAAAGTTTGAAGTGAGGGAAAGCTCACGTGCCCCGCGACCTCAACCCCAAACTCATAAATCCTTAAGTAAGCAAGTCTCAGACTTATGGAAGGAAGTGGGTGAGAGTAGCCGCCGGCAAACGGCTTTAGAAAAAAATTTGACTATCACATGGATCAACAATAAAAACAGTTTTCATATATGGTCCAATTGAACATAGCAATGATCCATATGCCTGAAAATTGTGAACTCGGGGATCAAAGTCATGTTTCTTTTCCTGTGACGCCCAAATATCCTCTTTTTGTAGTTACCCTAGAGGTGTTAGAGAAAGAGGAGTATGATGATTATGACTACTAGTTCCCCAACCCACCTTTTATTTATTTTATATTGTTTTTCTTTCTTTTGTATAATCTATGTAACCCCCCCCCCCCTCCTTTTATATTAATAAATATATTTTCTTTGACATGTTTATGTATTACTATGCATGTGTTGTTATTTGTCATTTGGGAAGCTCCAGGATTAAGATAATGAAATCTCCCTACTTTAAAAAATGACACCAGAGAGATAGCACCTAGGCGATCCTATTCTACAAGATTTAGGCCTAAGATCCGAGTGAATTCTTTGGCATTCAATATTCAGCATTACAGCGCTCTGTTATGAACGGAACTTGAACATATAATTTTTAAGTTCAATATCTTAATATTTAATAAAAATATTAAATTATTCCGGTAGAGAATTTGTTAGATTTTGGCGGACAATCTCGAGCATGCGAAGGCCTTATGACCATAGCGTCATATTCACTTGGTGCCTAAAATTAAAAATTTTCGACAACGTAACACCTTAGTAATGCTTGATTTTTACATGTATAGAGCAGAGCACTCTTCTCCTTTATTCCGGATCTAAGATCAACAGGTAGAGGGGTTTTGTTTCACACCAGAACTAAGTTCGACAGTAGAATGCATGGCGCCTCGGCATTGAGGTAACGGCGTTGTGGCGTTGCAAAGTATGCAAGAAACCCAAGAGCATAGCGCTTCAATGCCAAGTAACCAGCATCGTAGCATTCTGGGGCAGAGCGTCAAGACTTCATTTCCCGAGCGTTTGGTGTATCGGGCCTCAATCTTGCATCTCGACGTCGTGGGATGAGAATGCACATTTTGAACAGGAATTCTTGAGGAATCAAAGCAATTTTTATGAAAAATTCAGCAAAGTAACATTTTAGCAATGCTAGGTTCTCGTATTTTAGTGCAATCCTCCTTGGTTCTAGATCTAAGATCAATGGAGAGGTTTCTTTTCTTCTTGCACTGAAATTAAATTCAACGACAAAGATTTTTTCTTCTGAACTATGAAATATTAGAGAAATGTGGGTGTTTTTTACTTCGGATCTAAGATTTACAAAGATACAGTGCTTCTATTTCTCACCGGATCAGTGATACAAATTGGGTAAAAGAAGCATTATTCCAGAATTCTTTTACCTAGAGTGGACGGGAGATTACTTTTGTGGCGGCAAAAGTCATTCCTACAGAGAGCACCGGTTCTCGAAAGCAAGAGCACGCTAGAAAACCTAAGGGGTCAGAGCAATAGAGAAAAGGAGGAGAGAGAAAGTCGGGGGAGCAGTTTCTGAACTATGAAATATTATAGAAATGTGGGTGTTCTTTTACCCCGGATCTAAGATCTACGAAGATACACTGCTTTTATTTCTCACCTGACTAAGATCAACGGTGAAAATGTAACCAAAGTTAATTTTCAGTGATACAAATTGGGTAAAAGAAGCATTATTCCATAATTCTTTTACTTAGAGTAGACATGAGATTACTTTTCTGGCGGCAAAAGTCATTCCTACAGAGAGCACCGGTTCCCGGAAGCAAGAGCACGCTAGAAAACCTAGGGGGTTAGAGCAAGAGAGAAAAAGAGGAGAGAGAAAGTCAAGGGAGCAGTTTCTAAACTATGAAATATTAGATAAATATGGGTGATCTTTTACTCTGGATCTAAGATCTACGAAGATACACTGCTTCTATTTCTCATCGGATCCAAGATTAACGGTGAAAATTTGACCAAAGTCAATTTTAAATGATACAAATTGGGTCAAAGAAGCATTATTCCAGAATTCTTTTACCTAGAGTGGACGGGAGATTACTTTTGTGGCGGAAAAAATCATTCCTACAGAGAGCACCAGTTCCCAGAAGCAAGAGCACGCTAAAAAACTTAGGGGGTCAGAGCAAGAGAGAAAAAGAGGAGAGAGAAAGTATGGGGAGCAGTTTCCTCCCCACCCCTTTATTATAGAGATCTCTCCACTAATGGAGAAAATATTACATGTGGAGTCCGTATGTAGCTTTGTATCTGGACTCTAATCACATTCGGACACGTGGCTCAATTACTCTTAAATTTTATTCAAAATAGCATAAAAATTTATTTGGAGCCATGTGTCTTAATTTGATTAGATTCTGGATACATCCGAACTCCGGATGTAAATATTTTCTCTCACTAATGAGGCGATTTTCTGCCCCATAACTGTTCCTTCCAACTCCCTTGGGTAGTTGGTGCTTATGGGCGGGAACGATAGTTATTTCTTATGCAGTAGAGGTGTAGCAGAGAAACGAGCTTGATATTTGTTCATTTCGTTAAGAATTTTTTTCATATGTTCATTAACAATTCGTTAAATTAATTGTTAGGTGTTATTAATATCTATTAATGCTCGTGTTGAATTGGCTCGTTAAGAAATTTTTATTTTTTTATTAATATTTAAAAAATATTAAATTTAATAAAAAAAGTTTACTGCAAATATGTAGCTTTGCAGTTATTTATAAATTATGGAGTGTGAACTAACAATAAAAATTATCTTTTAAAAAAAATTTTATTGCAAACAAAATAACATAACATAATTACATTTGAATATGATTTAGTAACATAATTTATTAACTACAAAAAGTACATAACTACGAATATGATTTAGTACATTTGAATATGACTTAGTACACAAAAATTACAAAATTACAAATAAATTAATAAATGAGTACAATCCAATTATACATTTATACAAAACAAAATGAAACTTTAACATCTTTCAATACTCAAAATAATCTTGGTAGACTTGGCTTAATTATTCACTCTCAGAAATCATCGAGTTTGCCATATATGATCTGCTCTTTATACTTCTTGCTGCACTATATAAACAAATCAAAAAAAATTTTATGTTATACAATTATTAAATGGGCTCAGTTTAAAATTTTATATCAGCTAATCAATGATGTCATCATAGGTTAATGAATGATGGTAACTTAAATTCTTAAAAAAAAAACTCATAAATCCAACATATTCAGCACAAAACCAAGCATAGTATTGATAAAATAAAGACCAAAATATAATAAAACAGCCAATAAAATGTAAACTGCAATAATAAAAAAATTGAAGTTATTTATAAATAAAATATATAAATAATTTTATTAAGCTAAGTTAAATATCGTATTTAAAAAAATTTAACATCAGTCTGAATCTAAATCAATCCTGATAAAATCAAATATAGTATTAATAAACTAAAAACTAAAATACAATAAAATAGCAAATAAAATGAAAGTTGCAGTCAAAAAATAATTGAAATAGATCCAACTAAACAAAATATATAAGTAGCCATTTTATCAAGCTAAATTGTATCTCATATTAAAAAATGTTTAACATCACAACCCTTTAAAATCATAAATCTAAACAATTCAACTTAAAATCAAATATAATATTGATAAACAAAGAACCAAAATACAATAAAACAGCAAATAAAATAAAAGCTACATCAATCAAAAATGAAATATACCTTACTTTGATTTCTTTCTAATGAAGTAATAATCTGTCAATTTATAAAGTAACTGAAATTTAAAGGCATGGTGTATATATATTCCATGTGGAGATTCTCCCTCATGGCTAAAAAAATAGGAGAAAACAGCAAATAGATTGATATAAAAATAACAGCAAAGGCAATCAAAAAGTATTAAGCAGTTAGCTAATTGTAAAACAACTTTGATAATTCTTAAATGGGCTACGTTTGGAATTTTATATCAATGATGTTGTCATATGACGATATTCTTAAATTCTTAAAAATCCAAAAATTGAAAACTCACAATATGTTTATAGATAGTAAACCTAAACACCAAAATATACGGCATAATAAAATCAAACAAAGAAAAGACACTTCAGCATTTGAATGCACATTCACCAAACACTAAAATCAGATTTCAAGAGCATTTTTGAGTTATCTAAAACCCACAATATTCTCCATATCTTAATCACTTCACAAATTAAACAGAAATTACATAGCAAATATTTATTTAATGAATCTATTCCGATCAAAAGAGAACCAGAAATAAGAGTTAAGCAAATCTCGAGAGGCAACTCAAGAAGTTGGGCAAGATGGAGAAAGCAATAATCGATATCGAATCAAAGAAAAGCGATCGAACATGGTTCGACTCTTAGATGGATTCTGAAGTCATGAGAAGTGTGCTCTGAGAAGGAAGTAATGGGATTTGGGGACTCAGAATGAGAAGACAACAAGTCAAAATGCTGATTTTTTAATCGAATAATCAAAGAGACGATTACGAAGAGTCGAAGATGCGTGAGCCGTAATTCTGTGAAGTGTGAACCCCATCCCAAATAATTAAATTAATTTTATTTTTTATAATATATCAAAATTTATTTAATTTAAACATCATTAATTAAATTAATTATTCAAATAAATATAAATTAATTAATAAATAATTTAATGATATAACACATATTATATAATATTTCTATAATTATTTATTTCAAGCCAAATCGAGTTGAACACAAACGAACAAAGATTGTTTGTGTTCAACTCGTTATCGAGCTTCTGATATTTTATTTAGGTGTTCGCTACTTTCTGAGCAAATTTCAGAAACCTTTGTTTAAACAATACCTTTTTTGAATAGAGATGAGAGTTAGTTAAAGGATTATTAGGGATTATTTTTTTAATTCAAAATTGAAATATTATTTAGGAAGGAATTGAATTCAATTAATAGCATTTTATTTAATTTAATTTAATTAAGAATATAATTCAACCATCAAAATTTAATTTAATTAAAATATTTGATTTGATTATTATTTTTATTATTTATAGCCTAATTATATCAAAATTTGTGCAAAGATTGTCGAAACTGAATCCACACAACATGAATATCATTTCTAAGTAAATTCGATGTTGATGTATCAAATAGTCGTTTGATCGTCGTGATCGATTGATATGAATTTGAGCTCAATTCAAGAGTCATTGCGTTAAAAAGCTTATCATTTGCTCCACATTCAGCCTAATTAATCACGAAAAGTCTTGTTTGATAGTTTTTTTCGTTTCAAGGACAACGGTGCAATCCGTTTCACGTAAGAAGCTCATTTGGAAAGTGTCGAGACATCCTGACTTCAATATGCGTGAAATTGCCTATATAGTTTATTTATCCTCATTGGAAGGCAATTAATTGATACGAGAGGCCAATTTTAATTAATTTTGATATTCTGAACATATTGACGAGTCAATTTTGTGATCGAAAGACATCTCGCTCAATTCTTATTATGATCGAAACGCTGCTATATCTAATTTGCTTGATACCGTGTTCAATCTCAGACGATTTCAATATATTTGCTCAATTAAGCTTATGAAATTTATTTATAGGTCAACATGAGAATCTTAGTTATTTAGTGCAATGTCTAAATAACGAAAAAAAATAGTTCACAATTTATTGTGAATTAATGTCTGTGCATTAGAGGTGTGAGCTAATTAGCTCAAACTCAACTTGTTAAGGTCTTAAGAGTTGATCTTATTGAGCTGCAAACCCAAGACTGAGCTCGAATATAGCTATATTATTATACGAGATCAAGTTTAAACTTAATGAAGATCAACTCGTTGGCTTGTGATTGGTTCAATTATAATTTCATCGTCTACTTTTAGTTTAAATTGCTCATTTCGTTTCCTCCTGTCAATTAAATCCAATATGTAAATGTCGTTGGTCCTGTTTCTTATAAATCCTGCTCTCCTATCTTGAATGTAAATGACGATGGTCTCATTTCTCCTAAATTTCAATCCTCAATTACATCTTGTTTCTCCTCTTCTTGCAACACCTTTGGTCCTTCGATGCCTTCTCCATCGAGCTCGCTATGCAATGCCACCGTCAATTCCTTCTCAAATAAGCTACCGCCGCCGGTCAATGCCTTCTCCAACAACTCCCATCATTGTTTCAAAAAATTGGTGAAGTTAAGCTCACAAGTCGAGCTCAAGCCCACTAATAAACAAAATTCGTGCTCAATATATAAGCTCAACTCGAGCTCGAGTTCAACAATAATTTGCGGAGGCGAGCTTGGGTTAGTTGTCACTCGACCTCAACTCGACTTTTTCACTCATATCATTGATCTAAGAAAGAGAAGAATGCAAATTTAAATTTTCATTAATGAAAGCAGCTCTTGCTTAACAACAAAACCAGCTGAAACTTTAACTACCAGGAACCTATTTTAGGTGGCGTGAAATACCAAAAAAATTCAGAACATGGTATCTTAATTCTAGAGAAGTGTATCAAATAAATGTGCGCTTATAGATGAAATAAGTTGCAATCAACAGAGAGGGTCAAAAACAACACTAAACATTTCATCAAGCAGAGATGAACTGCTACAAGCATCGCAATCATGGCAGATAGTTGAAAACTTTATTCTGTAAATACCGCTCAGTAAGAAAAACATGAGGACACCTAAGCTTTTTTACAAGAGAGCCCTGTCCACCCACCCATTTTATTCCTACACACATAAGAGCTCATGTAGAATTGACTGACCCAAGTAGTTCTTTATTGTTGAGGAACTAATGGCAATTGGCAAAGCAAATCAAACTGCACTGCCATACCTAAGATAGAGGAGGCGCATCCGGTTGGTTTGCAGGAAGAGCTGCTTGGAAAGCAGGATGCTCATCGTAAGCTTCCTTGAGCCTGGCGAGCGTCGGGTAGCGGCTCTAACAAAGAAGGAAAAATAAGCATCAGAAGCAGCTAGCAGCCTTAACATAAAGGAATAAAACAAGAGCATAAGTTTATGGTTGCGTGCATTTGAGAATTATTTAAGTTGGAATTCAAATATTTGAGGCAAAATAATCGACGATAATTGAATTGATACAGGGTTTAAGCAATTAGAACTACCATGTCAATCTCAAACTTTGATGCTGCTATCAGGATCTGAGGAGCTAGAAATATATCAGCCTGCATGGCAATGTTCGATGGATTCTGTTAGCATTTGAGGTTTATATGGCACTTGGTTCCATTAATACACATCTACAGATAAAAACAATAGGACGAGTCAACACTATTAAAAATAATGGACAAGCATATTATTGCGTGATTTTAGAGGTGAAACGCAGTACCAACAATCACATAAACCATACAAATTTTCCACATGAAAAACAAATTTCATTTTTTAAAACGATTAGAATAGGACTGCCTAAGGATTCTTTAATCATGCAATCCCATATCCACTAATTACTTTCACCACTAAAGAATAATAGAACTGCATTTTAAAGTATCAGGGTATTCATTTCATTGTCATTGCAGAAAATCAGAAAAAAAAAAAAAAAAAAAAGAAATACAACCATCGCGATGGTTGGCGATGGTGAAAATAGAACAATGAAGGGGGGGGGCTCGGTTTGGTTAGAAACCAAACCCCAAAACAAGAGAGAGGAGAAAAAGGGAAGACAACTTCCTTGCACGTGTGTAACCGAAGCACCGTCGTGACATAGAGGAGGAGGAGAGAGGTTTTCCCTGAGGAAGGAGGAGGAGGAACCTGAGCAACGGAGGAAGGAGTCAGTGCGTCGCTGACTTGGCGTCTGTGGAGGAGAGCTAAAGCCGTGCACTTGCAAGGAAGAAGAAAGAGGATAGTTGGGCGCGTGCGTGACTCTGGACAGGTGACAGGAAGATAGGTTTAAGGCAAAAACCGAGAGGAATAAATAAGGTAAGGGTTTAGGGTTTTAGGAATTTCTAAATTTAAAGCCTTTATTTTTAAATTATAAATTCATAGTAAATTCTCAAATCTCCATTTCAATCCTCAATAATGATTGTTAAAATTATTAAAAATTGATGCGAAGACGAGAGATTCAAAGGTGATAAACGAACTTCACAAATTTATAGATATGATTCTATGATTTTAAATTTTATATGATGATATTTACTCATATTAAATATTAAAAAAAAATTATGAGTATATAGAACAATAAATAGTTGATTAATACACCATGCCAGTTATATTTTTAGTTTAATTTTCTTATAATTACAATTGCAAAATAAATGAAACTTTAAACCCATGCTAATTTATAATACCATTAAATTAATTATAAATCATTTTAAGAGGAATGATAAATATTAAATGAAAATAAAATTAAGTAAATTAAAGTATTTTAGATAAATATCGATCATTTAAATAAGAATGAGAAATTATTTGAAAAATTTAATGTCTCTAATGAACTAGTACAATTATAAATATTATAGCTGAGTATTGATTAAGTTAATGTTTTTAATCATAGGAACTTCAATTAAGGAAAGAATTCAAGAGGAAGCTGTAAATTAAAGTGGATAATTATGTTCTTACATTTATAATAAAAATATCTTTAATTTTTTGTGATGAAATATTTTTATATGATTATGACTTTTTCTATACGAGTTATGATTTATTTTCCTCTTGTTGTGATGTAGTTTTATGTTTCTTCGTGTTGATAATACGAATCTTAGATCGTATTGTCGACTTTGTCGTTTTATAAAGTTAAGCGATTCTGATTAGTTATGAATTAATATGAATCGCTGTATAATTGTATGTTATGAATGTGTATGTTGAAAGTGAAGTTCGTCATTAGTGCGGGGGACCTGATATACGTGCGTGAAAAAAAAGTCGATGAAATTAATGAATGGTAATAAATTCTTGTCCTTTGGATGAGTATTGGTAAAGGTTTTCTTTTGGTAAAAGTTTTGATTTAAAATGGATGATAAATGTAAAGTAAAGTTCGCGAAATGCTTTCGTTTACATCTACATATATGTTTAATTGTTTGAGCAAATTCATTTATGTACATGTTATAAGCATGTATCTTAGTTCTTCTACTTCTATAGTATATAATAATTGGCCATTGAATTTTATTGATTATTAGTTGTTTAATTTTTTGGTCACCATCTTAACTAAATGGGCGATAGAAGGAGAGTTATGTTTATGTAGTAGAGGCTTGGGGATATATAATTATATCAGTTATGTTGATTTATGTTTAAATTGTATTTCATATGAATTTTGTTAGTATATATATATATATATATATATGTGTGAACAAATTGTTAAATAATTTGTGGATTGTAGTGGCTCTTATATGATTAGAGATTTTATTTAAGATTGGAAATGTTAGGAAAGTTTTTCTTTTATCCATAAAATGTATTCCCGTCTTGGTATTAAATTGGTTATTGATAAGAGTGGTATCGTAGATTTTATATTTAGGGATATAAGTATGATCATAATCAAAGAGCCATTAGAAAGATGATAAATTTTATGAAGAGATTTGCATATGATTATATTGATTGATGTGTAACGGTTATAATTAATTTGTGCTTCTCAGACCTATGGAATCAATTCAAGAAGATATCATGGGTGAAAATAGAAAGGCACACACTGCTGAGCACCAGAATTTGGTGCAACCAACTTCACTAGCGATAAATGCATTTACACAAAAGATGGAAGCAATGACTCAAATGATAAGAAATCGATTATACCTGTAGTGGAAGTGGCGGGGTTCTATGGACAAAATCGAAATTATTTCAACATATAGGCCTCTTTCTCGAGGGTGAAGGACCTATGTCAAAAGCGGTTGATCTGGATAAAGAAAATTTTAAAAGTATGTCATGTCCTCCAGAAAGAAGAGTTGTTTTGGCTTCTTTTTTTGTTTTAAGGCGAGAGAGATGGTGAGACAATTGAGAAGTTTGAAGGAAGGTCTTGTCTTGTCTCATGAAAACCTTTAGAGATTGGTTTGTACCCCCTCTCGGGAACAGTGATAAGTTCATGATTGTACAAAAGATCGTTATTATTATCGATTATGAAGAGTTTATATCTTTCGGTATGCATTGTCTAAATCTGAAGAAAAATCATAAGTTTATGGGTGAAGGATGCGGAGACAACCCTGATTCTTACGGGTATTGATGTATGTACTTGTGAAGAGAAGGATATAATTATTTGCAAGAGGAGGAGAGATATTCAGAAGAGAATAAATGATGATAGATCAAAATATGGACAAAATGTTGGCGAAAAATCAAACTAGAAAGCTGTCATATCTTAATGCTGAAGCAGTATAAATGTGGAAATGCAAATAAAGGAAGTATCTCTTATCATAAACACTTTATTTATTGTGACATATGGCAAAATATATCTCTATCTTGGGTCAAAATCTTCAATAGATCAGACGTTCAACCCTCGAGGAATTTGGTAGACAAAGAGTGATTGAATTCGATTACAGAGCTAGAAATCGCCGAGTTTATGCACAAAAGCAAAGACTTGCGATGTCATTCTGAGGCATGTCTTTATTTAAATTAACATTATATAAAAAAAATTTATATTGTGCTAGATATATTTATTTTATATGTCTACTCATTTATAAGTATCATCTTTATTGAAAGTAAATCAGTTAGAGTTTTATTTGATACTGGAGCATCACATTCATTTATATCTGAAGAATGTGTGAGAATTTTGGGATTGCATGTTATGAAAAATGTAATACTTTCGATGCTTGATAAGATGTCTAAAATGAATCTTAGAAATGTTCGCAGTGTGAACCTGAAAATCTGTGAAAGAAGCTTGGATGTAGATTTAATAGCACTGTCAATATATGAATTTGATGTGATTTTAGGATTGGATTGGCTATCTAAACATTTTGCAGTTACATATTGTTGTAAAAAGATAATCAAATTCAATATTTCTAGAGAAGAAGAATTCAAATTTATGGAGCATAAGAGAGTATTAACTATGATGGTGTCTTGAAAGTTGAAAGATCTTGAGGTTATGAAGGCTTTTCGAGTTCTTGAATTTACTAAAGAGGAAAAAAAGTTAGAGGATACTAGTAGTAAAGAGTACCAGAAGTTTTTTTCGGATGATTTACAGTTTATCTCTAGTTAGAGAGATTTCTATTGATTTAATTGAGGTCAAAACACAGTAAAGTACCAAATAGAATAATCAAAAAGAGTTGAAAGAATCGATTCTGATAATTAGAGAGGGATTTATCAGCATATCTTCTTGGGGAGCTCTTGTATTATTTGTGAAGAAGAAAAATGGAAGCTTAAGACTATGCATCGATTATTGAAAGCTTAATAAACTCGCATTAAAGAATAAATATCCCTTACCAAGGATTAATGATCTTTTGATCAATAGAAGGAACTGATATTTTGAATTGATTTAAGATCGGGTTATCATCAACTTAGGATCAGAAGAGAAGATATACCAAAGCGTTGATTCAAGATATAGGCATTATGAGTTTGTGGTGATGTCTTAACAAATCTTTTGCATTTATAGATCTGTGAATAGAATCTTTTAAACCCTTTTAGATTTATTTATAATTTCATAGATGATATTAATTTATTAGGAGATGAAGCGGAAAACCATCTTCACATTATTTTGCAAACTCTTAAAGAAAATGAATTATATGCAAAATTTTCAAAGTCTGAATTTTGGTTAAATTGCAAAATTTTCAAAGTCTGAATTAG
Organism: Cymbidium sinense; assembly: GCA_021442155.1. Classification (NCBI taxonomy): domain Eukaryota; kingdom Viridiplantae; phylum Streptophyta; class Magnoliopsida; order Asparagales; family Orchidaceae; genus Cymbidium; species Cymbidium sinense. The sequence continues at coordinate 76,612,466 of CM038230.1, forward strand.
TCGTGAAGGGGTTTGATGGATCGAAAGTTAATGCATTTGAATAGAAACCTCAGAGTGAGTTAGGGATATTATAGGAGATTCGTTGAAGGGTTTTCAGTGTCATTCGCCTATCTAAAGATCAAATTTGAATAAATTGTCGTGTGAAGACTTTCAAATTGAAGAATTATTTAATGACATGCTTGTTATTTAATTGAAGGATTTAAAAAAAAGCTTGGGATGTATCTTATAGAATGGAAGAGTGAATCTTTATCTTGAAGCGAAACAATCATGAAAAAAATTATCCAACCCATGATCTGGAGCTAGCAGTAGTAGTATTTGCATTGAAAATTTGGAGGCATATTGATATGGAGTAAGATGTAAAGTTTTCAGCATCATGAAATATATCTTTCGAGAATAGCTAAATTTAAGCAAAGGAGATGGTTTGGATTATGATTATGATTTGGATATCATCAGGAAGGCAAATGTAATTGTTGATCTTTAAGTATTAAAATATCGGTAGTCTTTTGGTTGATCTACCGGGAAGGGATTAAGTTAATTTAGAAAAATGAAATCTGATGATCATCCTTTATTGTTAAATCAGTATTTATCTGATCAAATTTGAAAGGCAGAATCTGAAGATCTTTCAAGATGATGACTTTGAAAATTTTAAATTTGATAAAATAAGTCATCTGAAGATTTTGAAATTGATGAGAGGATTATTGAAGTATCATGCGCGAGTTTACATTCAGGATGTTGGAGATATGAGGAAAGATATCTTGCATGAAGCCATTATTAATTATCTGATTCATAGAAAATATATCAAGATCTTAAGAAAATATTTTGGTGGCGAATGCTGAAGTGTAAAGGATTTGTCATTAATGTGTCAAATGGTTGAATTTGACATGTGATCAGTGGACTTTTATCGATGTGAAAATGGAATGATATTATTTATGGATTTTGTAGTTTACCAGATCAGAAGAGGATCGATCTTGTTGAGATTCTGATTGATAGGTTGACATCTGCTTTATCTATCAAACAATCGATGATGTTAAAAAAAAGCGAAAAGTATTTTGATGAAATTGTGAAGTTACATGGTGTCTGCCAAAATCTAGTTCAGATGGATGGGTGATTTATATCGTGAAAAAAATTCAAGAAGCTTTAGGTACAAATCTTACTTTCATTCATTACCTCAGCAGAATGGTGGGTCAGAAAGAACAATTCAAACTTAAAGATTTCTTAGACTTTGCACGATTTTAGGGGAAAATTCATTTCTTTGATTAAGTTTCTACAATAATACTTTCAAGTATTGGTATGGCTTCTTTTGAAGCATTGTATAGAAGGAAGTGAGCTTTGTTGGGTGGAGATGGGTGAAAATCATTGCTATGTAAAATGCATTGAAAAGATCCAGATTGATCCGTGATAAATTAAAGTTGTTAAGATAGGTGAAAATCTTATGATGTTAAACGTGGTAGGTAGAGTTTGAAGTAGGAGAATTTGTATTTCTTAAATTATGAAAGAAAGGTAAGCGATTTGGCATTGGAAAGTTTATTGTCTTGGAAAATAAAATCTTGGTTAAACTTACATTCTCTGAGGAGTCATGATATATATTCTTGATGAAACAAAATTATTAGATCTTGATATATAAGCGGATCTCACATTTGTGAAGGGCAGAAAATTATAGATTATGATGTTAAGCGTCTGGGAAATTCCATTTATCTTGTGAAAACATGGATCGGATCGATGGAATAAGGAATCAATCGAGCTTTATCCTCAATTGTTTAATTAAAGATATATTTATTTCTATTATTATCATTTTATTTTAAGGACAAAATTTTTATAAGAGGGAGAAATTGTAATAACCAAAAAATCAAGAAAAAAAATGAAATCCAACCATCGCAATGGTTAGCCGTGAAATAGAAGAATTGAAGGAGGGGCTCGATTTCGGTTTGCCGAAACCCAACCTCCAAAACAACGAAAGAGGAAACGAGAGAAGGAGAAAAAGGGGAAGACGGCTTCCTTGCGTGTGTGCCTAGCAGAGCACTCGTCATGTGACTGAGAGGAGGAGAGGTTTAGGCGTCAGGAAGAAAGATGAGGGAATCTTGAGCAGGGAGGAAGGAGTCAGTGCGTCGTGGACTAATGGGAGGAAAGCGTTAAAGTCGTCAGGAAGAAGAAAGAGGATAGTTGGGTGCGTGCGTGACTCTAGATAGGCGACAGGAAGATAGGCTTAAGGCAAAAACCGAGAGGAATAAATAAGGTAAGGGTTTAAGGTTTTAGGAATTTCTAAATTTAAAGCTTTTATTTTTAAATTATAAATTCATAGTAAATTATGAAATCTCCATTTCAATCCTCAATAATGATTGCTAAAATTATTAAAAATTGATGCGAAGACGAGAGATTAAAAGGTGATAAACGAACTTTACAAATTTATAGGTATGATTGTATGATTTTAAATTTTATATAATGATATTTACTCACATTAAATATTAAAAAAAATTATGAGTATATAGAACAATAAATTGTTGATTAATACACCATGCCAATTATATTTTTAGTTTAATTATCTTATAATTACAATTGCAAAATAAATGAAACCTTAAACCCATGCTAATTTATAATACCGTTAAATTAATTATGAATCATTTTAAGAGGAATGATAAATATTAAATGAAAGTAAAATTAAGTAAATTAAAGTATTTTAGATAAATATCGATCATTTAAATAAGAATGAGAAATTATTTGGAAAATTTAATGTCTCTAATGAACTAGTAAAATATAAATAATATAGCTGTGGGTATTGATTAAGTTAATATTTTTAATCATAGGAACTTTAATTAAGTAAAGAAGTATTAAAGGGAAGGAAATTCAAGAGAAAGCTGTAAATTAAAATGGGTAATTTTATTCTTACATTTATAGTAAAAATATTTTTAATTTCTTGTAATGAAATGCAATTTTATATGATTATAACTTTTTTTCTATCTTGAGTTATGATTTATGTTTTTGGATTCTGTGTTTCTTCAGTTCATTCTTATGTATAAATCTTGTCATTTTATAAAGTTAAGCCATGAATTAATATATATATATGTATGAAGAAGTGGAGTTATTATTTATTGGGAGGGTTGATGTATAAAATGCAGCGATGAAATTAGCAAATGGTAATTTACTTGTCCTTTGGATGAGTATTGGTAAAGGTTTAGGCGGTGACTCTACAAATGGATGATAAATGTAAAATAAAGTTACGAAATATTCATTTTATACATTATATATTTGATTATTTGAGCAAATTATTTTATATATCGTTATTTATAGCAATATATCTTGTTCTTCCTTCTTATAATGTAATGGCCATAATTATTTTAAATTTTATTATTGGTTGTATTTTTTTTCTAAATGGTGATAGAAGGAGAGTTATGTTTATAAGTAAGCTTGGGATAGATAATTATCTCAGTTATGTTGATTTATGTTTAAATTGTATTTCATATGAATTTTGTTACTATATATATATGGGTGGACAAATTGTTAAATAATTTTTGGATTGTAATGGATCTTATATGATTAGAGATTTTGTTTAAGAATGAAAATATTAGGTAAGTTTTTAACTTATCAGGTGTACATTTTCTCCTTAGTATTCCAGTAGAATTAGGTACGGCATGTGTCAAATCGGTTGATTTCGAGAACTACAAGCATATTCATCCAAAATGAGGGTAAATACAAACCGAGTCTCCATGCTTTGATCAATACGTAAGTCAACTATCATTATTGTGGGGAGAAAAAAGAAGGTAGGAATGGATTTCTTTAGGAATGGATTCTTTCTCATTGATTCAAATCATTTGAAATAGGCTATATAGACAAATCTAGAAAGAAAATAAGTAAACTATCCTGCATCAAAAAAAGGAAAAATACCTACAGCCAAAGGTCTTTGCTTGAAAGTCACTAATGCACTTAATAACTTTCCCTCTTTGTGTCACGACCCGGCCCGGGAGCTTGGAATACCAAGGTGGGAACAGACAGTCGGACGGATAAAAAAAGACTTACTTAACATTTCCAATCTTAAACATCTTGATCATCTGAAGGCCTGATCCAATTATTTATGATTTGTGTATATATCTTACAAAGTTCATAAATCTGATTTAAAACATAAATCAATATAAGCGACATGACTTGCCTAGATATACCTTTTGCGTCCCATGGCTTCTCCCTTTGCTTGAGGTTCCATTCGCCGCAGACGCAGCTTCAGTTTCCTCCTTCCTCTTCCTCGACGACGCGTGGACTCCCTCCCTTCTTCCTCCCGTGACTGCAGAAATATTCTTTTCCTCCTCTTTGTGTTGCGTCGGTTGCAGGTCTTCGGTAGAGGCAAACAAGGCCGTCTTCCCCTTTTCTCCCTCTCATTTCCTCTTTTGTTATTTTGGGAGTTCGTTTTGATGACAAATCGCTTTCCCCACTTTTGACTTTTCAATCCGATAGCCAATGCGGTTGGATTTTATTTTATTTTTGTTTTCTCTTTTTTTTTTCTTTTCTGACTTTCGGTTATTACAATCTCTCCCTATTATAAAAATTTCGTCCTCGAAATTAAATGACAATAATAGCAATAAACATACCTTTAATTAGACAATTGAGTATAAAATTCGCATTTGATTCTTCTTACGTAGCTCGATCCATGTTTTCACGATTACGGACAAATGGAATTTCCTATTCACGAGATCTTAACATCATAATCTATAATTCTTTCGGCTCCTCATGTGAGATCGGTTGTATATCAAGATCATGATAATTTTGTTAAACTTCGTGTAATATATTTTCTGAAGAAAAATATAAACACATTATGCACTCACTTGCATATGAAGGTAAGCGAGTCATAAACTTTCTCAAATTTTTCCAAGATTTCATATAGACCGATATAAGCGGCTACTTTCCAACTTTGTCAAATCATTTTATACCTTTCGTGACTTTAAAATATAAATTCTCTCACTTACTTGTAGATGTTTAGTAGTATTTTTTCTTATCTTGAGCGACTTTTAATCATCATGGATCGATCGAATCTTTTGATAACCATCTACTACATCTGTCGATGATTCTTCTCTGTCTCCTAACAAGCGATATTTTACATTTCCTTCCATACTGATCTTGTAGGAATTAAATACTTGCTTGTAGCGATTATTGTGGCTTCAATCAAAGACAAATGAATATTCTAATTTCCCCAAAATCAAAGAAACAAAGTCAGCAAATCTTGAGTGTTTGAATTGTTCTTTCGACGGTATGAATTTGAGGATGAAATCTGCACGAAAGTAAACTTAAATCTAAACTTCTTGAATTTTTCTCCATAGTCAGATGTAAATCGGTCATCCGTCGAATCTATAGATTTTGGCCTGTAACACGATTTCATTGACATCTTGCTTTCTTGGTATTCGGCGTGATTGTTTGATAGGTATAAAGTGTCTGATTTAGTCAACATATCAATAATAATCCAAATAGCGTCGCATCCTCTTCTTGATCGTAAGCAAAATCCATGCGATATCATCCATTTCCACTCGGGTATTGGCAAGGGCGTAAAATCCACTCGATGTTACGAGCACGTGATTGACACATAGAAATTCATTTTACTTTCTCATTTTCGGCCAAAATATTTCCTTAAGATCGTGATACATTTCTTCTTCTGCAGATGAATTGTATAATTAGAATGAAGTCTTCATGTAATGTCTTTGAATCTCCGACATCGGAATCTGGCTGATATCTTTGTTAATCCCTCTCAATCAATTTCAAAATCTTTTGTATGGCTACTTTTATTAAATTTAAAATTTTACGAAAATTCATCTTGAGGTAAAGCGTCACTTATCAAATTTGATTGTATATATTTATTTGATTTATGATAAAACATGATCATCTGTAGATTTAATAATTGAAATTTTTAATTTTTCTAAATCTTTAATCAACTCCTCATGTTCAGAGATCAACCAATAAACACTACCAATTATTTTTCTACTTAAAATATATAGTTCAAGTGCGGTGTATTAAGGATGAAAATAATAAAATGCCTTTTTTAGAAAAGGATATTGAAAATAGGTGGATGAGGTATTTTGATAAACTTTTCAATGAATGAGGTGAAAGTACGATTGATTTTAGCAACTTTAATACCCTAAACAAAAATAGAGAATTTCATTTTTATCGTCGTATTAGTATATCTGAAGTTAGTGAAGCTTTAAAGAAAATTAAAGCGGTAAGGCAGGATAATATTCCAATAGAAGTGTGGAAATGTTTAGGAGATCGAGGAATTTCTTGGCTTACAAATCTTTTAATGTCATTTTAAAGACTAAAAGATGTAGAAGAGTGGAGAAAGAGTTTGTTGGTTCTATATTTAAGAATAAAGGTGATACACAAGAGTGTGCAAATTATAGAGGAATTAAGTTAATGTCATACATTAAAATTATGGGAGAAATAATTGAGCATAGGTTACGATGTGATACAGTTTCTAATGTCGAGTTTGGTTTCATGCGGATAGATCTACTATGGATCTTATACATTTGTTAAGAGGTTTGATGGAGAAGCATAGAAAATAAGAAGGATCATATGATATTTATTGATTTAGAGAAAGCTTATGATAAAGTCTCGAGATGTTCTTTGGAGAGTTACAGAGCGAAAGAAGTTAATATTGGTTATATTCAAGTCATTAAGGATATGTATCTAGAGGTCACTTGTGTCCAAACAAGGAGGATTGACAAAATATTTTCTATTTGAGTTGGATTACATCGGATCAACATTAAGCCCTTATCTTTTTACTTTAGTTATGGATGTTCTTACGAGGCATTTACAAGAAGATGTACCTTGGTGTATGCTTTCTTGATGACATTCTTCTTGTTGATAAGGAGAGAGTCCAATGAAACTTGAATTATGGAGGTCAACTCACAGTCAAGATTTTTCGTTTAAGTAGATCTAAGCGAATATATAGTATAATTTTAGTTGTAGAAGTTAATGGTAGTGTTGTGATATTAGGTGATCAAGTCATTAATAAAGTGAGCGTTTGATTTTTAGGCTATTGTTCAAAATGATGGTGAAATAGATGGAGATGTTATTAGTAGAATTCAAGTTGGATGGTTGAAGTGGAGGAATGCATCGGCTTTATTATGTGATAGAAAAGTTCCACTTAAACTTAAGGAAAATTTTATAAGATGGTGGTAAGACCTGATGACTTATAGTGCGAGAATGTTGGCTAATAAAAAGAAGCATAAAGTAAGTTAAGTTACTGAGAGATGAGGATGCTTAGGTGGATGAGTGGCTTTACTCTTAGAGATAGAATGCAAAATGAGTATATTCGGAAAAAGTTAGTAGCTCCAGGTAGATAAGATTAGGGAGAGTCGCCTTAGATGGTTTGGCCACATAAAGCGTCGGGTCAGATGACGATTAGGAGAGTAGATGCATTAGATTTTCCTTATGTTAAGAAAGGTAGAGGTACACCTAAAAAGACTTGGTTAAAATGTATAAAAAATGATCTTAGTATCCTTGATTTAAATGAGAATTTGACACATAATAAGACACAATAGAGACGAAGGATTCATGTAGCCGACCCTACCTAGTGGGATTAAAGCTTGTTGTTGTTGTTGTTGTTGTAAAATATCAGCAACTACATTTGTCTTCCCCGGATGATATTGAATATCCAAATCATAATCTTTAATGAGTTTTAACCATCTGATTTAGCTCATACGGTAAAATATATTTCAAGCTTTGATGATCGGTGAAAACACCTTCTCCATATAAATAATGTCCAAATTTTTAATACAAATATCACTCTAGCTCAGATCGTAGTTGGATAATTCTTTTCGTGATTTTTCAATTGTCTTGATCATGTGTCCATTTCTTAAATTCGCATAAGTACACATGCCTCTTGTAATCGTATAAATTTGAAATCCGGTCACGATGGAATAGTTATCTTGGTGCGGTCGTTAAAATTCTTGATTTTGAAAAATCTTTTCACGTTGATCGACCATTCAAACTTGAGCTTTTAGTTAGCGCGGCATGGCATCGTGTGAAAACCCCACGAATCTCGCGTAATATCACCGCCAAGAAACCGACTTATGGGTGATTGGTGCAGGCGTTATTTATTCTTTCGACTTTACTCTGTCCTGAAACACCTTCACTCTTAATCATGTGCCCCAAGAATATGATATTATTTAACCAAAATTCACACTTTGAAAATTTTGCATACAATTCATTTTCTTTCAGAGCTTGCAAAATAATGTGAATATGGTTTTCATGGGTTGTTTCATCTCTGGAATAAATTAGAATATAAATCATGAATCTGATCATGAAATGAATCTAAAAGGGTTTAAAGATTATTCATGAGATCCATAAATATAAATTTGGGCGTTGTTAAGAAAGCGTCACCACAAACTCATAATGCTCATATCTTTATCTTGAATCGTCTTTGGTATATCTTCTTGATCCTGTTTAATAATTGGTGCAGGGCATTTATTATCACTTTACTCGATCCACTAAAACACACTCTTGTCTTAATCATGCCAAGAATATGATATTATTTAACCAAAATTAGCATTTTGAAAATTTTGCATCTGATTCATTTTCTTTGAGCTTGCAAAATAATGTGAATATGGTTTTTGTTTTCTACGGAATAAATTAGAATATCATCATGAATCTGATCACAAATGAATCTAAAAGGGTTTAAAGATTATTAATAGAGATCTAAATACATTTTGGAGCGTTGTTAAGCCAAAGGCGTAAACTCATAATGCTCGTATCTTTGTCTTTGAATCTGATCTTTGGTATATCTTCTCTTTGATCAATTGTGATAACCCGATCTTAAATCAATCTTTGAAAATCAATTTCCAGTTGATCAAAAGATCATCAATCTTTGGTGGTAAGGGATATTTATTCTGATGTGAGTTTGTTAAGCTCATAATCGATCGTAATTAAGTAGCTCTATCTTTCTTCTTCACAAATAATACAGGAGCTCCCCAATGAGATGTGTTAGGCCTGATAAATCCCTTCTGTAATAATTCTTGTAGCCTGATTTTTCAACTCTTGTAATTCTTTGATCGCATTCTATATGATATTTTTGCTATAGGTTTTGTACCTTGAATTAAATCAATAGAGAAATATATCTCTCTGAATTGAGGTAAACCTAATAAATCATCCAAAAAAATTTCTAGGTACTCCTTTACTACTGATATATCCTCTAACTTCTTTACATCTTCAAGAAATCAAGAATCAGCAAAGAAAACCTTCATACTCACAAGATCTTTAAACTTTCAAGCAAGACACCTTTATACTAATACTCTCTTACGCCTACCTAATTTGAATTCTTCTTCTCCGTGAATATCAATTTGACTATCTTTTACAAATGCCTATAATAATAGATAATGTTTGGGATAATAATCAATTCCTAAAATCACATCAATTCATATATCTAAGTTATTAAATCAGATCTAAGCTTTTTTCACAAATATTCGATTCACACAACAAATATTTCTAAAGATTCATTTCAGACCCATTTCAGATCCATCGAAAGTACATGATATTTTCATAACTTACAATATCAAAATTCTCACACATTCCTCAAATATAAATGAATGCGATAAGATCAAATAAAATCCTAATCGATTTACTTTCTTTAAAAGATGATACCTATAAATGAAAGGACATAAAAAAACAAATATATCTAAAGACAATATAAAATCAGCAATGTTAATTTAAATAAAGACATACCGTAATAACATCAAAATTTTCTTTCTTACTACGGAGTCATAAACTCTGAGTCGTATTCTCGCTTCTGCTCGAAGCTCAGTTTGAACACGATGCAATGATTCTACCATCTTTGTCTACCAACATTCCTTCCGGTCAATACTTGTCCCAAGATCCATGTAACATTTCGACCCAAGATAGACAAGATTTTGCCATATCTTCGCGAAAGACCAATAAGAAGTGTTTCAGGCTCGGTAGACGCTTCCATGTGTTCTTCCACATTTTCGTAGTAATACCGCTATTGATATTAAGATATGACTTGCTTCTTCCAGCTTGATTTTTCAAACATTCTATCCGCATTTTCAATTATAATCATTCATTCTCTTCTCAATATCTCCTCCTCGAAATTGTAAATCCAATTCTATCCTTCTAGCCTTCTCCACCAATACAAAGATACCATCAATACCCAGGAATCAAGGTCGCCTAACTACATCATTCACCCGAGATAAAACTATGGCATTTTTCTTCTACATTTGATATCAATCGCCCATAAAAGCATCAGAACTCGCCATACCGCATGATGTAACCATCTTCCCGTACTCAACTGATGAATTTATCCTGCATTTGTCTCCTACCTGAGAGGGGTACAAACCAATCTCTCACAAAGTCCTCCCATGAAACAAGATTGTAAGGCCTTCCTTCAAACTTCTCTTGCAATTGTCCTCGCCAACATCTCTCAGCTTCGCTCTCAAAAGCAAAAGAAGCCAGAGCAACTCTTCTTTCTAGAGGGTATGACATACTTTCTAAAATTTTCTATCTCAGATCAACTACTCTCGATTCTATAGTCCTCCTATCCCCGAGAAAAGGTGGCCTCATATCCTCAAATAATTTCAAATATTTGTCAGAACCCGCCACTTCCACTATCTTCTGATGTTGATTTTATCATTCGAGTCATTGTTTATCATTCGAGTAAATGCATCTATCAAGCAATGCATTGTACCAAATTCTAATGCTCATTGTCAGATCTCTATTTTCACCCATAAGATCTTCTCAATTGATTCCATAGAAGACAAATTAATTATAACCGTATCAATCAATCGATATATAATCTTTCAAATCTCTTCATAAAATTTATCCTCTTCCTAATTGATGATGATCATACTTATCCCTAAATATACGCCCAGCACACGCCGAGTAATACTGGCAATGTATCTGGCCGGACAAATAAAAGAAAACTTACTTAACATTTTAAATCTTAAACAACATCTCCAATCATACAAGAGCCACTACAATCCACAAATTATTTAATAATTTGTTCACACATATATATACTAACAAAGTTTATAAGAAATATAATTTAAACATAAAATATATAACTAACATTTAATCACACCAAGTCTCTACGGCAATAAACATAACTCTCCTTCTATCGCCCATTTAGCAGATTCTAAAAAAATTAAATAAAATTAAAATGGCCAATTATACCGCTACATTATAATAAACAAGAAAGATAACTAATACGCCGCTGCTTATCACACGCATGTTAACGTCCAAACAATCAAATATATGGAGTGCAGATAAATATTTCAACTTTACTTTTACATTTATCATCCATTTTAAAAGTCACCGTCTAAACATTTACCAATACTCATCCAAAAGACAAAGTTTATTACCATGCCAATTTTATGCTCTTTCATGACGCAAGAGAGATTAAGCATTATAAATTAACTCCACTTTTCAACATACACACATTCATAAGAATATAAAGTTTTATTAAAACGAAATGACAATGACTAAAGATTCGCAAGTATTATCCAACACAAGAACAGTAACCGATCACAATTTACGAAATAAATGCGAAAATAATCATAACTCAAGGTAAAAGTCATAATCATATAAACACATTTCATCACAAAGAAATTAAAGATATTTTATCATAAATGTAGTTAATATACTTCACTTTAATTTACGCTTTCAATCAAATTCTTGTAATAAAAATATCGAGTAATATAATTTATTTTATTCATTTTATTCTACTTTATATAGCTTTTATTAATCGACACATTCATCAATATTCATCGCTTATTTTCTACATCGTTAAATTCCTTAATAATATTATTTATAATTATAATATCAATTCATTACTTTGGGACATATCCTACTAAAATATGTACGTAACATAATCATTTTTTACCTATAAATATATTTTAATAATTAAGCTTTGTATAAATGTAATTACGCTTTCCATACCATTAATCATATTTTTAAGTATCATCTAAATTATAAAGATTTCATTTCTGTGCTTTTAATTTAATAATTTAATTATTCTCATAAATCTTTCAACATATTTCTGCATATATTTACATACATAACATTTAATATCAATAAAATATATATCAGAGTATTGAAATACTTATGTAAACATTTGTATAGAAATGAACATTTGATTTTACTTCTTTTTAAATTGAAACATATATAATATAAATACATTTCCTTTATAATATAAGATGCATTTCATAAAAAAAAACCAAAAGAAAATAACTTACCTCCTTTTTCCTTTTCTATCTATATACCCTTCTTTAATGTCCGCGACGCACGCTTCTCCTTCGCCGCAGTGTCGTATAAAGACACGCCAAGAGCTTTCTCCTTCCTTCTTCCTCACGGCAGACACTGACACTCCTCCTTCTTCCTCGTCCGACGGCACACGGGTGCTCGGCTAGGGCACGCACGCACGCAAGGAAATCATCTTCCCCTTTTTCTCCCTCTCGTTTCCTCTTTTGTTATTTTGGGGGTTCGTTTTCGACAACTGAAATCGAGCTTTCCCTCCTTTTTGATTTTTCTAATCCGCGTCCAACCGTCGCGGCAATTGGATTTTACATTTTATTTTTTGTTTTCTCTTTTTTTTTTCTTTTCTAACTTTCGGTTATTACACTTTGAATATATACAATCAGATTTAAATCCAGAGCTTCCCAACATAACCATTTTCAATATTAAGTTGATATGTCGTTTCCTTCTACAACACTCGGTCATGATTCCCCTTCTTCAGCGCCAATAAGCTCCAACAATCCTCTTCAAAATAGAGAATAGATGTCTTTCATTCCCAAGTTGAAGACAATTTCAAACAAAAAAAAAAACACTAACCAATCCTCAAATAAAAAACATCTGCCAGTTGCCTTCCTAAGGCACATTAGACATACAGATCAAGCAAGCTGAAGACATCGTTTTGCAGGAGATAACATGTCATTTCAGTGTGGGAAATAGAGGTTGCCTCCTGAAGCCCATGGACCCACCTTGTAGAGAGCGACAACATCTTGAAAGAAGGCAGGTTGGTAAAGTCGCCTCCTGAAGTCATCCGTCCACTGACAGCTTGGTTGGAGTGAATTCGTCAGGCACATGCATTTCCATGCATTGCAATGATCAGTGAGTCAAGTGATGATTAGGAACTCATTGAAAATGACTGAAAATGATTTTGAAAACTCCTAATTGGCCATTATGGATACCTCAAAGGGTTCTAAAGGTCCCTGTAGGATGTTTTAAGCTTTCCCCTGATGTTTATGTGATGGTAGCTAAGGAAGGGTTGCCACAGATGATAAGAAAATGCACATCCTAGAAGATAGTAGGAAAGTTGCACAAAGATTAACTCTAAAGAGCTACGACCATAGGGTATTGAGAACTCCAGGTGGCCTCATGAGATGCTTGAAGCCGAGAACATTGCAGGGGAGAGAAACTTTGACAACTATTGGTGGTGGAGAATTGACCGCCGCTAGAGGAGAGTGCTGATGGACTAAAAACTGAGGTAGAGTTCCAAAAACCACAACTTAGAGGGTGCCAAAAAAATAAAACTCTGTCACACTCCAGATAACCCACAACTATCCCAAGGTCAGAATGTAGAGAATAAGACTTAATCGATTTATCCTCATCTCGTAACAATTTGGGGCAACTAGATGAAAACTAAATCTCACCAAATCATAACGAACAAATTCTTATATTTTGAACTTTTTACTAATTATTTCATATTTAAATCCCATATATGGAAATGTGTAACTTCAAATATTAACATAAATATAGAACAATTAAAGACATCAAACATTAAATTGTACGTACTCAAAAGGGCTTTACAATCTTCCAAAATTATACACTAAAATTATACAATTTCAAAAGGTTTGTCTAGATACTATTCTTCTTGCTCTTGTTTGAAAGTTAACGATAATATCATAAAATAATAGCCCAATGAGACAAAAGTGCTAAAGTAAATTCAATACACGATAGAAGAAATAACATGCATATAAAGTTAAACTTGCATGAAAGTAAAAGTAAGTAAATGCATGCTTACATATATAAGAACTGAACAGTAGTAAAGATATGCTTATAATATAGGAACTAATAGTAATCTATATGACTGTAAAATGTAAACAATAAACAACTAGGATAACTATGCATGTGGGCAATTGATTTCATGAAATTTCTTATGCAGCCACTCTTGGATAGTTATTTTTTTATTACTATTTTATTTATTTCAGTTTAGTTAAACATGTCCACTCTATTTTGACACGTTCGGAAATATTACTATTAATAGTCGGATAAGACAATTACAGGGCATCAAAGTAATTAACCTATAGGATATCCAAAAAAAAAGTCATCAATCTACATGTCTTTAGTGAAGAACAATTAGAGATTTACCAAGACTATAAGACATTATCATTTTTCCATTTTTGCAATAAGCTAAAACATATACATACATGCACACAAACATGTGTCTGTGACGTGCATGCACACATGCGCTAATTTGAGGTAGAGTGTTATGAAAATGCTAAATTGAAGATATGGTTTATTACTATGATAAATATTATCTTCCTTTTTATTGTATTTGCATTCAGTTAATGAGACTATAAAAAAAGTTTTTCTTTCTAACAAATGTAAAGGGAATAGTAGCTTGATCCTTATGAAAGGAAGGCAGTTGAAAAAATGAGGTGCCAATTTATACGAGAGCTAAAATGTGGTATTATCACTCCAAAATACATAGAAATTTTAGTGAAACAAAGCAAGTAGATATGAAGCGCAGGTTCATCATAAATGATATTCAAATTTCAAAATTTTATACTTAGTCATAGATTAATTCAAAAATAGCGACAAGTTAATTTTACATCATATACCAGGAATAATATCATATATTTGTGCATAAATTTATACTTTAATGTAAAATATATTTGTTCTCATAACAAGTATGACACATATTGACAAACATACAACCCATATGCACAAAGGCAGACATGCCTAAACATAGGTGCACATACAACTCATAATGACCGGACGCAAAGAATTTTCTCCTAAAAGATGGATGATCAATCTTCTTTTAAATTTATTTTTTACATCTAGCGTTTTACATAATTATTAAAACTCAATATGATATCATTGATTGTGAACTTGCGAATCAAGTAATTTAACATTCATCAAAAATGGAACAAGATGATTTGAATTTATATTGAAACTTTCTAAGAAATCTAGTTTTACCCATGCATTTAATCAATTAAAATCACTCATTACATGCTAACAACCATCAATAGCCTGCACACATAATTCTGAATCATTTAAATGTCTACACTTTAAAATCATACTTATCTTCTCACATTTAAAGCTATATATTTTGATCACCCAATTGATAATAAAATGATCTTAAGTACTTGAAATATTGGGTACCACTAGTTTTAATGATATTAAAAAGAAAGAAACATTTTGATATAACATTTGAATATCATAATATCAAAATATAAAAGAGATAAGTGTCTGTGTCATCTATATCTATATCTATAAAAAGCTTTGGCAGACATACCAGTTGGGCTTCATCACCTGTGGCATACTTTCCAGCAACATCTTTTAACAGTTTCTCAAGGGCTAGCTCACAAGAAAATTTTTAAAAATATAAAAGAAAAAAAAACGTTAGTAAAGACAGCATGAAAGACATCCAGATGAAAAAAAATATTTGTTTCTTTAAGGAACGGAGTGCCAGCAACTTCTTGAGCCAAACCAATAAATAAAGAACACCGCAACTATTGGGTAAGCAAGAGTCTAACGATCCATGCTTTTATTTCCAAAATCCATGACTTCCTAGCATCTAAGCTGATCATTTGAAAGCCTTCGCTGAATCTCTCTGACCATGAAGGTTAAATTATTAATTTTGTTGCACACGCCAAGTAGCAAAATATGCAAGTGCTTACAAAACTTATCTTGCAAGCCAGTTAATCAAGATGACTACAAGTGCTGCCACTACCAGGCAAGCAAGCAAGTCAAACAAGACTGCCATACCAATTACTAGATTAGGCGTCAAACATAAGGCTAGGCCCAACTTTAAAAAATAAGCTAAGAAGTCCCAATGTAATACCCAATTTTTTAAGGTACAAATTCAAAATATCTCGAATAAATTATACCCAAAACTTCAACTTTTTCAAAACTCATCATAAATCATTCCATTACATTCTACTCTTCAAAATGAACATTTTAATATATAGAACTATATACTAATTCTCAAAAACATGAAAATTATTGAATTAATTTTCTTTTAATTAAAATTTTCAAAGGTTTTTAATTAAAATTATTGTTCATGTACCGTAACTGATTTTGGTTTTTTTCCACTTACGGTAACATGCCAATGCTGAAGGAAATTTTGATGGCTGAGATTAAATTAAACAAATACCTTATATAATATTATATATATATATATATATATATATATATATATATATATATATATATATATATATATATTTATATATATATATATTTATTTATATTAATAAGTGTTGTATATTATAAATTTATCAAAGTCTTCAGCTACCCTTATAATTTCATCCCGTGAGCATCAGGTTGCGTAAACAAAGAGAAACAAGAGAAAATTACATAAGAAAATAAGAAAAATAAGAAAAATAAGAAGACAAAGAGAAGATGAAGAGGAAAGGAAGAGGAAAAAAAGAGAGTAAGGGAAGAGAAGAAAGTAAGGATAGGTAAAAAAATTTGTTTACTTTTTTTAAAAGGTTAGATTTCAATTTTTCCTAACAAATTAATTTCTAATCGGGGTTATAGGTTTATAAGCTTGAATGAGGTAAAATAATATTGAATTTGTTTAAAAAAAAAAGAAGTTTTGAGGTGTCCACTATGATAGTGTAATTCGTCGGTTAGGTGGGATTTACAAATTCTAATATAAAAAGTGAATTTTCTCTAATCTTTTGTATGTGTACTTATATGTAAGACTAATGGTTGCGATGCAATGTAAATTCATATCGTGGAATTCATTTTTTTTACAACTTACTATTCATGTGTAAATGACCATATAAGAATTTTATTGATACAATCTCACAATTATGTGCATTTTGTATATACAAATGTTTCATCAATTACTGATATTGTTATATAGAAACATCTAATATATGTAACTTACTCATTTCCACATGCAATTATTCAATATATTTTAAAAATAAATAACATGTTATTGAAATATTTAGTAATGAAAATATATGGAGAAATGTCATGTTATGAGAGGATGGGTTGACAATCATATGTTTATAATACCTGTGCAGGTGAGGCAAAATGATCCCCAATGAGAAAAAAGGATCCCTTTAGAGGCAAAAGAGTTCTTAATATAATTCAATTGATAATGATGCTGTAATACCCGAAAAATAGAAAAAATAAATAAATAAATAAAATGAAAAATCCAACCGCCACAACGGTTAGCCGCGGATTGGGAAAGTCAAAAGGGAGGAAAGCTCAATTTCAGTTTGTCGAAAACGAAACCCGAAACGCGAGCAACAAGAGAGAAAGGGAGAAGAAGGAAATTTCGTGCGTGAACCTTCCGTGCGTCGACGACCGAGGGAGAAGAAGAAGATTTCGTGCTCCGTGCGTCGACGACTGAGGGAGAAGAGGGAGAAGGCGGCCTCGTGCGTCCGTGCCCTAGCCGAGTGAGGCGTCTCCACTGCCGCCGACATCGGGTCGCTGGGGGCTCTCGTGCGCCGACGACCGAGAGAGGATGGGCCCTTGCGTGCATGCGTGACATCAGAAGCCAACGGGAGTAGAGGCTTAGGGCAAGCTGAGAGGTAAGTTATTTTCTTTTGGTTTTTTTATAATAAAGAAAATGCATTTTTATATTATAAAAGGGAAATATATTTGTATTCTATAAATTTTAATTTAAAAAAGAAGTAAAAATCCAAATGTCCATTTTACTATATAAATATCTACATAAGTATTTAAATATATAATATATATTTTAATGATATTAAAGATTATGTATGTAAATCATAAATATATTGCATAAATATGTTGAAAGATTTATGAGAATAATTAAATTATTAAATTAAAACTTATAAATGAAATCTTATAATTTAGATGAATGTACAAAAAAAATAATGATATGAATAGATGGAAGCGTAATTCTACCTTTGTTTATACAAATCAAACTTAATTATTTAAAAATATTTATAGAGTAAAAATGATTATGTTATGCGTATTAGTAGGATCATGTCTAAATGTAGTAATGAATAAAGTGAAATTGATAATTATAAATAATATTATTAAGAAATTTAACGATTTAGAAAATGTAATGAATATTTGAATATGAGTATAAAATAATAAAAGTATATGTAAGTATGTAGATGAAATGAATAAAATAAAATAAATTAACTTTCATATTGATCGATCCAATAATTTATTGTATAGAATTTCAATTAAAGAAAGAAGATTAAAGGAAATGAGATTCAGAGGCGTAAATTAAAGTGGGTAATTATATATTTACATTTATGGTAAAAAAATGCTTCAATTTATGATGAAATCGTGTTTTATGATTATGACTTTTTTAAATCTGGTTTAGATTTATTTATTTATTTGTATAAATGTGATAGTTTATTTCTTTGATAATAACTTGGAATGTTAGATCGTATTATCACGTCATTTTATAAAATTAATTGATTTCTTGTTATATGAATTAATATCGTTGTAATAATTGTATGTTATGAAGTGTATGTTGAAAGTAGAATTCACTCCACTTATGATCTTCACCTGATATTATACCGATCGAAAAAAAGCGATAATGACAAATGGTAATAACTACTTATCCTTTGGATGAGTTTTGGTAAAAGTTTTCTTTTGGTAAATGTTTAAACGGTGACTCCTAAAATGGATGATAAATGTAAAAGTAAAAGTTCACATGAAATGTTTATTTATAAATAGCTCATGTATGTTTGATTGTTTGAGATTTTCTTACATTACAATAACACGCATAATAGTTATCTTTGTTTCTTATAGTGTAACATAATCGAATTTTATTGATTGTTAGTTGTATAATTTTTTTCAGGTCACCATCATAACTAAATGGTTGATAGAAGGGAGGGTTATGCTTATCGTCGTAGAGAGACTTCAGGAGATAGGTAATTATGTCAGTTATGTTTATTTATGTTTAAATTGTATTTCATATGAATTTTGTTAGTCTATATATGTGTGAACAAATTGTTAAATGATTTATGAATTGTAGTGGCTCTTATATGATTAGAGATTTTATTTTAGATTGGAAATGTTAGGTAATGTTTTCTTTTCCGCCGTCTGCTTGTAGATTCCAAGCTCCGGGTGTCAAGAGTGGTATTAGAGCTAGATTTTATATTTAGGGACATAAGTATGATCATAATCAAAAAGTCATTAGGAAGATGATAAATTTTATGAAGAGATTTGATGTGATTTTAAAAATGGATTATCTATCTAAATATTATGCTACTATAGATTGTTGTAAAAAGATAGTCAAATTCAATATTCCTGGAGAAGAAGAATTCAAATTTATGGGGCATAAGAGTAATATGATGGTGTCTTGCTTAAAGTTCAAAAGATCAAAAAGGCAAAGTTTTCTTGAGTTGATGTTACTAAAGAGGTAAAGAAGATAGATATACCAAAGTAGTAAAGACTAAGTTTTTTGATGATTTACCAGTTTACTGCTTAAAGAGATAGATTTCTCTATCGATTTAATTCAAGGTGCAGAACCTGTAGCAAAAGTATCATATAAAATGACGATCAAAGAATTACAAGAGTTGAAGAATAAATTTATAAGAATTGTTAGAAGGGATTTATCGAGCGCACATCTCCTTGGAGTTCTGTATTTTGTGAAGAAAAAGATGGGAGCTTAAGGGCATGTGATTATAGAGAGCTTAACAAACTCACATTGAAGAATAAATATCTTTTGCCAAGAATTGATCTTCTTGACCAACGAAGGAGCTGTATTTTCAATTGATTTAAGATCGGTTATCATCGCTTAAGAATCAAAGAAAAGATATACCAAAAGCTGCATTCGATCAGGTATGGGCACTATGAGTTTGTGGTGCATTTTGGCTTAACAAATGCTCAAGTATTTATGGATCTCTGAATAGAATCTTTAAAATCTTTTTTAGATTCATTTGGTGTATTCATA